>CM053584.1:101612036-101630275 GCA_028627135.1 Pseudochirops cupreus
AAGTATCTTTGTGTGCGTTTTGGAGTTCTGGGATTGGTTTAGAGTCCTATTTTATGGGTATTTTGGGGTGGCTATGTGAGAGCTGCGATGTGTTGCTGCTGCTACGCTGCCATCTTGGCTCCGCCCCCCTGAAAGGAAGAATTTTAAAATGTTTTGCTTGAACATTTTTACTTTTAAAATAAATTTCATACCCAATTATTTTATTTGTTCTTCAAATAAAATCTATGAAAACTCTCTAGGAAAACACAGGATCTATCCTTCTTTTGGTTAGGATATGTTTTACAGGGTCTTATACTACTCAGATTCATAGAATCTGATGGTTGAAATGGATTTCACTGGCCATGTACTTCAACTCATACCTCATTATGAATTCAGTTTACCTAGTGAGTGGTAATCCATCTTTTACTCAGACTTCCAATCAGAGAGAATCAATTATGGCTCAAAGTCCCTTCCACATTTTGATAGCTCTCATTGTCAGGAAGATTTTTCTTTAAATTGCACCTCCTCTGGATAACTTTGCAAACTGAATTTGAATTTGTAGTTTGACATTCCCAGAGGGTCAGTTGACTAATTCCATCCTCCTAGTTCTAAGGGTAACACTAATAAAATGTGGTTTTTAGTACTATAACTCCTGCACCTCAGCTGGCATGCTCATCATTAATAATCAATAAGTTGTCTTCATTATCTTTTAGAAAAGGGATTTGCCCAAAACCCGTGGCAGGCACATTCTGCCACAAAAACATTTAGCATCCATGAGGAGAGGGGCAGCAGCTTGAAGAAAAATAGCGGTGAGGCATATTTGTATAGAGTGTATGGCAAAAGGAGACCTCCCACTACTACTCATGGAAGTCCCATTCTCCCGACACGGAGTCTTTATGAAGTCCCCCTTAGTTATAGGCCTCAGCTGGGTTCTACAAATCAAGCATTATGAATACAAAGACAAAAAGATGAAACTCTCTATTCTCAAAGTTGCATATATGCATGTATATGTGTATAGAAAGAATAAACATAGAATAAATACAATTTAAATGCAAGATAATAGTTAAATATAAGCTAGTTAGGGGTAGAGGATGGAGGATTCTAGTAGTTCTCAGAATTAAACTATGCCTATTTTTGCCAAGGACTAACCTATATCATCACTGCTAAGGGGGAGAGCAGTATTTTGTAATAAATTCTATTGCTTTAGCAAAAGAAAGAAGTCTTCATGCCATACATGTCTGAGATTTCTTTATTTCTTACCTCAGACCTGTATTATACTTTCTTTAAGAAGAGAGTCAGGCTTGGGAGAATGGGGTACTAGATATTATGAGCACTGAATAATATCACAAAATGTAAAATTGATTAAGTTTAGACAGAAAATGAATGGTTATTGATGATGCAGTCATTTCAGAATCAGTTGTCTGTACCATCTGATAACTGATTTGTTAAATCAAACATCACAATCAATATGAGGTGAACAATTTCATCAGCTCTCACCTGATATTTCACATATACAGGCAATGTCCCTAACTTGGAAACAGATAAAAGAACAGACATCTGCACATACTATCAACATTTCCTTAGGAAGTTTAACTGATATGTATAAATTGTCTCAATGAAAAGATCAAATTTGCCTAGAAACTGCCTTACCCAACAAATATGTGATTTCCATGCCAAAGGAGGAGATGGCAGCTAAGGAGAACACTGATTTAGAACATAAATTCATTTTCAAAGTCATACAGAGTGGGATAATAGAATATTATGGGCAATATCATCTTACAAAACATCAAGAAGCACTATGAAAAAAATACATTTATTGAAAGTTTGGTGTGAGACACAACTAAGCAAAATTATATCTAGGACATTTATGGATGAAAGTGGAAGAAAAATAATGGATAACATTGGAAAATATAGTTTAGTATTTTGTAAGAAAATTTCCTCCCTCCATCAATAACAGTGAAGCCACTATATTTGGACTCTATTATCCCAAATCCTTGTATGTTTCCTGAAAAAGTTGAATTGTCACTGACAAAAATAAAGATGAGAAAATCAGTTTAACTAGAACAAATATACACAGAGGAAGTCAGCACTGAAAGCAATGTCACTTTTAGAAGGTTGTGGTAAAGAGAAAATAAATTCTTGAAAATTAAATTTTTAAAAATACAAAAAATAATTTCAGTTATTTTTTAATCTGCCTTAAAGACACTTCTCAGAAGATATCTCCTATACATATGTCAAAATCATAACAATATTTCTTGAAAGATGTAACAACAAAGAAAATGACATTTGACAACTCTCTGGTTATTAAGATCAAGAGAAGCACATAATAGGAAGTGTTGTTCAGTCGTTTCAGTTGTGTCTGACTCTTTGTGATCCCATTGCAGGTTTTCTTGGAAAGATACTGCCAATTGCTTCTCCAGGTCATTTTACAGATGAGAAACTGAGGCAAACTGTGTTAAGTGGACTTGCCCAGGGCTACATAGGTAGTGAGTGTCTGATATTGGATTTGAACTCAGAAAAATGAGTCTTGCTGACTCCAGGTCTATCCACTTTACCACTAAGCTGCTCAACAGGAAGATATATGCTTCCACAAAATTTTTGCCACTATTGGGGAGGATGTTAAGCATAAATTTGAAATGGAAGAAGAATTCTTTAGGATAGTGAGGTCCTTCAGATGTTCCTATTTGTAGATAATATCGGCTAATTGCATCAAATGGCAGAACCTCCTGGCTGAGGTATAATAATCATTTAAAAGTTAGGTTTAACTATATACCCCTCCTCCCAAAAAAAGAACAAAACCCAATTGGCTAAAGAATAGCTATAGTTCATACTATGATATGAAATTGGACTGACAACAAATAAAGCTGATCTACTAGCTCACATATGTTGGACAAATATTCTACTTGGGCAATGGATTGGACTGAGAACTGAGTGGGACAAAGGGAACAAGCTAAATTGCATTTGAGAAATTCTACAGCACTCTTAATGACCCTATAATTTTTTTTTAACAAACGCTATTCTTTTAAATAAGATCTTTCTCATGGTGCTGCATGACTTCTAATCATGGAAGAACAAAGTCTCCAAAAATTAAGCCTGAGGGTTACCCAATAAATACTGGGAAGTGGGTGCAAATAGGCTATAGCAAATTACCAATAAAGAATGGCATGGGGAAAGTGGTATAAATTATGTCATCTAAGATGTCTATGACAAGGAAAGAAGAGGGGTTGGTCATATGGCAAATGTAATTCAACTTTCGGTGTACATACATTATCCAAAGATTTAGAGGAGGGTCCCTAAGACACTGGGAAGCTAGGTGGTGCAGTAGGTAGAGCACCAAGCCTAGAGTCAGGAAGATTTTTCTCTCTGAGTTCAAATCTATCCTCAAACACTTATTAGCAGTGTGTTCCTGGGCAAGTCACTTGCCCTGCTTGCCTCAGTTTCCTCATTTATAAAATGAGATGGATAAGGAAAAGGTAAATCACTTTGGTATCTTTGCCAAGGAAACCCCAAGTGGGGTCACAAAGAGTCAGACATGACTGAAAAACAACTCAATATGACAATCCCAGGACAATAGATGCACTTGAACATCACATAGAATGAAAAAGTATTGATGGTATGTAATATGACAAGTCTTTGTGATACCTGAAGTCATATTTGCCTACCTGTATTTTAGGATAGTTCATCTTACCCATTACCCATACTTTATTTGTGCATGAACATCATTAGGGTATGAGCTTTTTCCCTGGATCATTTTTGTGACTTCCAAGTTTCTGCTTTGCTATTCTTTCTGCATTATGGCTTCTCTCCATAGCAAATAGCAATATGGAAGACTGTATACTCTTACTGAAGCATATAAAGCTGTAATAGATGTAGGTTGGGCTTTCTTTCTCTTTTCTTCCTGCCTGCCTGCCATCTTTGAACCTGCCTTTCTCTTAGTGTAGAGCCCTTTGATTAAATTTGAAAAACTCCAGGCAAACACAATTTTATCAACTCTTGTTAAATGCTCTCCATCTCTGATAGGAGTCTTACATTCCTATATTTTAAGTCAGTCTGTAAATCCAATTCTTAGACGTTATCTTCAAAACCAGATATTTGCTTTCTAAATCTACATTTTCTCTTCTACATTCCCCATCTTCATTAGGAAACTCTGATTAAAATAATATCTATGTCCATAAGGCCTTTAGTTTCTTTTGCAAAACTTCATAATCATCAGCCATGTTTTCTACATTCATTCTAATATTGTTATCTGTACCTATGTGAACCACCATAAGTCAGTAGCTGTTATGTGGTTTGACAAGTCCTTCAGAGGTTCTCTGTCACATCCTGCATACATGTCACTGGAAGACAATAGTCTCTTCTATTGGTATTCTCAAGTCAAACAATGACTGTCCTGGTACACCCTCAGTAAGGAGTTAGCAACCACAAACATTACACATTCTATTCAAGTCATCGCAAAATCCTGCCTGCTCTTCATATTTGCTGGCAAGTGACTTGTGCAGGTCTTCAGCTCTGACATCACTTTCCAATCTCATTAGCACCACAATATCCACATTCAACTTTTTTTCTCTGGTCTTATTAATATTTTATCTTGTCTTGAAAACCTTTACAGATCCTTCACTATCTTTCACTATCTGTTTTAGTCTTTCTTCTACTCTTTCTTTCATTCTTTCTGCTTGTCTTTCTTTTCCTCTTTCTCCTCCTCCTCAAGTCTGAGTCATTCTTATTTCTTGTTTTGTTTTGCTTTTTGGAGGGCAATTTGGGTTAAGTGACTTGCCCAAGGTCACATGGCTAGTAAGTGTGTCAAGTGTCTGAGGCTGGATTTGAACTCAGGTCCTCCTGACTCCAGGGCTCTATCCACTGTACCACCTAGCCACCCTGAGTCATTCTTATTTTAACTTGAGTCCTTTCTCATTCTGGATCCTTCAGGCTTCTCCTTGAGTCCTCCCAGACTTTCTTTTCATCAAATTCAGTCTTTGGCCTTCTTCACAGTTCTCAATATCCCCAAATCTCCTTAACGGCATCTTTTCTTTCTTTCCTTCCTTTCTTTTCTTTTTCTTTTCCTCTTTCTTTTCTTGTTGTTCTTGTTCTCCTCCTCCTCCTCCTCTTCTTTCTCATTCTCCTTGTCTTCTTCCTCCTCCTTCTCATTTTCCTCCTCCTTTTCACTCTCTTCTTCCTCCTCCTGCTCTTCTACTACCCTCCCCATCTAACTTTCTACCACCAAAGCCATGAAGTGTTATGGAAAGTTCATTAACTCTGAATCATACCTTTCTTGTGTTATGTACGGCTCTCCCTCACACATCCTATATTGTCCAATATTTAATGATGTAGCCCAACTACATCACTTGTTATTTTCCAGACAGATCCATTTATCCCAACCTACATGCCTTTTGCCCAGAAAGCCCATTTCCTGTCTCCTCCTATGTATCTGTCATTGGCATCCTGTGGCATCCTATGTAACTGTCATTAACTTACTCAAATGGCATCTCATCATTGAAGCTTTCCCTTCTCCTCCCATGTGGAAATGATCCTTCTTCATTTTGTCTCATACTACTCTATATTTCTCTGATGTGCTCATTATATTCTCATTTATGTTCAATTGTGTATATGTCTTATTTCCCTTACTAAACTGTGAACTCATTGAGGTCAGGAGCCACATCTTATTTGTCTTTGTTTCTTTTGCAAAGTACAATATATTGCATGAAATAAGCTCTTTAAGAGATATTTTATTGAATTAATGGATAAAATTTATTTGCCTCTTCCTTGTTCCCCTTTCAGGCCTCTGATTTTGGATAAAAAAAAATGCATCCTATCCTATTTTATATGCTTTCTGCAGCCTAAAACAAACATTATTATTATTATTATTATTACATTTAGGAAAATTTTAAACCTACAGAAAGTTGCTGAGGGACCAAATACATCTGGAAATATGACTTCTGCAATTCAGATTATGGTCTTTAGACACTGATTCTTTTCTATCAGTTTATATTTTGTGGCATGACTTTAAAGGAAGACGTAATGATCTTGTTCCTCCAGAGGCCATGAGGAAATTGGACACACTTCTCTAAAGTCTTTTTCAGTAGCACAAAGTTTAAAAGAATAAAGCTTTTTGTTAAAAATAGGAAAATCACTGGTGACTTTTAAATTTTTCTTCCTAAAACAATTATGCCTATTTGAATTAAATATATTAAATTATATATATTTCATATAATATTATATAACATAATAATTAAATATATGTACACATACAGAATTTAAAATATATATCTTGAACTTGAAATATATACATATATGCATCTATGTACATGTATACCTACATACACACCCACATATAAATTATCTGTTATACACACACACACACACACACACACACACACACACACATACATACCATATACACACAACATGAAAACAGAGAATTGGGCCAATTACTCATATCATTGAAGAAAAACAAAACAAAATAAAAGCTTTTAGTGAAAAATCTAAAGATTCAGACCAAAAGTTTTTAGTACTTTGTGGTTCCTTCAATTCTTATCTTAAGGTAAGAAGGCTTAGACTCCAAATAGAAGTATTTTCTCTCGAGGTTTCCCACTGCCACTGCACTTAGGTTAAGCTTCCCCTGCTACCATCCTACAGTTGAAAAAGGAGAGAAAAACTTTCTCAGATTGTCTTCATGTTATAGTTTCATGGCTTCTATCCCTTCTTGCATCTGCAACAGTAGCTCCTTTTCCTGTCCTGCTCCCTCCCCATCAATGTTCAATACATAGGCCTCCTTTAAATTTGTAGCTAAAATTTAAGATAGCAAGGAGAAATGTGAGATAAGAGCAAGGAGAAAATGTGAGATAAGAGTTACAGATTGCTGAGATCAACCCCAATATAATTTTTTACATAATTCAGTTAACTTGACACAGGTTTAAAGCATTAAGTAGTCCCCAAATGGAAACTCTCTGAAAGCAAGGACTGTTTCATTTTTACCTTGGTGTTACTGGTAGCTGGCATAGACCCTCATACAGAGTAATCACTTCTTCAGTACTCTTTCTATCCTACTGATCCTCTCCTAAGCCCCAGTCATTAGCTATAACAGGTTTTGTCAGAGTTGTAACTGGTATGATACCAAAAAGACTTCATGCCAAACACTAAAATTTAGGATACAAATCCTTCTCCCAGCTGGGAAAGAAATGTAGGTATAGGCATACCTTGTTTTACTGCACTTTATTGAGCTTTGCAGATATCATGGTTTTTTGTTTGTTTACTTTTTACAAATCAAAAATTTGTGGCAACTGTGTTGAGCCAGTCTATAGGCACCATTTTTTCAACAGCGTGTATTCACCCCTGTGTCACATTTTGGTAATTCTCACAATATTTCAGACTTTTTCTTTATTCTTATATCTGTTATGGTGACCTGTGATCACTGATTTCTGATGTTACCAATGTAATTGTTTTGGAGCACCATGTACTGAGTCCATATAAAATGACAAATTTAATTGAGAAATGTATATAGTCTGACTGTTCCACCAACTAGCTATTCTTTCTCCCTCTCCTCAGGTCTCTCTATTCCCTGAGATACAATAATATTGAAATTGGACTAATTAAGTAATCTTGCAATGGTCTCTAAGTGTTCAAGTGAAAGGAAGAACCAATCATTATCTTAATTTTAAGAAACTGCCACAGCCATCTCAACCTTTAGCAACCACTACCCTACTCAGTCAGCAGCCATCAACATTGAGGCAAGACCCTCCACCAGCAAAAAAGATTCCAACTGACTGAAGGCTCGGGTGATGGCAAGTATTTTTTAGCAATAAAGTAGTTCTAATTAAAGTATATACATTGGTTTTTTAGACATGATACTGTCACACAGTTAATAGACTACAATATAGTGTAAATGTAACTTTTGTTCATGTGAGTTGCTGTAATGCCAAGCAAAGGCAACTTCCAAGGTTTGGAATACCAGCATAGCAACTGTTTTATTCAGTGACAAATTAAGGCAAAAAAAAAATAATTCACAGAACAGAGAAAATCAAAATACAGTGTAACTCATTCATTTAGCAAGTAAGTTCTCAATTCAGTCCAAGTATTACTACACCTCTGGATAGTACATTCATTTAGTCAGTCAAAGTCTCTCTTCTCAAATGGAGATTAGTTTCCAATCATAAATAAAGTGCATTCATTTGGTCAGTCACAGAGCACAAAAAGTCAAAAGTTTCCCACCCCTGAATCACAACCAAATTACAATACCATCCATTAACACCACGTACTTTCTCAAAAGGGGTAGGAGAGCACAAAAGGTCTTCTACTCTCAAGCTACAACAAGGTTAAGATATAGTCCCAGCATTGAATACTGAAGGAGAGGTTGTGAAGCAAGTTCTCAACAATCTCTGTTCCTGGGGAGACAAAGCTTAACAAATCTACAAGATACATTGCCAGTGTCCTTATCAATCCACTCTCTGCCTGCAGAACAGTCCCAGAACCCCTGAAAATATCAGTAAGACCCTCTTTCAGGATTTCTGTAAACATACAAGAAAACCCTTCTTCAGGGCTTCTGAACCAACAGCAAAGTTCCAGGACCTCTGCAACAACAGCACTGTCCTTCACCAGCAGACAAATCTGACAAAACAGACAGATAAAACGCTGACATCACGGCCATGCCTCCTCAGTTCTCAGCAACTCCAGGTGGCAGCTCTTAAAAGTCCTGGGCAGCTCCAACTGGCTCTCAGCAGTCTCTCTATCAGCATCTCTGGCCCCTGGCAATTCTCCTCTCTCCCTGCCTCCACAATACTGCTCCCCCAAAATTCTTCTGACCTCCTCTACTTGTGCCTCTCTCTAAATCCACAGCACCAGCTCTTCCCCATTCAGCCCTCTCTCTTCATGTCAATAAGTCCATCCCACAAGTGGGATTCACAAGCTCTGAGTTTCAACGCTCAACCTGAAAACCAAGCCAATACAGGGGGATCTTTAAATTCCATTACCATTACATTTGCTTTATTACAATATATGCTTTATTGTGGTAGTGTGGAACTGAATCTGCAATATTTCTGTCCTATGCCTATACTGGCATTTGATACAAAAAAACAAATATAGCCAGACCAACAAAAGCTGCAATCTCCTTGTGGGCAAGGACTATTTTTAATTTTGGTCTTTGTATGCCTGATGCCTCCTATATGGGATGATAAGTCCTGGATGACTTATGACCTGCACTATTGGATGAAGCACTCACTTGTCATGGGCTACAAGAACTCCTAGACTACCACCCCTAAGATCCCATCACTGCAGTGCCCTGTCTCTCAGATTCCAGCTCATGGGCGTGATGATTGTCCTCTCTGGTGCTTTATCATGCTCTTATTATGATGTATTTGCCCTTGAGGAAGACTATCCTTTGTACCACTGCCACTTTCTCCATACTTCTAACATGTGATATTGAGTTTACCCAAGGAACAAGAATTTTGAGTTATGGTTTGCTGCTGGAACAAGGCCCTGGAAGTGGATCAAGGACTGGGGTAGATAAATAAGCCTCAGTGATGGCGGGTCTATTTCTTCTTTTCTGATCAGAGAGAAAGAGTAATACTGTGACAGAAAGGAGCATTATGTAGCTGAAGAGATTTGAGGAATAGAGTGAAGGATTAAAAGACTTCACTTCTGGGAAGGAAGTGTGTGTGGTGAGGAAGGTACTAGTTCTAGAGCCAGAGGGCCAGGGCTAAATTATGCTTCTGACCCATGTGACCTTGGGCAAGTTACTTAGCCTCTCTGGGCTATTGTAAAATGAGAGATTTGACTAGATGACCTCTAGGGTTCCCTTTAGTTCTAGATTAATGAATCAATGTTCCTATGATGGTCTCAGTTTTCTCAGTAAGAGGATTCTCAGTAAGTTATTTGCTGTAAGTATAAAGTATAATTAAAGAAACTAGAAGATGAGACAGTCTAACTCTGCAGTGCTCCTTGACAAGCCTTCTATTCTACTCTGGTCTACTCCTTAAGTCATTTACTATTACACTCTTCCATACCCTGAGGTTATTTATCAAGAATTTATCAGGGGTAAAATCAACCCAATTTCAGCACTTCATCAGCTCCATTTAGAGGCCTGAGAATAATAGAGTCTGAGAAACTGGATGGTGAGGGTTACCCCAGGTATGAACATTTGTAGGATGAAGCCAGAAGGAAAAAGGTTCTAGGGTAGTAGCAACAGATGCATTCAACTAGCAAAACATGTGGTTAAGACTGCATATGGAAGTGAGTAAAGCCAGAAGGCAGGATGAAGAAAGGGAAAACAAAGGAAAGGAAGGAAAGAATGAAAGAAGGAAGTTAGAGAAAAGAAAGAAGGGAGGACAGAAAGTAGGGAGGGAGAGAGGGATAAAAGAAGGCAAGGATGTGACAGAAATTCTATTAAACCCTGGGGATATAGATACAGAGTAAGAAAAAAGACAGTCCTTGCTACATTCTAATGAGGGATGACAACAAACAAAAATGGGCTAAAAAGGAGAGGGGTGGGGGGGTGGGGGAATGAACACAGCTGACAAGAGGACATACATTTGGAACTGGGAAACATACACACATACATGTTTATAAGTGATTGCATATACACACACATATAGGAGTATATGCATATATATGTATAAACATAGGAGATATAGATAGATGGACATAGAGATATTTGCACAACTATTATGTAAACGCAATCTATGACATTCTCTTCTTTTGATTTAATTCTAGGTCCAATGCATTATCCATATGTATTATCTGCCCAAGGGTCTATCAGAACTGGAAAGTAGGAATTCTTCATTGACTTTATCTGTTTGTTTTCCTTTGTAGTTAGGCTAAAATATTTGCAATAATTCTGGATCTCATTTAGAGACTCTTTAATATAATAGTACTGACTGGCGTGTTAAGGTTTGCAAAATGCTTTGCATATATCATCTCATTTGATCCTCTTAACAATCCAATGAAGGAAGTGCTGTTTCTATCCTCATTTTAGAGATGGAGAAACTGACACTAGGAGAAGTTAAGTGATTTGCCCAGGTTCATACAGCTAGCAGGGGAGAAAGGTTTTGAACTTAGATCTTCCTGACTCCAAGCCCAGTATTCAATGGATTTGCTGTCTCTATGTTCTAGGGTATACTTCAATTAGTACAACATAATTTGCAAACTGGATCATCTGAAAGACCACACTATATATGAGGAATAACCTTCTTATTTTGTCTCTTCAGTGGACATTCTTTATGGCAATGGACAATGACACCATGTGCAAGCTCATATTATTTCTGTTTTATACTTTGCATGACAAAGATCCTCAGAAGATCATCAAATAAAGCTATCCTCTTTCTTGCTTCCATTAAGGAATCCTAGAGATACACACACACACACACACACACACACACACACACATCCCAATCAGACCTACACAACCTGCAGCCCACTGAAGGCTTTTGGGTGACCCACAAAAAATGTAGGAGGAAAACATCCTCTATAATTTTTCAGGCTGCCTGAAATGTTTTGATGTGCCCATGGGCTGCAGGTTGTGCAGGGCTAGCATATATGTATATATGTATATATGTATATATATATATATATATATATATATATATATATATATATGTATATATATGTATATATGTATATGTATATGCATTTATGTTTGTACATGTATACATATATACATACATATTGCATATCTATATTGCATGTATATAAACATACATAATACTGCTCCATTCTCATACTTTCATCATGAAGACCCTACATACATATGTAAATTATTCTCCTAAATATTTTATAGAGATAGGAAAGAAGGCATAAAGTTTATGGATATTGATATCCTCTTATTTGCACTCCTCCACAGCAGTTACTGGATATGTGGAAGGTTCACAAAAAAACCAACAAAAACCTCTTTAGACCAGTAATACATAAAGCAATAGGCCTTGATCACAGTTTATTTTATCTCATGTTTGGGGAAACTCTGAATCTAAAACAAGACATTTGCCAGCGGGGCTTGGTGCTGGTGGTGGGACTGTGGGCAGGAGTAGTTAGGAAAAACTACAATCAGGTTGGTTGCCAAGATCTGAGAGCGTTGGTCTTCAGGCCATGACCAAGGGACGAGAAGCAACAAATTGACCTTTGGAGAGACTGTGCTTAAACTGACCCACGCTGAGGACTATCTGAACAAACTAGTGAGTAACAACAGCACAGGACATGGAACTTTCCAGAAAAGGGTGGGTGGAGGGTTTCTTAGGCAAGATGAAGTTGCATGTTTAGTGCCCAGAATAGCAGTAACATTCCACAAAGAAGCTTTATGGGTTTCAAGGGAGGACCATTGACTCTACATATTTTTGCAATTCTACATATATATATATTGCAACCTTTCTGTTGTTGTTCACAATAACGTCCATGACTTTTCCCCATGGTTAATCTCTTATAAATGATAAAGAATGGGACAGCTATGTACTTCATCTGTTCTTGTGAGGACCAAATGAACTTACGTCTATAATGTGCACTGTCAGCCTTAAAGTATAAGTATTTCTATTACTAGAAATAGGTAAGCTTGCTACAACCAGTCCCAGTCTGCCACAGTATCATTAATACATTAATACTAAACCTACTCCAGTACTGTGAAAGACTGCTGAAATGCTGTTCCCACGTCATTCATTTATAACACTGACAACACTTTTTCTCTGAAAGCAACTGTTCCCTCAGTGTCATCTTGTCTAACATCTTCCTTTCCTTGAAATAACGAATAGCATGATAGTGTGCCTGTGGAAGTTAATCTAAACGTAAGGAACCAAATAAATATATACGAGAACAGTGCTAGGGGATCATGTCTAAGTTAGGCCAATAGCAGATCCTTAAGTCCTGTTAAATAATAAGTAATAATTAAATAATAAGTAATAATAATAATAAATTAAATAACAAGCAATCCTTAAGTCCTGTTAAGTAAAAGAAAAAAAAATAATCAAGTGCATAAATATTTTATTAAGGCTCCTGTTCTCCTTCTATTGTTCCAGGCCCCTTTCTCTCATTGATGAATTCCTTGTTTACCCTCCTGGCTATGCTTCTAACTGTCCAACTGCCACGGTGACTCAGCTACCTTCCCTCTCTGAGATATCCCCTCCAGACTGTCCCCCATTAGAACGCAAGCTTCTTGAGGACAGACCCTGTCTCTGTTTTTGTTTGTATCTGCATCTGAGCACACAGAACAATATTGTGGTACACAATGGCCATTTAACAAACGTCCATCTCCAGCTCCTCAGTCGATCAGTTAGCTACTAAACATGTTCTGGTTGCAACACACTATGTAAAATGCTGGGGATGCAAAGAGAAAACAGGAACATCACAGTCCTTGTTTTTAAGAAGAACATAATTCAGTGGGGAGAAACTAATTATTTACATATATGCATATATATACACACAAACACATGTGTATATATAATTATATATAATTATACAATGCAGTTATATATATACTGTTTCATGTGTGCTCTCTATATATACAGAGAATAACAATAACAGTAATAATATTATTAAAATTGCTAATATTTTATAGAATTTTGGGGTTTGCAACATCTATCTAATGGAATGTAATTTGAAAGAGATAAAATTATAAGCTATATTAAAGTGTTTATTTTGTCAAATATTGCACATAATTATCAGAGGGTATGAGTTTTGAGCTAAGTTTTGAAGCCAAGAGGGACATGACTCTGCAGAGAGGAGCAGGTAGAGTATTATAGGGGAGGGGAGGATACTTGCACTAGGACAGGAGTGAGCACATTGTAAATTATGTTGTTGTGGGCAGGGGGATGATGGGGAGGTCATCTTGGCAAGAGCAGAGAATGTAATCCAGAGGATAGGGTTGTAGGAGTGTGAGAGAAGAGAAATGAGAGGAGGCCTTTGATTCACATGTTATGGAGCTAGGCCTTATACAAGAGGCAATTAGGAACCTCTTCAGCTGCAGAGACATGATTAAATGGCACTTTAGGAAAATGATACTAGCTCATGAGTGAAGGATGTTCTGGACTTGAAAAACATCTAAAGCCAGAATGCTTTCTCCCAGACTGACACATCATTCATGTCTTGGAAGGAGTCTTGGCTAAAATAACATGTGGATAACATGGAGAGCATTTCATTTAAAATATCTGCAAGGAGGAAGAAAAGGAATGTACAAGAAAATGATGAATCTGTGAATGTGTTCATATACCCAAGGACTTAATAAAGAAAATCTGATTGCCTTTGGTCTTCTTGTACTTTGTGTGTAGATTTTCATTTCCAATAGATTTATCACTTTAATAGGTCTCTCTGGTCAGAGTAAGCCCCTCTAAGGTGAATGGAGTAGAGTGGCATCTTTCTGGTTTCTGAATAACCATTTGACTATCCAATTTCATGTCAGCCGTCTCTCTCTTACTCTCTATTTATACAAGTTTGTCATCTAATAAATAGTTGTTATTTTAGCCAACAACCTGTTGATTGTCATTGGCTCTCCTCTCTTCACTGTGTGGCTGTCTCTTTTTCTATCTTTTTCATGTATCTTCTTTCCTGGTGAAGAAGTAATGGAGATAAAACCAACCAAGTTAGAACCTTGTGAATTTCAGAAGGTTAGAAGCATCAATCAGAGGTACTTAGAGCAATCAGAGTTCATAGTAAAGGAGGATGTCAGTAGGTGAAGAAACCAAACCCACAGAGGATCTAGTTTTGAGAAATGACGCTCTTGACCAAGACTGGTAGTGAGTGAACCCAACAGCCTTAGAGCCACAATTGAATTTGGTTTTTATAGTTTAGTTTCTGCTAAAGTTCACAGTAAATATGTAATGTAAACACTTGTAAAAATACTTGTTCTAATACTATTTCTATTAGAACTTCATCAAAAAAAAGATCAGAATGATATAATACAATGGTAGTTAGAATAATTGATAACACCACCACCATCACCACAAAAAGAACATCCCTCTTGGAATTCATGCCTCTGATCTCCTCACCTTATCCTCAGATCCTATTCACCCAGCACAATGCTCACTTATTTAATTAAGAATTATATAATTTATGATCAGCTATGTATGAACTTAGCTATCCTCAGCAACATAATGATCCAAGACAACTCTGAAGGACTTATGATGAAAAATGCTCTCCATCCCCAGAGAAAGAACTATTGGTGTCTGAATACAGATTGAAGCGTACTTTCTAAACTTTATTTTTCTTGAAGTATTGGTTTTTTTTGGTCTATGTTTTCTTTTGCAACATGACTAATATGGAAATGTTTTATATGACTACCTATATCAAATTGCTTGCCCTCTCAATGGGGGAAGGGGTATGGGGAGGGAGGAAGGGAGAGAATCTTGAACTCAAAGTTTTAAAAACAAATGTTAAAATTGCTTTTACATGTGACTGGGAAAAAATAAAATACTAAATAAATTTAAAAATAAGTAAAAATACAAAAAAATTTTTAAAAGAATTTATATCATTTATAGTGTTCATGAGGAACCTGAGTCTTGCTCTGAATTTAAAGACAACTATAACTCAATTAATTATTAATTAGCTACTAACCAATTAATATAGGGAATAAAATAGAACAGAGGGAGGAGGGGAAAGATATTGAGTCAAACTGGGAACCCAGAAGTAAAGTTGGGGAGAAACCAAACATGCTTTGTGAGAGGCAGTATTTCTGCAACAGGGACATGGGGATTATGATTCAGAAAGGTGACCTTATCTGTTTCTGTTGCTACTCCCTTGGAATGAAGGGATCAGAGTCCACAGAAGCAGAGAATAAATTGAACAAATCACTTAGTTTTTTACTTTTTGGTCTTACTTTCCTTCTCTATAAAATGGTCTCATGTTCCTAGTCTATAGAATCTAGAATATATGATCTTTAAGGTCTACTTGAGTTTTAAACAAAGTTCCTGCTCTCTTGGAACTCATAGTCTAATGAGGGAAATAACAAGCAAACAATTATGCACATGGAAAGTATGTACCAGGTAAATGGGATATAATCTTATAGAAAAGACACTAACAGTGAGACTTGGGGGAAGGAAGACTAGGAAGGCAGTGTTATCTAAATAATGGTCAGGGTGGTAAATCTACCTTATCAATAAATAATTAATGACATAGTGCAAGCTCAAATGTCAGGAAACATGAGCACCAGCCATGTCATAAGGTATCTAGGGAGGCAAGAGAGAGATGTAGCCTGCAGTCTCCAGTTCAGTTAAATTCCATGAGACCATCTTGATCTGTTTGTCCACTTCTTGGCCATCTGTGCCAGGAATGATAGCTCACATTTCTTTAGTACTTTAAGGCTTAAAAAGTACTTTGCCTAGGAACCACTGGACACTTTAATACTTCATTGTGTTTCTTTTAATTTAAACTCTTGGGGATTAGGGTTTGTTTCTTTATTTGTAATTGTATCCTGGGTTACTTAATACATGTTTGTTGATTGGTTGATTACCTGAAAAACTGTAATGATTAGGCGGTACTTGGATCTGTCCCCTTCCAATTATCAAATGAGCTTATTTTTATATGAATATATATATACATACACATGTATATATAGAGACACACAATACATATATGCACATATATATGTGTGTATATATATTTTTGAAAACTTAAAGGCTATATAATTATTATTTTTATTTCATTTTATCATTTCAACACTCCTATAAGGTTGGTATTATTTCCATTTTAAATATGAGGAAATTTAGAATCAGATGGGATAAGTGATTATCTCAAGGTCATATACCTATGAATGTCTGAGGAAAGATTTGAATCCTTGCTTTCTTACTGGAAGAAATCAGGGCCAATCAGTCAGGAAATCAGCAAGTTTTGATCACTATATCAACAATCAGGATGTTCAGGAGTAAACTTGATTTTTGAAGTTGGATCCTTCTCTTCCAGTGACTTCTTTTGTGGCTTACTTGGTATTTGTTCAACAAGACACTCCATCTTCTTACTTTGGGCATTTTCACTGGCTCTCCCCCATCTTTGGAATGCTCTCTCTGCTGAATCTCTACCTCCTGGCTTCCTTCAACTCTGTTATGGGAATCTGAGGATCTTCCTTGCCTCTAGGCCTCTTGATAGGCTTAAGTGAATCTGAAAACCTTCCCTGATTTGAAAATATACTCTGCCCTCTAATAGGCTGAATGTGGTCACATGGAGCCTGTGGAGGGAAGCTTGTTTTTCAGGAATGTCCACACCTTGTGATTGGGTGGTGGGTCGAGAGGGTTGTGATGTTCTTTGATCCAGGAGAAGGCTATATGTGCCCTGATGTGAGTTTTTGCTTTGGGGCTCATTTTGGAAAGAGTTGTGTGATTTGGCCAGATGAGACTCTGGGAAGCCGTTGAGCCCCCCAGCTTTGAAAAACCCAGCGTTGGTGCTTCCCTCTCTGGTAACTGACTAGGTATGGATGTAATGGTCAGACGGCTGGAAGCCCGTCTGTGGATCTGTTTCTCTGTCTGCTTGTAAGATCTGTTTGTATTCTGTTTGTATTCTCTGAAGTTCAGGGTACGGACTTTTCCCCCTTGAATTAGGCAAATGATATATGTTTGATTGATTAAAGTAAGATTGTTAACCCATTTTGAGTTGCTTTCCTCTAGAAAAGCAGATCTAAGAGCCTGTGCTAGCAGCCGCCCTAGGTATGCTAGGGTGCTTGCTGCTACAAATCCCAGATAAAATTGCATTTTCTAGAGGAAACCTTTTTTGATCCCCTTAAATTCTAGCTTTACAAATAGCTGAGGAAAGATAAAGGTAAAAGAGAAAGTTATATACCCAACTAAATGAAGAAGTCCAGAGAATAGCAAATAGAGATAAGAAGGTTTTCTTAAATGAGCAATGCAAAGAAATAGATATACAACAGGAAAGACAAGAGACCTCTTTAAGAAAATTAGAGATATCGAGGGGATATTTCATGCAAAAATGGGCATGAAATAATAATGGTAATAAATAAAATAAAAACGGTAGGGACTTAACAGAAATAGAAGAAGAGGCCATAAGATTACACAAAAGAAGTATATAAGAAAGATTTTAACATCACCAACAACCTTGATGGTGTGGTCATTGATCTAGAGCCAGACATTGTAGAGAATGATGTCAAGTGGGCCTTTGTAACAGCAAGCACCCCAGCACACCCAGGGTGGCTGCTAGTACAGGTTCTTAGATCTGCTTTTCTAAAGGAAAGCAACTCAAAGTGGGTTAACAATCTTACTTTAATCAATCAAATACCATTTAACTAGTTCAGGGGGAAAAGTCAGCACCCTGAACTTCAGAGAATACAAACAGAAGTTACAAACAAACAGAAA
>CM053584.1:101636681-101649902 GCA_028627135.1 Pseudochirops cupreus
ATATATATATATATATATATTCCCTTCAACCATCCTCATATTGAGAAAAGTCTCATGAGTTACAATTATCATTTTTCCATGCAGGAATGTAAATAGTTCAACTTTAATAAATTCCTTATGATTTCTTTTTCCTGTTTACCTTCTCATGCTTCTCTTGCTTCTTGTATTTGAAAGTCAAATTTTCTGTTCAGCTCTGGTTTTTTTCATCAAGAATGCCTGAAAGTCTTTTATTTCATTGAATGACCATATTTTCCCCTGAAGCATTATACTCAATTATGCTGAGTAGGTGATTCTTGGTTTTAATCCTAGCTCCTTTGACTTCCAGAATATCATATTCCAAGCCCTTAATGTAGAAACTGCTAGATCTTGTATTATCCTGATTGTGTTTCCACAATAGTGAAATTGTTCCTTCCTGGATGCTTGTAATATTTGCTCCTTGACCTGGGAACTCTGGAATTTGGCTATGATATTCCTAGGAGTTTTCTTTTTGGGATGTTTTTCAAGAGCTGATTGGTGAATTCTTTCAATTTCTCTTTTGCCCTCTGGTTCTAGAATATCAGGGCAATTTTCCTGGAGAATTTCTTGAAGGATGATTTCTAGGTACTTTTTTTGATCATGGCTTTCAGGCAATACAATAATTTTTAAATTATCTCTCCTGGATCTGTTTTCCAGGTCAGTAGTTTTTCCAATTAGATATTTCCCATTGCCTTCTATTTTTTCATTTGTTTGGATCTGTTTTATGGTATCTTGATTTCTCATAAACTCATTAGCTTTCATTTGCTCCAATCTAATTTTGAAGGAATTATTCTTCAGTGAGTTTTTGAAATTTCTTTTCCATCTGGCAAATTCAGCTTTTAAGGCATTCTTCTCCTCATTGTTTTTTTGGGCCTCTTTTGCCGTTTGAGTTAGTCTACTTTTTAAGATGTTATTTTCTTCAGAATTTTTTTGGGTCTCATTTAGCAGGCTTTGACTCACTTTTCATGATTTTCTTGCAACATTCTCATATCTCTTCCCAGTTTTTCTTCCACTTCTCTTACTTGATTTTCAAAATCCTACTTGAGCTCCTCTATGGCCTGTGACCAATTCATAGTTTTCGTGGAAGCTTTTGATGCAAGAGTTCTGACTTCAATGTACTCCTCTAGTCCCATGTGTTGATCTTTTTTGTCCCCAAAAAAGGATTGTATGGTCTGATTGAGCTTCCGCATCTTGCCAATTACTTGACTTTTGAGCTCTTTGCCATGATAGAACTCTGCTTACAGAATGGAAAGAGCTTTGTCCCAGATTGCTGGGGTTTTTGCAGCTGCCGGAGCTGTTAGTTAGGTGCCCTTTCTTCAGACACCATAAGCTCTGGCTCACTGGCCACATACCCCAGGACCACCACCCAAGACTGTGGTCTTGGTCAAAGCAAGAGTGATTACCCTCTGAATGATTGCTTGGTCCTCCTAAAATCTGCAGGCCAGGAGCTCTGAAATCAGTCCCATGGCACCACCACACCTTCTGCCACTTCTCAACCTGGGGGCAGGGGCCAGACCATGCTGTTCCCTCACGCTTACAACAGAGTTCCCCACTGACCTTTTATTTTCTCTTTGGTGTTTATGTGTTGAGAAGTCTGGAAACCACCACAGCTGATGGTGATTTGCTCTCCTGAAGTCTTCTCTGGCTGGTCTGGGCCACTAGTCAGGGCTGCCCTGGGGCCAGAACCATGGCTCACTGTGGACTGCACTTGGCTTGTAGCACACTGGGATAGATCTTTCCTGTTGACGTGTCAGGCTGCCTTCAGTGAGAGATTTGTTTCTCTCTGTCTCTTTGTGGGTTCTGTAGCTTTAAAATTTGTTGAGTCATTTTTTTTAAAGTATTGGAGATGGTTGAAGCTGGAGCCCATGCCAAGTTTGTGCTTTTACTCCACCATCTTGACTCCACCCCCAACCTCTATTTCTGAGGATTGAATGATTTCCCATAAAATTCCAACTCCATAATGAACACACATAGCAAATAGTAAAGAAACTGATTTATCCAAGTCAATTACAAAATAGAAATCAGAGAAAATATAGGTAGGAAAATATATACCAGAGAATAATATACCCCCTGAATAAATTAGCTCTCCCATTGGGAGTGAGATAATTCAGATCAACCAAGAAAAAATGTCTCAGATCTCACATAAGGGAAAATTTCCCAAATTTCTAGTCTAGCAAGTTGAGGATAGAAAAATGATAGAGATTACTGACTTCTCTCATGTTAGTTTCCTCCCAGGGTCTTTGTCTTCCTTCAGCAACCTGAAGAGAAGTTGGAAATATGCATCTTCCTTTTCAAGCTGGAGGCCAGAAGAGACAGATCCCTCTTCTTTTTTGCTCTCAGCAACTTCCCCCTTTCCACAAACAGGTGAAGGACATTAAGTTACCAATCTCTGCTGATAAGGAGAGAGTTTCATACAACTGACTCTTTGAACTAAGATTTATATTTGGTCTAAAACAAAGTTACTAAGCTCTTAATAAATGCTTTTTAATTCATTCATGCTAATAACCAATATTTATAATTTACAAAGCATTTTACATATATTTCGTTTGAACTATATGTAAGTTAAAGGAGCCCTGACTCTGAAGCTAGAGAACTCTAGAGTTTCACTTCTCACTTCTGATATAACCTATGTGCCCCTGGGCAAAAAAACAACCTGACCCTCAGTTTGCTCATCTATGAAATGGGAGAGAGGGTTGTATTAGATGGTCTCTGAGGTTTCTTCCAGCTCCAGACCTAAATATACTTTTTCAATATTGTTATCCTTATTTACAGAAGAGGCAAACGAGTCTCAGGAGGTTACACGAGGTGCTTATGCTTGTGGATCATGGAAAGCATCATTTTCACATTTCAGAGTAGAGATTTTTCAGTGCTTAACATCCAGAAGCAATGCCAAGCTCCTCTATCCCTTCAATGAGCTGCAGTCAGTTGTTTGTCACTATGAGTGGTATTCTAAGGTGGAGGGTTGTGGTCTCTTTCTTTAAGCAAAAAAGAGATTCGTGCCATTGGGGCTGATGGGATATGCCTTTACTACTTGAGGCCCAAGCAGAATGTCTATGCATCCTTGGGTCATCCCAATCCTAGGCCTAGCTTCATAGGGTCCCCAGCTGTTCAGATTAATCAGAGGGGTATAGAATGGAAGTCAGGGCCACGCTTGTCAAAATAGAAGGGAAGGGAAGTTTATTTGCTTATCATATAAACTCCCCTGTCACTACCTGCTCCAATTCCTCCCAAAATGTGAGCAGCATCCTCATGCCTTCCCTAGGAGGGTGATCCCATAGATCCAGGGGATCCTTAGAATCTGCCCTCTCCTGTAGCATTATATCATTTGGACTTTTTCTTCTTTCTTCTCACCTCTATGAAAACATATTGCTCCTGTGTTCTCTGAAGCTTAACTTAATTAATCTGATCAGTGAATTCAGTATAAAGTGCTTATGGACGTTAAGTTTATAAGACATGCCTGCCAGGGAATATTTACAATTTAACAGCAATACAATCTTCTAAACTTGGAGTCGAGAAAAACTGAGTTCAAATACTACTTCAGACACTTACTAGCTATGTGATCTTGGGCAAGTCACTTAACCTCTATGCACCTCAGTTTCTCCATATATAAAATGAGGGGCTGGATTCAATAGCTTTCAAGGTCCAGCTCAAAATAAATGATCCTAGAAATTCATTAAAATACCGTGTGTGTGTGTGTGTGTGTGTGTGTGTGTGTGTGTACTTACATGACCGGAGTGGGGGCTTAAAGTCACTGTTGGAGAGATCAGACTTGAAGACAAAGATTAAAAATGAATTGATATATGAGATAAGCCCTCTGGGGGGAGGGACTAGGAGGAAGAGGCAGCAGGGATTCTAGGTGAAGTAAAAACAAAAAGAAAATCCATCAACATAAATTTGGTTTTTTACAGACTGTATTGAAAATACTAGAGTTAGATTGCAGTAATTTAAAATTATTAAGAGACCGGTGAGCGAGGCATCTAATTATTGTACGTGCTTGTTTTTAAATTTTTGCTTTGGGGGTCCATTTTAATTTTAATGTTTTTCTTAGTGGTTTTGATAAAGGATTCTATTTTTTGTTGTTGTTGTTGTTTTAGCAAAAAGATAATTGAATGGGCAAACATCCTAATCATTCTCAAATAACCACATCGTGGCAACAGGCTATAAAAGACCACAGCATCACTGCCCACCTGGTGGCAGTGTATCCTAATTACAGGCAAAGTTTCAGCAGGAGAAATAAATAGTCCCTGGAGTATTAGACTCACAAACCTAGCCCTGTAAAGAGAATGTAATATCACATTCCTGGCCGCCAATCTTTGCACCCCAAACCTCACAGTCAAAATATCACTGGATCAGAAGAGCAGTGATTTCCATCCCATAGACTGTGGACCCTTGGGAGTCCACAGAATTATTGCTTGGTGTACATATGTATTTGAGGACGTGATGTGATGTGATTTTAATCTTTATTTAGTTCTAACTCAGTGGTTCACAACCTTCCTAATGCCACGACCCTTTAATACTTGTATGTAGGTGTATCTGCATGTGGGTGGACCCACCTGGAGACAGATAGAGAAGCGGTGTCTCAGTTCCTAAGACCATCGGAAATATGTGAAAGGGTCATTCAACTCCCAAAGGGGTTGCCACCGACAGCTTGAGAGCCACTGTTCTAACCCAATATGTAACAATGCTCAGTATAATAGAAAAGAAGACATTCCTTCTCTAAATATCATAATATGATATTTATGATATCATATTATTGCTTGGTCCCTCTAAAATCTGCAGGCCAGAAGCTCTGAAATCACCTGCATGACACTGCCACACCTTCCACCACTTCTCAACCCGGGGGCAGGGGCCCCAGTAAGCCGTGGTTCTGGCCCCAAGGCAGCCTGGACTAGTGGCCCAGAATGGCCAGAGAAGACTTAAGGAAAGCAAAGCACCAGTAGCTGTGGTGGCTTCCAAACTTCTCAACACATAAACACCAAAGAGAAAATAAAAGGTCAGTGGGGAACTCTGTTGTAAGGGTGAAGGAACAGCATGGTCTGGCCCCTGCCCCTGGGTTGAGAAGTGGCAGAAGGTGTGGTGGTGCCATGTGGCTGATTTCAGAGCTCCCGGCCTGCAGATTTTAGGGGGAGCAAACAATAATATGATATCATAATATGATATGGAGTTATTAGCAATGAATGAATTAAAAATATGATATAGGATGCTGCTCACGTTTTGGGAGGAATTGGAGCAGGTAGTGACAGAGGAGTTTGTATGATAAATGATATCACAGTCACATGTGATTTTTTTCAAATGTCCTCAATTGCTGTGATTAACAAAACATGAAATCTTTTTAAGGAGTTATTAAATTCTTGGTAACTTTTAATGTTCCTATATTTTCTTAAGAATGTCATAGGGACAAAGGAGGAATCCAGATAAGATTCTATGGGAAATCTGAGAAGGAAGAAAATAATTCCAATCTACTCTAGCAGGGATGTATGCCCCCAACCCTGACTGAAAGGATGGCTAGCAGGGATTGAGGTAGTAACATGTATAGAAACCTTATACTAGGCTCAGAGAGGAGGAAAGACAAAAGAAATAGAAGGTATCCTTGCCCATGAGAAGTGGGTTGATCCCTTGTGCTTCTCATCTTCCCAGGAAACCATTTCTATCCATGTGATGGAAAGTCTTGCTATTCCCCTTTACAATTTGCCTCATGCAAAATACCCAGCAAAACTGTAGATCTCAGATGATCTGAATTCAGTATATATGTTTTCTAAATTTCAGATTTGGTGGTCTGATCCTAAAGGAACATTTTGAATCTCTATCATTCTATTATTCATTGAATGATACAACTTTTTCTTCTGAAGAGGCTAGTGACCAATAGTGGGTTCTACAAAGGATAGAAACTAAATGTCAGTATTGATTATATGTTATTTAGAAATCTTAGGAGATAATAATAATCATAATTATAATAATTATTCTTATTGTTATAATTATTATTTTGCTTGGGAAGTAGCACTGTTGGAACAGGAGAACCATGGCCTAGACTCTAAGTTACCACCAAAGTGATCTTGTCCCATTTTAGGAGCACATTTTTTTTCCATTCATTTATTCAGGATGTGCGTGGAGTGAGAATCCTTCCATTTATCTCTGAAAATTTGTACAACTGAATCTTTTACCTGGAGTCCTCATTTGGCTAAGTGGAACAATCAGAAATAACATGAATTCACTAGAGGAAATCAGATGGGACAAAACTAGCTATTGGATTCTGGGGAAAGGTGGTAGGTTCTCTAAATCAGTCCTTGAACTTCTAAGAATGCTCTTCTATTCCTTGGAGAAAGCAGTTCAGAGTTGTACAAACAAGTTTTACAAACAAACCAGCACTTATATATGCAGCAGATGAGCTGCCAAAAACAAAATGATCATTGATTCATTGAGTTGCTTGCCTCATTTACATAAAGGGAATAATAATTAAGTTGAACATCAACTAGGAACTCTTTCACTTTAATTGCATTTCAACTACTAGTTCTGTGGCATTAGCTGCAACGTGAATGCCTCTACAACCATATTTTTTATTTCTCCTTTCTTTGGTGGAGAAGGGGAGTTATAGAGCCCAGCGTAAATTAACTAAATAAATGAGCCTGCAATAAGTTCTACAGTAGCCCACTGAAATAAGTCCAATAAACTTGGGAAAGGCACTTGACTCATTTCTTTGCCAACAGGAGATTTAGACATGTGGGGGAGAGGTGAAGAGGGGGTAGGCTATCATTAAAGGCCATTATGCTTTTATCGTGTCTCTTTGTCCCCCAAGGACAGAACTGGAGAAAATAAACTTGGGCGGCCCCAGAGTGAAGTTAGCTTAGATAAATTCATAGTAAAAGTAGCTCACATTCATATGGCACCTTAAAGTTTACAAAACACTTTAAATACATTATTTCACAACAACTCTAACATTATGATGCTATTATTATCCCCATTTCACAGACTAAGGAACTGAGTTAAATTTCATGACATGCTCAGGGTCACACAGCAAACTAGCTTCTGAGGCAGAATCAAAACCCAGATGTTTCTGAAACTGAGTATGTAAGTCAAGCACTAAGTTACGTTCTCTCTCAGTTATATAACTTGACCTGCAGACAAGACCTCCTCCTCATTTTATAGACTGTGCATTTGGACATACTGCTTCTGTGTGTATCAATTTCATCAAACAAGTTAACTGGTCACACAGCAGAGCCAGGACTTCTGACTTCTGGATCAGTCCAATTTCTGTAGCACCATGACGCCTTAGAATGACAGGATCTTAGAAGAGGGAGGGGCCTAACTAATCACATTGTTCACTTAAGCTCTTCAGCTGATAATTGAGTGATCCCATAAATGATCAGAGAAAGATTTTAAATTATTTGCCCAGTCACATTAATAATATAGTCCAAGCCAGGGCTAATAAGAATAATACATTCAACCAAAGTTTTGAGGTTTACCAAATTCTTTCCTCATATTAATCCTTGGAGTCAGTTAACACATGCATAATAAAGATTATCTGAGTTTTCCCAAGGAAAGATTGGGAACATATGGATTTCCTGTTTTTCTACAGAGATAGAAAGATTATTTATATGACTCTAAGAGACTGCATGGAGCAGTAAGGAAGGAACTTTTGCTGGCCAATGATGAGCAGTAGTAGCCAAGGAACACTCAGTAGAGGTTTCCTGGCATTGGACCAACTCTCTCCACCCCATCCCCTAATGATGTAGTCTTCCCTTCATCCCATCCTCCACAGCCTCTGCTTTGCCAGAAATTAAGATGAAGAAAAACTCCCCATTACAATCCATATCAGCCATACCAATAATATGAAGACTGGCAATGCCCAACTCTTACGGCTACTTATGGTTATTGACATCACTGTACTGACTTTGGAGGACACACTGACATTCTTGTTTGTTAACCTCATAGTGAAGGAATTTGATTGCCTGTTGAGCCGGAACTGGGGTGAATTAAAAAGTTGCTAAGCAGTCATGGTGAGCCTCCTTCTCTTCCTTTATTTCTCCTTTTTAGATTCTCTTTGACTGCTTTAGAGAGTGAGAAATATATTCAGTAAGTAAGCAAGACTCTGATATGGAGAGGCCTCAAACCCTCCCTACCCAAAGCCAACATGTGATATGTGAAGATAGACTTTTATTCCTTTCCTGTTTAGATTTCTTTGTTCTTGATTTTGGCAAAAGGGTATTAGAGATGGTCATGACCGTGTGAACTTTGAAAGGTTGTAATAGTCCCAGGAATCTTGGGCCTAGAGTCCTTACTAGGGATGTTTTTGGAAGCTGGATGGAGAGGGGGTAAAATCCTGTGTAACCTATTGAAACTCATCATAGGTTGGAGATGATCAAGGAAGGTCCTAACTGTTTTAGGCTGTAAGTAACTGAGGCATTTCAGTAATTCATCCTTTGGCTATACCAGATTCCAGAGTGAATTTAATTGGGGTGAAATGTTGATAGAAACTGCTTTAAGTTCAAGCCCATTCTTTCCAGGGACCAAGATCAGGTTCCCAGGTGTTGGGGGCAAATACTTTGTCAATTCTATTTTTACTATATCTCCACAATAGACAATCCTTTTGTAAAAGATATTCATTGACTAAGTGAAAATGGGGTGTTATACTAGAATCCTGAGGGGGTAGGTATAACCTTTTTATTTTTTTTTAATGTTATTTATTTTATTTTTGATTTATGGAATAAAACAAGCATTTCTATGACATAGTACATTAAAATGATGACTACACATATAATGCAAATCTATTATGTACAATTGGCTATTCCTTTTAAATATATAATAAAGTTATTGTATAAATTTCTTTTTTCTTCCCTCCCCCCACCCGCCCACAAGATGGCTACTATTAGACACAAATGGGTATATGTATATATGTATATGCAAAATTATTCTATACATACTTCTATTTATCAGTTCTTTCTCTAGATACAGATAGCTTCTTCATGTATCTCATACTTAATCTGAATATTTATAATGACTTATTTACTCACGGTTCTTAAAATAATATTTCTGTTACTGTATACAATGTTCTCTTGGTTCTGCTCATTTTGCTCTTCATTATTTCATGCAAGTCTTTCTATGTTTCTCTAAGATCATTGAGCTCATCCTTTCTTATAACACAGTAGTATTCTATCACAATCATATAGGGAGACAAGAATTTCCTATAATTGCTCTGATAACCTGGGTCCAGAGCCTTAGTGGTGCTTCTGATAGCCCTCAGAATCTCAACTGGAAAAGGAAATAGATAAAAAAAGATTGGGCTAATTTATTGTATGCTGATAATTGAATGACTGTAACAGATGAATTAAGATCTAATAATAGAACAAGAATTCTAAATGTCCAGTCCAGATACTGAATTCATTAATTGTAGAGCAGCACTGAACAACAAAAACCTCTGCATTGAAATTCAAGACGGTGTTCTTCTGCCTGAAGAGAGCAAAGGGAGTTTTACAGTTTTTCTTGAGTTTAAAGAATCATAGCTTCCAGCAAATAATGTCTTTATTTACTTCCATAAGAATGCAGATGATAGAACTGCATTGCTCTATACTTTTAGCTTGAGAGGCACTGAGATTGTGATGTCAGGACATCATCCCCTTGGCCCCAAGAAACAAGATACTTATGTCATGGCCTACACATCTAAAAGATACTCTTCCAAAGGAGAATAGATTGCAATGGTTTACATCTTTACTGCTTTCTTACAATGTGTTAAGATGAATCTTAGGAAATTTTGTCAAGCTCAATTTCAGTGCATGTACATTTAGTATTCTGCTTTGTATGGAATATTGTGACTAATTTCTATACTGGCATAATGTGGAAATTTCAGCCTTTATCATCTTTTTTTGGATTTCTCTGCATGTTGTGTTAGTACAAATAAAATGCTCACTCCAAATTAGCAGCAAAAAGGAAGGGAAGTAGGGAGGAAGGAAAAAAGGGAGGAAGGAAGGAAGGAAAAAAGGAAAGAAGGAAGGAAGGAAAAAAGGAAGGAGGCACAGAGGGAGGGAGGGAAGGAGAAAGGAAAGGGGGAAAGGAGTTTTAGAGTCTAAGTACTTAAGATCAAATCTCAGCTCTGATGCTGACAGCCTATATGACTTTGGACAATTTACTTTACTTCTCTCTGCCACAGTGTTCTCATCTATAAAAATGAGTAGGTTGGACTATGGCCTCTGGAGTGCTTTATGCTTCTAGATCTATGAACTTTAGATACTTGACAGAGAGTTGGGGAGAAACTTGGGTGCTTTATCAAGTATCCAGATCAAAGGGAACTGATGACATGGATAGTAAGAAGACAGCCTAAGCACTAGGGGAAAATAAGGTCTCAAATTACCTCCCACCATGAAAGGTGGGAGGTGTTCCTGATTCTCGGGCAAATGATTTTTGTTTGTTTTATTCGAGGCTATAATTGCCATAAGCTATACTAAAAGGGAAGGCTCCAGAGTAGAAACACCTTGACCTGACATTGTGTGGTAAGTATTATGTAGAGAAATCCTTTATCCTTTGCCAAAACAGAAATTCTAAAGCACCCTCTATGCTAACTGAGATGGGGAAGTGGTGTGTGTTGCAAGGTACTGAGATCTTTGATCAACTGTAGGAAGAACAACAACAGGGTCCTACAACCACCTGCTGGGAGTTATTGGGTGGGAGCTTCGATGTAAATGAGAGAAGTCATTTGCTAGAAGCTTCTGGAAGACCAGTGATAGGGACCAACAACTAACTCTTCAGAGCTAAGCAAAGCTTTGGGAAAATCATAGGATCAGAGTTTTAGAGCTGGAAAGGATCTCAAAGACAATCTAATCCAAATCTCTCATTTTATAGAAATGTAAACCTAGACCTAAATAGGTTAAGTATCTTGCCAAAGATTAAGATAGCAGCAGATATTTTCAGCAATAGGATGATCTAAGACAATCCCAAAAGACTAATGATGGAGCATACTATCCCCTTCCAGAGAAAGAACCAATATTGATTGAATACAGATTGAAGCAAACTATTTTTCTTTTTCTTTTTCTTTCTTTCTTTCTTTCTTTCTTTCTTTCTTTCTTTCTTTCTTTCTTTCTTTCTTTCTTTCTTTCTTTTTCTTTCTTTCTTCCTTCCTTCCTTTCTTTCTTTCTTTCCTTCCTTTCTTCCTTCCTTTCTTTCCTTCCTTTCTTCCTTCCTTCATCCTTCTTTTCTTCTCTCCTTCCTTCCTTCCTCCCTCCCTCCCTCCCTTCATTCCTTTCTTTCTCTCATTTTTTTCTTTTATTCAAGTCTTCTTGTACAAAAATTACTAATATGAAAACATTTTACAAAATTATACATTTATAATCTATATCTGATTGTTTACCAAGTCTCAGAGATAGGGGAGGGGAGAAAGTGAGGAAGGGATAGAATTTGAAACTCAAAACTCAAAACTTTACATAGGGGCAGAGCCAAGATGGTGGAGTAAAAGCTCCTGTGCCAACCACTTCCAATACCTGTAAAAAATGACTCTAAACAAATTTTAGAGTTACAAAACTCACAAAGTGAAAGAGAGAAACAAATCTCCTGCTGAAGGCAGCTGACAGGCTGACATGAGGGGTCTATTGCACCAGACTGAGATCTGAGCATGGCCCTGCATGAGCCTCACAGCCCCAGAGCAGGAGTGGCCCAGACTGGCCAGAGCAGACTTCAAAAGAATGATTCATCAGCAGCTGTGGCAGTTTCCAGACTTCTCAACACATAAACTCCAAAGAGAAAGTAAAAGATCAGTGGATAACTCTGTTGGAACTGGGCAGGAAAAGAGCATGGTCTAGCCCCTGTCCGTGGGGAGAAAGGTGGTGGCAGCAAGGTGACTGCAGCTGCTGCTGCATTGTTGCCTCTGGTGCTCCTGGTCTGAAGATCATAGGGTGACCAAGAGACCATTCAAAGGGTAATTGCTCTTGCTTTGACCTGCTTGAATCTGGGTTGCAGTCTTGGGTGGTGGTCCTAGGGTGAGGAAAGCCAGTGTGCCAGAGATTGTGGTGGCAGTAGAGAGGGTGTCCTCCTCATACCACTGACAATACCTCTGACAACAGCTGTGGAAAACCATATAAATTTGGGATACAACTCTCTCCACTCTGAAGCAGAGTTCCACTGTGTCAAAGAGCTCAAAAGTCAAGTAATTGGTTGACAAGATGAGCAAACAGAAGAAGTGCAAGCAGACCATAGAATATTTTGGGGGGACAAAGAAGATCAAAAAAATGGAACCAGAAGAAGACAACAAAGTCAAAACTTCTGTATCAAAAGCCTCCAAGAAAAACATCAGTTGATCACAGGCCATGGAGGAGCTCAAGAAGGATTTTGAAAATCAAGTAAGAGAAGTGGAGGAAAAATTGGGAAGAGTAATGAAAATGATGCAAGAAGATCATGAAAAGTGAGTCAACAGCCTGCTAAAGAAGACCCAAAAAATACTGAAGAAAATAACACCTTAAAAATAGACTAACTCAAATGGCAAAAGAGGCCCAAAAAGCCAATGAGGAGAAGAATGCTTTTAAAAATCAAATTGACCAGATGGGAAAGGAATTTCAAAAACTCACTGAAGAGAATAATTCCTTCAAAATTAGATTGGAGCAAATGGAAACTAATGAGTTTAAGAGAAATCAAGATACTATAAAACATATGCAAACAAATGACAAAATAGAAGGCAATGTGAAATATCTCATTGAAACAACCACTGACATGGAAAATAGATTCAGGAGAGATAATTTAAAAATTGTTGAACTACCTGAAAGCCATGATAAAAAAAAAAGAGACTAGACATTATCCTTCAAGAAATTCTCAAGTAAAATTGCCCTGATATTCTATAACCAGAGGGCAAAATAGATATTGAAAGTGTTAACCAATCACCTCTTGAAAAAGATCCTGAAAAGAAAACTCCAAAGAATAGTATAGCCAAATTCTGGAGTTCCCAGGTCAAGGAGAAAATATTACAAGCAGTCAGGAAGAAACAATTTGAATATTGTGGAAACACCATCAGGATCATACAAGATCTAGCAGCTTCTACATTAAAGGATTGAAGGGCTTGGAATCTGATATTCCTGAGGTCAAAGGAGCTAGGATTAAAACCAAGAATCACCTACCCAGCAAAACTGAGTATAATATTTCAGGGGAAAATATGGTCATTCAATGAAATAAAGGACTTTCAAGCATTCTTGATGAAAAGAAAACAGAGCTGAACAGAAAATTTGACTTTCAAAT
>CM053584.1:101650002-101693317 GCA_028627135.1 Pseudochirops cupreus
TAAAGTCGAACTATTTACATTCCTACATGGAAAAACATTGTAACTCATGAGATTTTTCTCAGTATGAGGATAGTTGAAGGGAATATATATGTGTGTGTACATGTATACATACATATATATGTATGTGTAGGAGGGTGTATGTGTGTATAAATATATATGTGAGTGTGTGCATATGTATGTACATGTATACATACACAGAAAGCAAAGGATGAGTTTAATATGAAGGGATGATATCTAAAAAATAAAATTAAGAGGTGAGAGAGAAATATATTGGAAGAAGGAGAAAGGGAGAGATAGAATAGGGTAAATTATCTCATATAAAAGAGGCAAGAGAAAAACTGTTACACTGAAAGAGAAGAGCAGGAAGGTGAAAGGGAATGAGTCAACCTTACTCTCATTGAATTTGACTTAAGGAGGGAATAACATGCCCATACAATTGGGTATCTTACCCTACAGGGAAGTAGAGGGGAAAGGGATAAGAGGGGGGATGATAGAAGGGAGAGAAGATTGGGGGAGGGGGTATTTAGAAGAAGCAAACACTTTTGAAAAGACAGGGTCAAAGCAGAAAATAGAATAAGTGAGGGGTGGGATAGGATGGAGGGAATCATAGACTTTCACAATGTAGGTACTATGGAAATGTTTTGCAAAACTACACATATACAACTTATATTGATTGCTTATCTTCCCAGTGTGGGTGGGTGAGGAGGGAAGAAGGAAAAGAATCTGGAACTCAAAGTTTTAAAGACAAATGTTAAGAAATTTTTAAAATAAAATAAAAACTTCACATAAAAATATTTTTTAAATTGAGAAAAAAGATAGCAAAGCCTGTGTGTGCCCTTTTCATTGTGCCATCCTAGATACCACATACTTGGGGACTACTAGAGGCATACTCTACTAGGATGCTAAGGCTATAAGTAACTGAGGCAGGATAGGTCTCTGAACATATTGGCACATGCAGATATGTTCCATGAGATCTGCTTTGAGCTTTGTTTGTTTTGTTTGATCTGGGCATAATTTTTTTTTCTCCTATGAACCTGTGAATTTTGTGTTTGAAAGGTTGGTTCATAGAATCTGAGTTGAAGAGATCCCCAAAGGCATCTCTTTCAAATCATATCTTAACAAAAATGCTCCCTACAAATGATCATCCAGGCTTTGCTTGAAAACCTCTGATATACTGTAATGCAGAAATTCTCTAAAAATTAGATTTAGTACTAGCTAAACATTGAGGGGTCAATTAGTAGAAAGATTAAGTACGTAACATACAGAAGCAAATGTATCTAGTGCCTAGTCTTCAATAAAGCCACAGATCCCAGCTATTATGATAAGAAAGCATTTTATATTAAGTACTATGAAAACCAAACAGTAGTCTGGCAGAAATTAGGTTTAGACCAACTTCTCACACCTTATATTAACATAACTTCCAAATGGATAAATGACCTAAAGATAAAAAAAAAAATCACATCATGAACACTTTAGAGAATCAAGAAGAATTCACCTTTCAAAACTATGGACAAGGGAGAGAGAGAAAAAAAAGACAATTGTGATAAAATAAAATTAAAATTTTTTTGTACAAGCAAATTTAATATAACTAAGCTTAGAAAGGAAATAGTTAATTGGGGGGATGCAACAGGTTATTCTGATAAAGATCTCATTACCTATATGCATATTTTCATATCATATACATATGTAATATATATATATATATATATGGAACAGTTTAAAATTTGTAAGAATAAGAGCTATTCCTCAAGTAATCCATCTTCTATGGATGTAAACAAGTAGTTTACAAGAAGCTATCCGTAGTTACATGAAAATTGCTCCAAATTACTAGTAATTATAGAATACAAATTAAAGTAACTCTGAGGTTCCATCTCACACCCATCAAATTCACAAATCTGACAGAAAAAGAAAATGACACATGTTGGCATGGCTTTAGGAAAAAATGCACATTTACGTACTGTTGATGGACCTGCCAATTGGTCCGACCATTTTGGAGACCAATTTGGAATTTTTCCTGAAAGGTTGCTAAACAGTGCATGTCCTTTGACCTAGCCATACCACAATTAAGCCTAAAGACATTAATGAAAGAGTAAAAGTACTATATAAACAAGTATATTTATAGTAGCTCTTTTTGTGGTGGCAAAGATCTGTAAAGTAAGTATTACTTAAATGGCAGAATAAATTGTGGTACAAGAATATAAAGAAAGCCTATTGTGGTGTAAGAAATTAAAGACAGTTTCAGAGACAATTGGGGAGAATTGTACAAACTAATGCAGAGTGAAGGGAACAGGACCAAAAGAAAAATTTATACCATAACATCAATATTGTACAAACAAATAATTCTGAGCAGTAAAATAATCAGCCATGATTCTAGAAGACTGAGGAAGAACACCACCCACTCTTCATCACAGATATACCAGAATAAGAGAAAAAGAAATGCATTTTTAGACATAGATAATGTGGGAATTTGTTTTGCTTGATTATGCTTATATGATACAAGTGTCATTTCTTCCTCCCTTCTTCCCTTCCTTTTCCCTTTTCTTCTTTCCCTCCTTCCTTCCTTTCCTTTCTCATTCCTTCCCTCTCTTCTTCCTACCTTCCTTCTTTCCTTCTTTGCTTGCTTCCTTCTTTCCTTGCTTCCTTCTTTCCTTCCTTCCTTCCTTCCTTCCTTCCTTCCTCCTTCCTTCCTCCCTCCCTTCCTTCCTTCCTTCCTTTCTTCCTTCCTCCTTCTTTCCTCCCTCCTTTCCTTCCTTCCTTCCTTCCTTCCTTCTTTTATTCCTTCCTTCTTTTATTCCTTCCTTCTTTTATTCCTTTTCAGTGAGTAAAAAGAGATAGGAAGGAAAAAAATGCTTTACAGAGTCGAAAAGAGTAATCTATAAACCTAAAAATAAAAATAAATATAATGTTAAGTGAAAGCCATAAAAAAAGACCTCCCATAGAGGGAACCCGCTATCTCTTGAGACAACTCAACTGTAACCTTTGGATGATTCTGTTGGGTAATTTTTTTCGACACTTTTTCCCCACTGCTTCTAGTTTCGATATCTAAAGCTAAACAGAGCAAGTATAATTCGTACAATATAGTCACAGAATCTGAAAGACAGAAGTAGGGGTGTGCAGGAGTCAGCTCTAATTAACTTTCGAGATTGCTAAATTTTCAGTGTGAGCATTTGTACTTCAGGAATCAGGAAAGTAGGGCTGGAATTATTGTTTTGTTTGTTGTCTAGACTTAAGAAACTGTTAGTAATTCAGATTAAATTTACAAGTGTGTGTATACATTTTTTCTTTCCCAGAACACCCCTGTAATTCTCTAAAACATGGCTTATGCTTAGCAGGAGTTCAAAAGAAGGCTCAGGGGATGAAATCATCACTAGACTGGAGGCTTGGAGGACTGTGGGCCAATAATTAATAATAAAACCTGGCATTTATATAGTGCTTTAAGATTTGCAAAGTGCTTTTCATCCATTATCTTATTTGAGCCTTGTGAGATTCCTGAGCTTATGCATGGCTTTTCTGAAATATGGTACCCAGAGTTAAAAGATTCAGTCCAGATGTGGCTGTGCCAGGACCTCTGTTCTGGAGACTGCATCTTAGGATGGCATAGGCTTTTCTGACTCAGTGAATGGTGACTCAAATTGAGGCTGTGTTTCTCTAAAAAGAACCCACTCCCCAGAAGGGTGTAGGACTTCAGCAGCCATCTGTCCAACCTAAACAAGTTATCCAAACAAATTGTCATCCAGCTCTGCTTTAAGACCTCCAAGCAGGGGACTCACCACCTATTGAGTCACTTTATTCCACTTCAGGGCAACTCAAATTGTTATGAAGTTTTTGCTGATATCAGCTCTAAATTTGCCTTTTGGCAACATCCACTTGTCATTTCTAATTCTGCCCTCTGGGAACAAACAGAAAAAGTCAAATCTGTCCTTCATATGACAACCCTTCAAATACTTGAAGACAGTTATCTACTCTGAGTCTTCTTTTCTCCAGGTTAAATATGTTTAGTTCCTTCAACTAATCTTCATGTGTCATAGACTCAAGGTACTTTGACATCAAGGTTACCCTGCCTGAATACTCTCCAGTTTTTCACTTTCTTTCCTCAAATGTGGCACTCTGGATAGAAACAATACTCTAAGGTCTGGCCAGAGTGGTGTACAGTGAGTGACTGTCATCTCCTATGGTCTAGACATTATGTCTCCCTTAATGTAGCCAAAGATTACATTACCTTTCTTGGCTGCCATATCATGCTGTTGATTCATATGGGGCTTTCAGTCCACTAAAATGCCCACTTTTGTTTTAACATCTGTCTAGCCATGCCTTCATTGTCTTGTATCTGATTTTTTTTTAAACCTAAATGTAAGACATTTAATTTAACTTTATTAAATTTCAGCAAATGAGACACGTGTAAAGTACTTTATAATCCTTAATGGGCTACATAAATGTTAGCTATTATGATCTTAGTCAAGATTAAAATAGATCTTCATAGGCTAGAAGAATTGACTAAATTGAATGTCATTCGGGGAGTCAGCTCTTTCTCCCAGCTGGTGACAGAACCCTGGTTGGTCCCAAGGAAAGAAATTCCCAGAATCTCTAGTTGAGAACAGTGAACTAGAGGAGGTAAGAAGTCTGCCTAGTGTGTTCTAGAAGAACCTCTGTTAAAATGGTTATGAAGTATTACCCTAAAGCAGCAGTTCTCAACCTGTGGGTTGTGACCCCTTTCGCCTAAGACCGTCAGAAAACACATATTTCTGATGGTCTTAGGAACCAAGACACAGCTCCTCTATCAGTCTCCAGGTGTGTTCGCCCACATGCAGATACCCCCACATACATGTGTTAAAGGGTCATGGCATCAGGAAGGTCGAGAACCCCTGCTCTAAACATTTTACAGCAGAGGAATGGGAGACTCAGAGACATAAAATGATTGGCCATAGTCATAAAGATAGTAAGTAATAGAACTGGGATTTGAACCCAGGCCTCCCTATAACCCTCATCCAGTGCTCTTTGTTAGTACTCCAACTTCACTGAAACCATGTTATATTCATTTATAAATATCTTGTATTTGTTTGTCTATGTACCTGTTATTTCTGATATACTATAAGCTAATTAGGAAAAACCAGACCTGGTTCTCTTTTGTCTTTGTGTACCTAGCACCTGGAATGGAGTTACTAAATAGATATTCCTTGATTGATTTGTGGTACCATGCTGATATGAACAAGTTCCTAATACAAGCAATCATGACAGTGAGGGCTACTCGATGCTGGGATTTATTACAAAAGTAGGGTGCCAGAATGGATGGGATTCATTTATTTTAATTTTGATTGGAATTTAGGATTCTTCTTTGTGCCCTGTTTGTGAGGGTGCCCAGCTTGAGCACCTGCCCTTCCATTGGTAGCATGTGTGTCCCTTTTGTGCCTTGGCGTCATCCTTGGCCTGCTTCAGAGTCCTTGTTCCCTTCAGGATTGCTTCTGGCTCAGCTACTGTCAATCACTCTCATTATTATGCTTATCAGAATATTTGAATCTTATCCGGGGCAGGGGAATATGGAACTGGTTCCCAGCAGGTGATGGTTATATAACTGTCCTGCCAGCCACCCAAGCAGAAACAATGGTCCCAGCCTTGCAAAGAGGAAAGAGCATGCCGATGGCCTGGGACCCAGGTGAAAATGCACCCTGTTTTCCCCTGGCAGGAATCTTTTCCAGTTAAATGATTTTCCACATTGGTTGAAGAAATGTAAGAAAAGGATCCTTCATATTCCAGTAAAAGTATCCTGGCTGCTCTGGATGGTTGGGGCGGATGTACGTGTGTGTGTGTGTGTGTGTGTGTGTGTGTGTGTGTGTGTGTGTGTGTGTGTGTGTGTGTAAAGTGCTTCAGTTTTGTTTGCAGTTTTAAAAAAAATGTATTTCAAGTGGAAAGCACTGTATTCAGTTTCCTCAGTGGAACAAAAACAGACTGATTGGCCCTCTGGGTATCCAAGAAGGAAAGGTCATCTATCCACTTTGCAAATATGTCCACTCAGGCGAAGAAAAGCAGAGATAGGATGTGACCTGAAAAAAGCTCCTTACCCTTCCTGCTCCTCTAACCCCAACTAGCCCAAATTCCTATCCTAATCCTTTTTTCACAGGGCTGGGCAGCTAGGAACTGTCATGGATAAGGCCATCAGACAAGGCAAGAATCTTGTCTTAGGCAGAGAGAATGAAGTGAAGGAGAAGGGTGAGGTAGAAAGATGGAGGAGCTAGAAATGGAGGAGATAACTGAATATTATTTTTCCCTTTGGGAAATGTATATGAGGTAGTATATGAAGCAGAAAGGAAACTAAGTCCAAGCTTCCAAAGTACCACCAAATGAGGTTATCCTATTCTAGGGACAAAGCTTCATTTGTAAATTATTCATTCAACAAAGGGGTACATGCTGTGTGTTGACAGAAAGAGAGAGAGAAAGAGAGAGAGAGAGAGAGAGAGAGGGAGGGAGGGAGATGGAGAGAGATAGAGACAGAAGGACAAAGAGAGAGGGAGAGAAAGGGAGGGACAGAAGGAGGGAGGGGGGGAGGGAGAGAGAGAGAGAGAGAGAGAGAGAGAGAGAGAGAGAGAGAGAGAGAGAGAGAGAGAGAGAGAATTATTTATTAAATATTTTAACAATGCATACTATGTACCAGGCACTGTGTTAAGACTAAGGATACAAACAGAAGCAAATAAAATAGACCCTGCTTTCAAAGTTTTTACATTCTAAAGGGGAAAGACAGCACATAAAAGGGAGCTGGAAAAAATGGGCTTCCTGTGGGGAGCATGTTTTGGAATTAGAGACCAGGTAGTAAGGCAGGGGATTGTTTCTGACAGTTCAGTTGTCAAAGTGAAATATAGCTATCCCTGGTTAGTGCCTAATTTTTCCGTGGGGAAGAGGTGTATATTGGTAGGATATCTGTGTGTGGTGGTGCTGGAAGAAGAAGAGACATAAAGCATTTCCTCAAAAATATTACCATTTAAATGTGGCAAGAAAAGAACCTTGACAAGGGGTCAGGAGAAATAGTCTCTAGTTCTGGGTCTCCCATTAATTAACTATATAACCTTTGGTCAATTACCTCTCTGGTCTTAGTTTCTTCACCAGAAAATGAGGAGAAATTGACTACTTAAGCTCTAACGTCCCTTCTAACTCTATAATCCTAAGATTTACTAGGGAGATAAGAATGGCACACATGAAGAAATGGGGCATTTAAGACATGTATAACTGACACCTTTTCCCCCACCAGTTACATGCATGGCAGGAAACAATTGAAATATTCCTAGCTGCCCAGCCCTGGGAAAAAAGGATTAGGATATGGATTGAAATACACACACACACACACACACACACACACACCCCTCAAATGTATATACATACATTTGTGTATATATGTTTATACATGTATGTATAAATGTATGTGTATGTATTGTGTATATATGTATGTATCTATATATCCATGTATATATGTATGTATGTATACTTTGACCTTGAGGTTAAAACACACTCTGAAAGAAGGACAAGTTTAGACAAATATTCTCTCCTTCCCATGACCTTATTAGAACAGAGCCTTCTCCTGTCTTCTGTCTCCTATCCCCAACTCCTATTAGCAGTGAGTGGGTATGGTGGTAGTCAATGTGAGTTCATTGGTTTGACAGTACCCTTATGCTGGTAGGTTTGCAATTTAGCTTAGTTTTGTATTTTAAATTGTTGATACTTGGCACAATAGACACTGTGAGTCACAGAATAATACCTTTTTCCCTTCATTCTCAGCTTCTAAAGTAATTTAAAATAAGTTATTTCAAAAATTTCAACACTGCTGATTTACCCCATTTTCTCTTATTAAAGGATGAGCAAATGTTTTTAAGAAGAAAATCTGCTATATATAATTAAGTGTTAAATTGTGTGGTGCAGACTATAATTATGGCAACTTATACACCTCAGATTTTCTGTGATGGTTCTGATGCCAAGAAAAGGAAACATATTCGTAGGGAGACTACACATGGTCTGACAAAGAATATTCCTTTGGTAATGATTTTTGGTTTAAAAAATACAGTAATTATATCTATGACAAAGAATGTAGTGAGAATGATGGTTAGCAAGTGGAACTACCCAAATCTTACCTTTGTATCTAGGAAATATTTAAAGACTCAGAGTAAATCTTCTACCACATGAAGTGGCTGTCCTGTGGAGAATTAATGTGATGACATGAACCAAAACTATACAGGATGACAAGGCAAAGATAAATTATGGCCCAGGCAGAAGAACTATTCATGTCAATAAGATCATGGCTTCAGTGAGGCATTGAAGCTATAAGTGCTATAGAAATTCAGAGTGGGGAGAGAGAACTTTAGGTGTGGAGTTCCCTCTACCCCAGCTCTGCCATTATTTGGGGGGAATAGGTGTGTTAATCTACTTCACTTACAATCCTACTCACTATTTCTGTTACAATCTTGACCCCTTCACCCTATGTATGTCATTTTTCCAGATAGAATGTAAGTTCCTTGAGGGAAGGAACTATTTTTGCTTTTATATTTCTATATTCTGCACTAAATACCTGGCACTAGTAAAGGCTTAATAAATTCATTCTTTTTTTCTTTCCTTCCTTCTTTTGCTCCTTTCTTTCTTTCCTTCCTTCCTTCCTACCTTCCTTCCTTCCTTCCTTCCTTTCTTTCTTTCTACCTAGGGGTCCTCTTCTGACAAGGGAATGCTACCCTCTACTCATATGGAGCCTGGATTCATCCTACTTGTGACTTGACACCAAAAAAAAGGAGATCTGTTTTCTCTCTTTCTCTTCTTCAATATGAAAGTATTTTAACCTAAGTTTGGGAATGGTTCATGTATAGGTTCTCCCCAAAAGGAACACTCAAGGTCCCTAAATAGGTATAATATATAAGATAGACATTTACTTTCTCTAGAGTGAAATAAATGCTTAAAACACAAAATATTCAGAAGTTTACATCAACAAATACTCAAAACTTTAGAACCGTAATCCATTAGACACATTTTATTTTCACTGAAAAGCAAGAACAACTTGCAGGATACTGAGCTGATATTTCACTTCCAACTTAGATCTGTAGCTCCCAAAATCAGATCTTCTAGCCAGACAGAAATGACTTTTTAGTCTCTTCAGATTAAGGATGATCTGGTTAATGGTCATGCCCTCCAAGAAGAGTTAGCGTTTCAAGAATCAACTCCTACTGGGCAGCTAGTACCAGCTCAGAAACCTGGGCATTCTTGAGCAAAGAGGCTTAAAAAGTCAAGACTGGGAAGGTCCACAGCAAAATTTCTGGTTGGTAGTCATTGATCTGTGCTAAAGAAAGAGACACAATAGCAGAAGAAGGAAACTAGAGACCCAGGCTCACATAGGCAAGAGTATATTCTCACTACAATATGCTTGAACTATGGATCACCACTGCTATTGTGAAGAGGGAAGAAATACCATAGACCCTCTTTCTAGAAGTCCAAGAGAGAGCTAGAAGAATCTCAAAGGAATCTACTCAAAAAAGAAAAGTAGAGCTACTCTATGGCTTTATTTGTATCCTGTTGGGGGAAGGAAGAAGGTTCTTTCTGGTTTAGTCACCAGTTACCTTTGCTGCAACCCCAGTCAATCCATATCAAGTCCCAGGGGATCCATCAGGAGTTGCTGTGTTATATATATGCTTTAGCAAGGAATTAGAGTACATATCCTTACAAAAACGAATGAGTGCTATCCCCATTCTATAGGATAAACTCCAGTCCACACCTGATACATTATATATAAATGAATGAATGGGGGGAGGGAGAGGGATGGAGAGAGAGAAAGAGAGAGAGAGAGATTTAAATAACTACATAAAACAATACAAGAGCTATTGCAAGGCAATACCCGCTCATATAACAAACTATTAACACAGATCAATGCCAAAGGAACTGAGGAGAAATCACATAAACTGGAATGATCAGGGAAGGGTTCCTGAAGGGTAGGACTTAAATATGGTAGCAAAGTAACAAAGAACATTCTCAGTAGTTTTTAGTTCCCAATGTTCACACAAGTTAAGGTAAAACAAAGGACACAAATACAGTACAATACAATGCAATGCAATGCAATGCAATACAAAGCTACAATACGAAGATACAAAACAAGGATACAAAAATAAATTAATGACTCAAGACAAGTAGAATTGACCTCAAGGAATTTATCATGTAGGTATGGAGCAAGAAGAAATACTATGCGAAACAACTAGAAAAAATATTAATAGAGCAGCACATGTGATATTGTAACACAAATTTTATCCATAAGTGCTAAAAAGACCCCATTCTCAATCTTCACAACAACAACCACCTGGGTTCAAGTTCTAAGTCTGTCATTCACTAATTGTACCATCCTGAACAAGTCACCAAATCCTTCTATGCCTTGGTTTCCTTATTTTGAAATGAGGATAATGCAGGAGGTCTTAACATGATGCTGACAGACTCTAGTGGATAGATTTCAGAAGGTCCATGATATTGATTTTTTAATGTATTTTGATTATTATTTTTCAATAGAATTGATTTCCTCTGTAATCTTGTGCATTTTGTTTTACTCATTTAAAAAAGTTATTCCAAAGAAGGGTCCAGAGGCTTTACCTGATTGTCCAAGAGATCTGTAACATATAAACAAGTTAAGAACCCCTAGGGCACGGATATCAGCCTTGCTTTCCTCACAGGTGTGTTGTGATAGACTTCTTCAGCAAACAGAAACAGCTAAGCTTAGCAGCTGGTTCTCAAAAGTAACTCTTTGAAGTAGGAAGATATTAGATAGTCTAGCTTCCCTCCCATCCCACCAGATCATACCCTAGGTGACTACCACTAAGGGGTGTGCTAGAATCATCTCTGAACGGCTGGAGAGAGCTGATAGTTAAATTTCCAGTGTGTGAATTCATACCACAGAAACTGGCAAAAGTTACAATTTATAGTTTGATTTGTTTTTTGTTTCCTTGATTTCTAGATTTAAGGATATTATAGAGAAAAATGTTAACAATACAGATTAAAATTAAAAGTGTGTCCTGTGTACATTTTTGGGGGGGAAGCTGATTGCGAGATATTTATCAGTACATTACTGCTCACCTCTACCCTGCTCCATACATATGTCTTCCCTCAAAGTCTCTCTTCCAATGTCTCAAGGATCTCAGCCTATGGGGAGTTGTCCTGAGCTATCAGCCCCTCCATTTACAAGACTCAGCATCTCAGTATCTCTTGTTCATTGGAACATTGTGTCTTAATGTCTGAGATTTCTTTCTGGAGGTCACCTTTTATGCTGCTGCCCCAGGTATGATTGGTGGTGCCCCAGACACCAGAACTGTTATAATTCACTCTCCCTCCTCGCAAATGAGATCATTGTGCTTCTGATAGGTCTTTGATTCCTTTTCAGATTGAAGACAAACAGATTATTTTTCCTTTCCTGCAAAAGAAAAAAGAAAATTAAATTTAGGGGGGTTTTAGGATTAGATGCTGTAATCACTTGATGTTGCAGGTCTTTGAAGCAATTGGCATGTACCCATTCATATTTGCTTCATTCAATTCACTCAATTTCCAGATTACTTCTTCAGTTGCCTTGGTCCCTGGGGGTACCTTCTTTACCCCTTCCCAGTTACCCCAATAAATCATAAGATCTTTAAAAACAGGACATCGTATTTTCTTATATTCGTATCTCCCATCTGTTATACAGTGCTTGGCATGTAATAAAAGCTTCCTAAATGCTCACTGTCTGTCTGTCTATCTTTCTATCTATCTATTTTAGGTAGCTAGAAAACCAACATAAACATCCCCTGGACTCTCAGTGCTGCCAAACTGTCTACTAAGCATCCACAAAAACTTAACTACATGACCAGGGGGTGGTCCAACTTCACGATGAATAGAATAAGGATGGGCTTCTGAGGCTCTCTAGTAATATGTTCTTTGTAGCAGGCTTCTACCACCACTTCAGAATCTCTGTGGCATACTCCAACCATGGTTTGAAAGCTTGTTCTGCAGGTTAGCAAGCACATTTCATCATGAAAATAAAATAAACTGTCACTAGCTGCAAGAGATTCCTTTGGCTGCTCTGCTTACTTGACAACCTTCCCATGGTCTGGGTGCATGTCTCCATTATATTAGATTGTTGACAGGCAGCAGATAAAACCCCATGGCAGAGTAGATAGGGCTAGACTTGACAGAGTCCAGAAGATCTGAGTTCAAAACCTACTTTATTTACTTATTAGTTGTGTGATCCATGACAAGTCAATGAACCTCTCTGGGTATTAGTTTCCTGAATTGTAAAAGGTGGGGGGAAAGATCAGATGACCCTGAAGGCCCCTTTTAGCTTAAAATATATAATCTTCTGACAAAGGTATTATTTCCCCCACAGTCCTATGACAGCCCCCCCTCCCCTGCCTATCCCTCCTTCTCTATGAGGGCCCTTATCTTGTTAAGCAAGACCTTTTAGAAGCCCAGAGTTTGTTAACCAGACTCCAAACACTTTCTTTCTCTTTTTCTGGAAGAAAAATCTGGAAGTGCTCCATTGTGTCAAGCAGCTCCAGTGGTCCCATTACTTCCTTCCCGAGCACCTTCTCCAGTATCTTATATCTCCCATACCAAATAGCCTACAGCGGTGATCAGACCTTTCAAAGGGTGCGTTCAGATCTGTATAGTCTAGGGGTGAGGAACCTGCAGTCTTGAAATCCTTAATAAAAGGATTTGCTCTGTGAAGTTTAGATGCAATCAAAGAGCCTCACTTGAGGACCTAGACGCACATGTACCTTTGAGGCTGCAGGTTCCCTAACCCTGGTATAGTCCATTAGCAGTCTCCTGATAAGTAGCCTTTGATGAGGATCCTTATTCATCACTTTGTGCCAACCCTCTAATAATTGGATGGCCATGGTCACCACTCAATACATACACAATATAGAAACAATAAGCATGAACTTCGGCAGACTTCAAGAGGTAGTGGATGGAAGGGTCTGTAGTGTTATGGTCCATGGGATCATGAAGAGTTGGACATAACTGAATCACCAAACAACAATAGTGTGCAATGGTACAATTTAGGGACCACATAAAACTTCCCTGAATCATGTTTTTCCCCAAGGAGCACCCTTCATCCACCCACAGAACACCAGTATCTAACTCATTTTAATCTTCCCCCAAAAAATCCACATCCCTTTTTCCAGCACTTGTGCTATCAAGACATTAAACATAGAAAAGGTCTTCTTTCCATGACAAAAGGTAGCAAGGACTCTTGGGACCTATAGATAGCCATTAGAACTCTCCAATTTCCCATAAAGATAGGAGGAAAGATTTATCTACAAGTCCCTATACAATTAAGGAAATTCTTCCATTTTCTACGGAAATGCAATTGTTCTTCTTACTATCTGGAGAGCTCAGATCAATGGAGAGTCAATCTTGCCCCCAATTCCAAACTGAGACCCATGCAGCACACATGACTCACAGATCTTGTCAGGTCCTCATGGGGACATGGTATGGTGCTTCCATACTAATCTGTTGCCACCCACTCCCCATTTTGTCTCACTCAGAGCCTGCCTCCAAGTCCATATGATGCTATTGCCTTTCTCAATCTGTCTTTCTTAATCTGAGCAGGCTCTGTCACATGGAAGTAGATTTCCTCTTGCTTATGTGCCCAGGAATCTTCCTTGAAACAAGAGAGGAGGGAAATGGAAGGGGGTAGGGATGGAACAAGCATTTATATAGCACCTATCATTTGCCAGGCACTGTCCTAAATGCTTAAGAAATATTATCACAACAACCTTGAGAGGTAGGTTCTGCTATTATCCTGATTTTACAGTTCAGAAAACTGAGGCAGGTAGTAGTTCAGTGAATTCCCAGGGTCACACAGCTAGTAAGTTTCATAAGGCTGGATTTGAACTCTGGTCTTCCTTATTCTGAGTCCAGCATTGTGTCTAGAATACCTCATAGCTGTAAGAGAATGATGATCTGACTCTTGGCCCATAATGAGTAGAGTTTAACATTACTGACATTGCTCCCCATACATCCTGATGAGTGGTCCCATGTAAACCATTGATTGAGACTGTTTACCCTTATTTGTTTGCTTACACTTACACATGTATGTATACATTATATGTATATTTTATATACACATTATATATCATATATAATGTTCATTATATACTATGTGGCATGTGCATATAAAAAATAACCATGTGTAGTAAATGGTTTGTGTATGTATACATATATGTGCATGTGTACACACATGTATGTTTAATTGATTTTAAAATGGTTGGGTTCTAACTGCTTCTGCCCCCCCTGAAAGTGGCATTTTATATGAAATTGATTATTCTCCATCTAGAAAAAAAATTAATTAGACACACCTGTGAGGTGGAGACTATCAATAGTTTCAAAACCAGGGTCCATACATCTTCATGCAATTTTTAAAATCATTTTTTGGGCTGCTGATTTATCTCACATAGGCTAAAAGCAGTGCAACATGATATCCTCTGGCAAAGGAAAAGGCCACCTTAGCTCTGGTTGCCCTGGAGCCTGAAGGACTCTGAGAATGGAAGCTGCAGCTTGAGATAACTTCCTCCCTACTCCCATCACACAAGAGCAGAGGATCCAGGATCCAGAAGAGAGTACATATAAAGAGAAGGTGACTAAACCAAAGGAATCAATTATCATGCAGGTTCAGGGGTCCTTAGGCTCTATTTCTCTTATTCCACCTAACTTAGTAGCTATGAGACTTAAAAGAGAGGAACATTGATACTTTCTCCCATCCGGGAGCATGGTTACTACTGTTTGACCAAGAAATGCTAAGCTCTGCAAATGAGGACACTTAGGATACTCTCTTCTACCCTTAGATCAGGTTTGGGCATTCATCATTGCCAGTTGGGTAGTTTCTTCTTTAGGCAGATAGTAGCATGACCCACCAGAGAGTTGGGAAATAAGCATGAATGTTTCTGCTTTATTGAAAGAAATACTTGAGAAAAAAAAAACAACAGAAAAGACAAGGAAAAAGAATTCGCCATTACGAAAACCCTGCTCTACCTCCTCTAGGGTCTTAAAGAAATGTTTTTCTCCCTTCAAATTTTATTTACATATTTTGGGGGGATTTTTGTTTGCTTTGCAATCATAATTTCCCCATATCCCTCCCTCACCTCATCCCAAAAACCTTACTTATAGCAAATATAATATGGCTAAGTAAATAAATAACTAAACAAAACCAAGATGCAGAGACTAAGCCCTATTTGTAACATTCTGTATTCACAGTCACTCATCTCTCTACTGAAGGAGGGGGAAGAGTTTGTCTCTGTTCTTGGGGATAGCTTGGTCATTATAATAATTTGGAGTTCTGTTGTCTTTTATTCTTCTTTTGTTGTAGTATTTTGTTTGTTTGTTTGTTTGTTTATATGATTATAGTCCTTGAGTAAATTGTTCCCGTTGATTGAGACTTTCTGATTCCCCTCTAAGTGAATTTTTAAAAAGAAAATAGAGAAGAGGAAGAACATGACCATATTTGCTAATATTGCTAATTATGGATCTAAATTCCACACTATCTGCTTGCCCTCCCTACACTACCAGCCATGCACATGTGCATATTTGTATGTGTATATGTGCAGCAAAGCAATTTCCATGATCTGGTTCTTGGTCCATAATAACTGTAATTTAGTCAACTAATTACAATAAATTCTTTACAGTAAACAATATAATAGGGCCACAACACTTTGCTTTGCTTTAGGAGTTATCCATATACTGGTCCCTACCTGTGATGAAACTCCCTGTTTGCCTGAATTACAGAAAATGAAGTGATACTTCCTCTTTCTCCATCTGACTCGCAAAAGTCTCAATTATTCCCTCCAGAAAATCTTTTCACATGCTCAAACCCCAATTCAAATAAAACAGATAAACTAATAGAGAAGAGGAGAGGGTTTGAACTGAAGGTCATTCCAAAGTACTTTCATGGCCTTTGGAGTTCAGAGTTCTTTTCACTTTTCTCACTATTGCCCACTGTGTTTTGCCTTTGGCTTCTGCAGAATGGAAATGCTAAGGACATAACAATTTGAGAAGTATTCTACCGTAAGAATAAAAGGTCCAATGGAGATTTAATAAAATGTGATTTTACCCTCATTGGAGAAAATAACTCAGCATTCACGCTGTACTGATAGTAGGTCAATTGGACCGTCTTCTTCTAAGAACGACAACACATTATTATCTAAACCAGAGACAGCACTCAATCTGGAGCTCTATTCATACTGCCAGGAAACGCGTGCATTTGGTTTATACCTATAGAGGCTAGGTATGAAGTGTCTTACTTCCTTTGAGCCTACCATGAGGCAGCATAATGCGTCCTCTCAAAACTGTCATGATAACAAGCTTGACAAAGAAGACAGAGCAAAGTAAATAGTGTTCCTTCATTTTTTGGTACCACAAGAATGCTAGACACACTAGGAAAAAAATCAGTCATGTGAATATCCCATTTGCTAGAAATGTATCAGGGCAGATGACACTGACCACTAAAGTAGACAAACTGTGAGTAAACATGAAAAAAAAAAGGGAAGACATAAATGTGTTCATTATAACAAAATTAGAAAAAAAAATACCAGGCCTAGGCAGTGACTTCACTCTTTTATTGTCAACAGTAATCTCAGTTCCATTGTCATATAAAAATGTATTGCCAACTTACATAAAGTGTATAGGCAAGGGAAGGGAAGGGGAAGGAAGGGGAAGGAAAACATTTGGAATACTAAAGTGCATATATATGTGTGTACACACACACACACACACACACACACACACACATATATACTTAAGTATATCAGAAATCTGACATTCTTAGGATTAGTAATTGAAAACAGAAGTCAAAAATTAAGAGTCTAGGAGTCAAAACAATGCAAGAACAAAATTAACTAATGAGCAATAATTTTAGTACAGGGGCTTGTGAAGGAAGGAAATCAGAAAAGAGCACAATCCAATGAAAAAAGAATGATGTGGATAATTTTCTGGTCATATATTTGGTCTGAAGAATTCCAACACAATGAAAACAAAGGTTGACTCAAATGAAAAACAGAAAGTAGGCACATCTTAATATAATGAATGATAAAACAGTTACATCAAGAGAAGTGACTAAGCCAATAATTATTGATCTTATTCATGCATTCCACTTTTAAGTTTTGCAGAACAGTTATCACTTCAAACATTTCACTTTGGTATGTGGGTTACTGACAAAATGACATGATCAGTTTCCTTTCAGATGTCAAACTGATCATACCTTTCTTGAAAGAAGCTGTCACATATTAACTAATAAAAGATAAGATCACCAGTAACTATACAATATAAGTCAAACGTATGTTTAAACAAAGTATTCATAGTTTGTTTAACTGAAAAAAAATCTATAAATAGTTACATGAAAATAATGTATTGACTGAGGAATATAAAGAGTGTGGAAAAAAGTTTCAGAGGTGAAAAGGGCAACTCATTGATTCCATAATTACTAGTTCTCCCAAAGTGCTGCAATATTCATTCTGCATTTGTTCATTATTGCAAAGCTTTTGACTCAGTCCTGTACTTGAGGCTTATTCATGTACTTCAAGAATATAAAACAGACCCATGTATAGTTAGAACATTAGAGTATTTGATATTCATGTGAAAAACTATTCTTATTTAAAACACACCACCAACACAAAGTCAAAGAGAATTGATTTAAAATTTGGCATTTCTCAGAGTGACAGTTTCAGCCCATTATGGTTCTATCTACTCTTAAATCCATTATCATTTAACCTTACATACTTCATTATCTTTCTCTTCTAAATAGAACTAAGTATCATTTCTAAATTAAGAGGGAATCAAACCAAAGCATCTTATTCATCACCCAATATAAAATAGATGGCATCTTGCTATATCAATTCCAAATACTTTAAAAAGATTGTACATCTTACAGCACCTTTCTCAAATTTTATCAAAATATCATTTAGATTTGATTACTGCAAAATTCTTTTAAATGAAAAAAATAGTTATTTTTGTTTTGTTCGATTTTATTTTTAAGACCGGATCTCCCTAAATCACGCAGATAGAATGACTCCCCACAAATAGGAGCTCATCATATTAACACCGAAGTACTGTGATTAGTCACAACTATAAAATTCTTGTTATGCATCAAGAAAGACAAAAGTAATAATGATGCATGCCTCGGTCTCCTCTAGGTCAGACACATCGAGCATAAAGACAGCAAAGAGAAGGCTAGTTGAATACAGTTATGTAGCTGAACATGTTAAAAGGCTTATTACAACCATGAGTTCAAAGATGAATAGGAAGTACACATTCAAAGCAATGAACCTCTACATATCAGCACTCTTAATGTACATATTCAGCATTGTAAGATGGGTTATAAGAGATCTGAAAACTATCCACACAAAAACCCATACTGTTAGCAAAACATGGAGCCCATCACCCTACTTACTTGTCCCAAATGGTAAGAGGATTTCTAGAAATTTTTAAATTCTTATTTATTTACTTTCAGCATTTTTCAAATTTTGAATTCTAAATTTTCTCTCTTCCTCCAGCCCTTCTCCCACCCACTGAGAAGGCAAGCAATAAGATATCAATTATACATGTGAAACAATGTAAAACATATTTCCATATCAGCCATATCACAAAAAGGCAAGAAAAATAAGGAAAGTGAAAAAGTATAAGTCAATTGGCACTCAGAATCCATCAGTTCTCTCTCTGGAGATGGATATAACTTTTTTCATCACAAGACCTTCAGAAATGTGTTGATCAGAGCAGTTAGGTCTTTCACAATTAATCATCACTAAAATATTGTCGTTACTATGTACAACGACCTTCTGATTCTACTCACTTCACTCTGCATCAATTCATACGTTTTTCTGAAACTATTCTCCTCATCATTTCTTATAGCACAATATTAAATTATCGCAATCATATGCTACATATTACAACTAGTAAGCGTCCAAGGCCATATTTGAATAACTCATGAAGCTGAGTCTTCCTGACCCCAGGCCCACCACTCTATCTACTCTGTTACCTACCTGCCCTCTGTTATATTAGCTAATGTGGGTGTGAGTCTATACCTTAGAGTTGTTTTAATATGATTTTCATTTTCCCTATGACTATTAATAGCTTTTATTTCTTTTTCTGAAAACTGCATGTTCATATTTTTCAAGCATATATTAGTTGGGGAATGGCTCTTATTTTTTATAAATTTGACTCAGTTACCTACATATTAGAGAAATAAGTTCTTTATCAGAGAATCTTACTGTAAAAATTTTTTTGGTATTGCTTCATTGTTTATGATAACTCTCAGCAAAATGTAGTTCCTCTGATAATCTTTATTAATTATATCTATTTTTCCTTTTACTTTGTTTGAGATTATGATTGTTAATTTACCTTTTTTTTTACTGAAGTTTAGCTGAAGTTTAATAGATTCTACTCCAGCCCCTTATTTTAACTCTATGTATTTTTCTGTTTTAAGTGTATTTCTTGTATACAACATGTTGTTGGCTCTTAGGTTCTGTTTCCACTTCCATTTTACTAATGAGTTCATCTCATTCACATTCACAGTTATGATTACTGACTGTGCATTTCTCTCCACCCTATTTTTTCCTCCTTCCTTCTCTCTTTTCACCCTGTCCCTCCTCAAAAGTTTTTTTTTTTTATTTCTGATCACTCCCTTGACTCACCTACCTTTTCTGTTTCTGTTATCTCCTTCCCCTCCTACTTCCCTGTTGGATAAGATAGATTCCTATAATCAACTGAATCTCTGTGTGTCTGTATATTCTTCCCTCAGAACCAATTCTAATGGGAATAAGATTCAAAATTTACCTACTCTCCCTTTTCCCCTCCACTATAAAAGCTCTTACATGTGTGCCTCTTCTATGTGATGTAATTTTCCCCATTCTTCCTTTCCCTTCCACTTCCTTCCAGTGCATTTCTTTTTTTCTATCTCTTCATTTTAGATCATCCCAACCTAATAAACTTAAACCTGTGCTCTCTAACTATATAAACTCCTAAGAATAATTTAAAAGTTATTAGGAGTTACATGCATTATTTTTCCATACAGGTATGTAAGCACTTTAACTTTATTGAGTCCCTTATGATTTCTGTTTCATGTTTACCTTTTTATGCTTCTCTTGTGTATTGTGTTTGAATGGCAAAGTTTCTATTAAGCTCTGGTCTTTTCATCAGAAAACTTTGAAAGTCCTCTATTTCTTTTAATATCCACTTTTCTCCCTGAATGATTATACTCAGTTTTTCTGGGTAGGGTATTCTTGGCTGTAATTTTAGCTCCTTTGCCTTCCAGAATATCATATTCCAAGTCTTTTGCTCCTTCATATAAGTTTTTCTGAAACCATTCTCCTCATCATTTCTTATAGCACAATAATATTCCATCACAATCATATACTACAACCTGTTCAGTCATTCCCCAGTCTTATGTGATCCTGAATGTGGCTGCACAATATTTTAATGATTTCTTTCTGGTAGCTGGATATATTCTTTTCTTGACTTAGGAACTCTAGAATTTGACTATAATATTCTTGGAAGTTTTCATTTTGGGATCTCTTTCAGAAGGTAGTTGGTGGATTCTTTCAATTTCTATTTTATCCTCCAATCATAAAATTTTGGAGCAATTTTCATTGATAATTTCTTGAAATATAATGTCTAGACTTTTATTTATCATGGTTTTCAGGTAGTCCAATAATTCTTAAGTGATCTCTCCTTAATATATTTTGCAGGTGACATTTTTCTGATGAGATATTTCAAAATTTCTTCTATTTTTTCATTCTTTTGACTTTGCTCTATTGTTTCTTGATGTCTCATGGAGTCATTAGATTCCTCTTGCCCAATTTTAATTTTTAAGGAATTATTTTCTCCAGTGAGTTTTTGTAACTCTTTACATTTGACCAATTTTTTTAAGTGATTTTTTTGTTTTAGTATTTTTGTGCTTCTTTTTACCAAACTGTTAATTCTTTTTTTAAAATAATTTTCTTGCATGGCTCATTTCTTTTTTCTTCAGTATTTTGAGGCTCCTTTAGCAAGCTGTTAACTCATTTTTCATGATTTTCTCACATCACTCTCATTTCTCTTCCCAATTTTTTCCCCTACTTCTCTTACTTGATGTTTTTTGGAGGGGAGAAGGCAAGGCACTTGGGGTTAAGTGACTTGCCCAAGGGTCACACAGCTAGTTAAGTGTGAAGTGTCTGAGTCCAGATTTGAACTCAGGTCCTCCTGAGTTCTATTCACTCTATTCACTGTGACACCTACCTGTCCCTTCTCTTACTTGATTTTCAAATTCCTTTTTGAGCTCCCCCATGGCCTGTGACCAATTCATATTTTTCTTGTAGGCTTTTGATGCAAGAGTTTTGACTTTTTTGTCTTCTTTTGGTTGTATGTTTTGTTTCTCTTTGTCACCAAAGTAAGATTCTGTAGTCTGACTTTTGTTCCTCTGTTTGCTCATTTTCCCAGGTAATTATTTGTCTTTTGAGGTCTTTGCCCTGGGACTGCAGCCAGACCATGCTCATCTCTCACCCAGGTCCAACAGAGTTTCCCCATTGACTTTCTACTTTGTCATTGGTGTTTGTGGGTTGAGAAGTCTGGGAAAAGCCACAGCTGCCATGATTCAGTCCCCTGAGGCCTGCCCTGACCCCGTCTGTGCTGGTGTGGCCCATGCTGCCAGCATGCACTCTGCTCCCAGCCTGGTGCCATAGGCCCTTCCTGTTGGCCTGTCAGACTGTCTTCAGATGTGTTTTACTCTGTTATTTTGTGGGTTCTGTAGCTCCAAAATTTGTTTAGAATCTTTTTTTTACAAGTATTTGGAGGTGTTTAGGGGAAGAGCTCAAGCAAGTTCCTGCTTTTACTCCACTATCCTGACTCTGCCCCACCTCCCATCACTCATTTTTTCCCCTAATTTTTTTTCATCCATGTTTATCTCTTCCTTTAACTCCTCTAGGAATTCTTATTGGACTTATCTCTAATTTGCGAAGTAATTTTGCAGGGAGTCTTTAGCAGATGAACTAATACCCTAATACTTTTATTTAACTACAAAAAAAAAACCCAATTACTTTATCTACCTGTTCAAAAGCTTGTATATCACTAAATATAAAAGAAGAGCAACAAAATAGCATCTTGTTCCAGGACCATTTCTATCAGAACCTTATCAAAATTTCAAAAAAAACTAAAAAGGAAAATAAGATAATGATAATGACACACAATCAATAAACACAAACTGGATTATTATCACAGAGAAACTGTAGGTCATAATTACCCAGACATAAACTAATGAGAATGAGATGAATGAAAAACCCATTGAAATAAACATTTAGAATGATCTTTAAGGTTTTCAAAGTACTTTACATGCATTATCTCACTTGAGCCTTGTAACAACCCTGTTAGGTAATTCCATGTGTTTATCTCCATTTTATAAATGAGGAGACTGAGGCTCACTATGGTTACCTGATATACTCATGGTCATGGAACAAGTAAACATTCACTGCTACTGAATAAAGTTAGTTTTTCTGCGTAGGGTTACCTCTATTAAAAAAAAAAAGACATATACTACAAGCAGACCTATGATTACCATAGCAATCCAAGGCTGTACAGTTCAGTGGCTACACAACTAGGATAGGACGAGGAGTCTTTTTATTGTTCAGTCATTTCAGTCATGTCTGACTCTTCATGACCCCATTTGGTGTTTTCTTGGCAAAGATACTGGAGTGGTTTTCCATTTCCTTTTCCAGCTCATTTTACAGAGGAGCAAACTGAGGCAGATAGGGTTAAGGAACTTGCCCAGGGTCACACAGCTAGTAAGTGTCTGAGGTCAGATTTGAACTCAGGAAGATGAGTCTTCCTGATTTCAGGCTTGGTGATCTATCCATTGCACCCCCTAGTAGCCCTATCAGAAGTTTTATGTACTTTTAGATTGATGCTATGTGTGTCTGTGGAAATATCCCATTTTTCCTATGAAAGTTGAGATGAAGAATACTTCAGTCCCTTATCAGATCTATTATTCTACCACTGTAGATTTCAGCTGAAGTCCCACCTTCTCTCTCATTATCAGTGCCTTCCCTCCATTGATTATCTCCAATCTATCCTCTATACATTGTGTTTGTACATAAGCGTTTACATGCTGTTTGTCCCATTCTACTGTGAACTCCTTCAGGTCAGGGACTGGGTTTGGTGGATTTGTTTATTTCCTTTTTGCCTTTATTTATAGACTCAGTGACTGGAACACATCAGGTATTTAATAAATGCTAACTGAGATGGTCAAACTGGGGAGGTGAGAATCAGAAACACTATGTCAGTGTGCGTGTGTGTGCATATGTGTGTCTGCACATGTGTGCGTGTGCACGTATGTTTGTGTTTTTGGGGGGGGCATGCAGCTTTTTATACTCTGGTATCATAGATCCATTTCTATTTTTCTCCTCATCTCTCATATGCTTGATTTTCCCTCTAGCTTCTTACATGATCTTGCTGCTCCTAGGCTCTAGCTTGTTCCAATTCATCTTTTGTAGGATGGTTAGAATAATATTCCAAGTGTAGAGGACTTACTTGCTAAAACTCTAAAATACCCCCCTGTTATCTATACAACAAGGTATAAATTCCTTAGCTTGGCATGCAAGGGCCTGGGCCAAGTGTCTCCCAGCTACCTTTTTAATATTCGTTCATAATTCTCCTCTCCTTGACTCTAATTACCAGCCAAATAAAAGCCTGACTCTTCTCATCTCTGTCTGTGCTCCCTCCATTCCCAAGATAGACCATGCTTCTCCCACCCTCCCCTAACAAGATCATAAATTTAGAACTAGAAGGGCCCTTAGGGGATATCCATTCCATTCCTCTGATTTTACATATGAGGAAACTGAGGCAAAGAGAGATTAAATAATTTACCTGAGACAATCTTTTAAAGTCTGAATAAAATGCTACTTCCTGCATCAAGTTTCCCTCAATCTCTCAGTCAGAATTCTTCTGTTGCTTCTCAAAGTTCTCAGTCTCAGTTGTTTGTCCTTTGAACATTTTTTGTGGTTCAATAGTTTCATTTGTATCCAACTCTTCATGACATCACTTGGGGTCTTCTTAGCAAAGACACTGGAGTGGTTTGTCATTTCCTTCTCTAGCTCATTTTACAGATAAGGCAACTGAGGCAAACAGGGTTAAGTGGCCTGCTTAGGGTCACATAGCTAGTCTGAATTTGGATTTGAATACAGGTCTTCCTGACTCCAGGCCAAGCACTCTATTTACTGTGCCACCTAACTTCCTTCCTTTCAACATTCTGGGGCTTAGGAAATGTTTATTGAATGAATGCATGAAGGGGAGGAGAGAGACAGGAATGTGCGATGGAAAAGGTGCTCTATTTGAGTCGCAGGGTCTGAGTTTGAATTATCTTGCTATTGACTCATGTATGACCTTGGGTAAGCCACTTAACCTTATCCAAGCCTCTATGTTCTCCTCTATAAAATGGCAGGAGTATACTAGACAACCTTGGAGGTCCCTTCCTGTTCAAAACTTACCATCCTTTGATGGAATGTTAAAATCTTGTTCCAGATCAGAAAACCAGGTATATTGCACTTCATTCTAGTACAGGGCACTGATTTTGACCCTGCCACAAAGGTCCTGTGTGATTTTCAATAGGTTATCTAATCTTCCTATGTTAGATAAGAGATAACAAAAATTGATGATCATGACTAAAATAGAAAGATAGTTAATAAATTAACAATAAAAGAAATAGATAGAGAAATTCAGATGGATAATGCATTCATTAAGTGTTTACTATGCACCAGGCACCTTGCTAAGCCCTGGGGATACAAATACAAGGGGAAAAAGGAAGAGAATCCTTGTCCTCAAAGGGCTTATATTCAAATTGGGAAAAATAATATACTGAACTGAACTGAAAATCTGAAAAGGAGGTGTGGGAGGACAAGAAAGCCATGAGCCATTAGCAGAGGTAGGTTAGGAGTGAGCCTGGCTAGAGTGGGAACTTCCAAAAATGAAGGGTCTGGGTGGGAGCTCCCCAATAAGAAGAGGTGGCTGTAGAAGTGGTGGCATCTCCAGCTTGAGAAGACCTCTAGGGACTATAATGCAAGCCCTTTTTGTGTCTCAAGGTTATTGGGAGGAGAAAATGATTTTAAAAGTACTTTGAAAAAATCAAATAGCAATATATTGCTAATATATAGCAATAACATAACATCATAAGATGTTGTAACATCATAACATCATAAGATCCACCGACAGTTTTGGTTATTATGTATATAGCAGATTTACTTCTTATGCAATTTAACTGCCATTATCTCAATTGGTTTTACCACATCTCCATAAGGAGGTTGCTAACATCCTATGTTATGATGGGGAAATTGAGGAACAAGGATAGGGCGTGATCTGCCCTTGGCCATACAATGAACCATGATTACTCAGATCGCAGGTCCCCAGATTTCCAGCCTTTTACACATGATGCCTCTCTCATCTTCAGTGGCCTTGGTCACCCCCATATTGCATTTCAATAGCTCTAAAAATGTCCAGTGGTTGTAGTGCAGCCCTCGAAAAAAGAAGGCTTCCTTTCATGTTGGCAATAGTGAAGGAGACCTTCTGTCAATGGCACACAGCCTTGCCTTCTCAGAAGCAGTTCATCAGTGTGACCTGGTCTGTCCTTGGAGTTCAGATGAGGGGACCTGGGCACATGATAGAGATGCTTTTTATCTTAAGGCAGCCCAGATGTTCCAGGCACAGACAACCACATTCCCCACACAGATGGCCAAATAGTCCCCATGACATCCGTGAATGTAGCTCGTGCCCATTTATTCCCAGCTGTAGGAAATTCCCTACTCAGGGAACTGACTGTGACTTGGAAGGTAAAATGGAAAATCTAGAGCCAGAGGTCACGCGAGGGACTACATACACCTCCCCAGGGGGTGGCTATATTTTCTTAGTCAGCAAGTTGCTTTTCTGTCACCAAGTGAGAGAGTGGCTGGGAGAGAGTGGTCTAAAGGTCACGTCTAGTGCAAAGATCCTTCCCCAGAGAAGTTTGATCACTCCCTCCATTGAGAATCATCGATCCACAAGTAGCTATTGAATATATACTCCTGCTTAGTGGTAGGCACAGCATGGGGGACAAAAGAAGACAAGAGACCACAAGGGATCTCAAAATAATGTTGCCCATTGAAATGAAGACGAGGTGGGGTTGACCAAATTTAGTGCTTGTCTGGAGTCAGGAAGACCTGAGTTCAAATCTAACTGCCAACACTTCCTAGTTAGGAGACCCTGGACAAGTCAGTTAGCCCTATTTGCCTCAGTTTCCTCATCTGTAAAATGAACTGGAGAAGGAAATGGCAAACCATTCTAGCATCTTTGCCAAGAAAAACCCAAATGGGATTATGAAGGGCTGGACACTTAGTAAAAAGGGGTTACCACTGTAAAAGAACAATGCTTGGGGCAGACAATCAAGACAAAAGACCGCCCCACCTCCGCCGTTGCTCTCCCTTGTACTGAGTTTATCCTGCTGCCCTCTGATGACGTGAGGGCTGTTGGAATCTTCTTTAGGAATTCCTTTCCCAGTATTCTCACCGCCATTTGAATTTGGTGTTTCAGTGAACTCTGGTTTGATAAGAACTTTCTGATTATGACCTCACCAGACTTCCCCAGGTTTCTTCTCTTAGGCCACATAAGTCATTCTTCTTAATGTTTGCTAAGGTACCCTCACCTGTCCTCAGGTAGCTTTCAATCTGTCTGAGAAAAGGAGATGTGAACAAATGAAACAATTAAAGAATGGGACAAGGCAATATTCGTGTGTTTGAATTAAGTGCTGATTGTTATGCCCCACGTAGAAGTTAATAGGGCTTCCAAGGGAGGAAGAGTCAGCAAGTGTCAGAGGTCTTGGGAAAAGCTTTTCATGTTTGTGGTTGTAGTGGAGAGTCAGTAAGACTTGAGCTAAAATCCTGCTTCAGACTCTTACTAACTGTAGAAAGTTCAGCAAATTATTTAACTGCTTTGTGTCTAATTTTTCTTATCCGTAAAATGAGAGGGCTGGACTTAATGTTCTCCAAGGCCCCTTAAATCTATGAGCCTATGGGCCTATCCTTAGGCTAGGCCTGAAATCTGGCTCTCTCATTTGATTACGGTTCTTTCAATCAAGAATAAGGAGCAATTTTACGACAAGTAGGATTATTTTCTTCACTAAACTAAACAGTGTATCTGCTTGCAGCAATAATAATTCATTGTAGTTATATATTTAAAATATGCCACTTTATAGTAAGGGGAAAATCTGAACCTTAGATGTTTGAAATAATAATGGTGACCAATTATCTCAATATTCATAATAAAACACTGGTCATTTACAACAAAACTGTTGTCAGTGGGCACCATTTTATGTAGATTTCTCTAGCAATGGAAACAATGCTGCCAAACATAAAATTTCTATTCAGATTTTTGGTGTGGCTTGCATCATTTGCTGTTTTTTGCAATGATTTGAATCTAGTTTTAATCAAAAAAGCATTGGACTCAAAATGTAAAGAAATAAATATGAATCTTGTTTCTGCCACTTTCTAGCTATGTAAACTAAGGTTATTACTTTCACCTGTCTGAGCCTCACTTTCCTCACCCCAAAAGCAGAAATACCTTCTACACTGTCTCCTTCATGGAGTTGTTCAGAAGAAGACATTTTGTAAACTTTAAAATGATATATAAATGTGTCCAATTATTTTCATACAGTTCTTATATTTTTTATTTGCCTCTCCAGCTACATTTTTGGATAGCTAGGTGGTACAGTGGCTAGAGTACTGGACTGAGAATCAGCACGAATCATCTTTCCGAGTTTAAAACTGACTTCAGACACTTACTAGTTATGTAATCCTGGGCAAGTCACTTAACCCTGTTTGCCTCAGTTTCCTCATCTGTTAAATGAGCTGGAGAAGGAAATGGCAAACCATTCCAGTATCTCTGCCAAGGAAACTCCAGATGGGATCATGAAGAGTCAAACATGACTGAAAAATGACTGGACTGAATCACACTTCAAGTTATTTAAGGTCAAAGACCGTTACCTATTTCTCTTGAACATTCTCACACCGTTCACTATAATATAGAGGCATTATGGCTAGTGGCTAGTGTATTGGCCTTAGAGTTAAGATCCCTAAAGGTCTACCATGATGTGATTCTAAGCCTCTGTTCACTCACTCATGTAACCTTGGACAAATTGCTTCACCTCCACGCACCTCAATTTCTTACTTGTAAAATGAAGAATATAGAGAGACAGCCTCTAAGGTTGCTGTCCGCTCTCATCTTCAAACACTTCTGGACATAGTTCATCTCTAAGGTACCTTCCAGCCCTGATATTCCATTACTCTAGACAACAACCATTGATGTCTTAACATTCTAGTGCTTTTCCTGCTAAATGACAAAAGGGGGGTCACTTAATTGTTGGCTGTCCAGAGTCCCCGGCTTCAGGCAGGTTCTCCATAGATCCTATTTTTAGAAAGTTCATTTTAGGCCCCGACACTTGCATCTGTCATCAGCAGGATCAACAGTCAACATCTCATGCGTGCTCCTACTGTACTAAGGGGCCACATCATCAAGCCTGCCACATGACTGGAGTCTGAGGTTGTGCTGAAGGTCAGTGTCTCCCATGATATTCTGACAAGGTCTCTCTTGATAAGATGCACTCAAGCTGGTCTCTCACTGAACTCCAGGAGTTCAAAGTCAATGCTTAATATTCCTAGGCAGTAATCAAAGTGACTGCCAAAAGAGAGGCTTAAGGACAGATGGAGAGACAGACAGACACACACACACAGAACACTTACAAACACACCACAAACACATACACACACACAAGTCAGTTAAATCATACTCTTCTTAGAAAAGCTACTTAGCTTCTCTGGGACTCAATTTCCCCATCTGTAAAATGGGCTTGGGGAGGTATTAAAGTAGGTGATTTATAAGAGCCCTTCTAGTTCTAAATCTTATGATTCTATGATTTCTCAGTGAATGTCCTGGGTGAAGCTGTAAACTAGGAATCCCAAGGTCTGAGTTCTTTCTAGTCCTGTTTTCTTCACTTTGCTGTACAATCTTGAGCAAAAGTCTTAACCTCTCTGAACCTCTGCTAACTCACCTTAAAATGGTTATAGTAATATCTGTCTGTCTTACAGGCTTGTTATGAGGTTCTTGGGGCATGGGGGGGAAGTAGGTGAGGATACTTTGAAAAAATACTCTACAAATAAACATTATTTATGTCTAAACTGAGAAGCAGCAATCAGCAAAAACGATTGAATAGCCACCATATGCCAAATCCTTTTTAGACCCCATGGAAGGAAGTCATGGAAATAGCTGGCACAGTTTCTATCCTTAAGAAACTTATTAATGGAAGGAAGTAATAGGATATTCACAGTAAGAACTTCACACTCTTAGGGAGTTGACTGAGTCAGCTTGAGGACTCTCACCATGACCCCTCCTCTCATTGGTGAGTTCTTCTGAGAGCCTACATTTTGGCGAAGTATGCCACACTTAATTCCCTGGACTTCGTTGCCATATCTTCGTGGAGGTATTGCCCATGTGCCCTCCACTCATTTTTAGTTCTTCTATGTGTTGCGTATATACCTGCATCTATATCTGTGTGTATATAAACACATGCATATGTTTTGTGTATATACATGTATGTATCTATTCACATGTGTGTACATGGATAGATTTATATAAATATATAGATATAGACACATATAAAATACATACATAAAATAATGTATGTATATGACATAGGTATGTATACACTTATATGTAGGTGTATTAATGTCTATGTATAAATACATGTATACAAGTATGTGCATATATACAGGTCTGCCTATACCTATGTTTATATACATAGATGTGTATATACATGCATATATGTGTATATGATATTCCAAAAGTTTAGTGAACATTTAAGTTTTAATAGTATATGTCTATATGCATATACAATGCAACAACTCACATATATGTATGTGTTTATATACACATATGTATACACATGCATACATATGCACAGAGATACACACACATATTTCCCAGCCTTTGCTTCACAAGTCATCCACCAGGAAACCAGGGTCTAGCTGAGCATTTGCCATCTACCCTTCCATAATATGCATATTTAAATACCCAGTTTTTACCTCTTGCTCTAACATTGGGTAGTTAATCAAATTGATGATACTCTTAGTACTGGGGAGGGCATGATAACTGATTACCCAGTGACTCTACTCACCATCCCATGACTCCCTAGTCCAAAACTCCCTTCTCTAGTCAGCACTCCCCTCTATGGGTTGTAACACCTGCACTATTAGGTTATAAATTCTTTGAGAGTGAGAATTATCTCACTTTTATATTTGTATTCCTAGCACCTAGAATTCAATGGATCCTTAATAATTTTTTTTATTCATTCATTCACTCTGTGGCAGTGGTTCTCAACCTGTGGGTCGCAACCCCTTTGGGGGTTGAATGACCCTTTCACAGGAGTCACAGGGGTTGTCTAAGACCATTGGAAAACACATATTTCTGATGGTCTTAGGAACCTAGACAACGCTCCTCTAGCCATCTCCAGGCAGGTCTGCCCCCATGCAGATACACCCACATACGAGTATTAAAGGGTCGTGGCATTAGGAAGGTTGAGAACCACTGCTCTATGGCATAGTGAATAAAGTGCTAGTCTTGGAGTCAAGAAACCCAGCTCCAAATCTGTCCCCAAAACTTACATTTACTTGTGACTATAGAAGAATCACCTAACCTCTGTCTGCCTCAGTTTCCTCATGCTTATAATAAAGCTTATAATTTTCAAAAAAATTAAAAATAAGTTAAATGCGTATAGTAACATCTGTGCTTCAGGATTATTATGAGCACAAAATATTAAGCACTTTGAAAATTATAAAGCATTAAATAAATATTACCAGTATTATCATCATTCTCTCTGTTCCTTCATTAAAGCCTAAACTAGATACAAAATGATCAGACCTATACATGGGATTAATTTTTTAAAAGGTTTTATAGAAGTGGTGAGTTTTGAGCAAGATTTTGAAAGAAGAGACAGACATGACTTGCCAGTTAGGGTAGAAAATATTCCAGGAGAACTTTATACTCACAACTTGAATTATCTTCTTGCATTCTAAAGTATATTGTTAGGGAGACAGTTCAGTATACTGATAAGAACCTAAGCTTTAGAGCCCTCTGATCTGAGTTCAGCTTTGGCTCTGCTGCCCATTAAGCATGTCAATAGTTAGCATTTAACTTCTCTTTGTCCAGGTTTCTTCATCCTCCCTCATATCTATTTCCTTATCTCTATTTCCATCTACCTACACCCTCACAGCCACAGATGCTTTAGCTCCACACAGATACCATGTAGCCACGAACGCGTGGTACTTTTGTTTCTCTTGTTTCCTTGTGTTTATTCTTTCCTGATCTTAGGTGAATGATTATCAGAGATGGAATAGAATAGGATGCAATGTGAGCTTTCAAAGCCATCAAAAGTCCTCTTAGCAATAGGAGCTGGTAGCGGCGAGAGCCAAATTCAATAAGGACACAGCCCTGAGGATCAATGGGTTTGATTCCAGCTAGAAATGAATCCACCTTCAGGCTAAGATGCCATGTCCTGCAAATAAGGGACTCGCCTACTGACTATGCCTCATCCAATCATGAATTTGGTAGGGATATTCCAAAGGGAGAAAAATGTTCAAGAGAGGAGAGCAATCTCTTTGTTTGAGCCCACAATACCCAGGGACTGAGTGAGAGTATAGAGGGGAGAATTTGGGGAATGCTATTGTACTTCTGCCACTACTATTCCTTTCGCTATATAGTCAGTCCCTCATAAAAGCTGATTCATATAAATTTATCAGACAGCTAAATGTCTCAGTGGATAGAGCCCTGGCTTGAATTTAAGAAGACCTGAGTTCAAATGTGGCTTCAGACACTTACTAGCTGTGTGACCCTGGGCAGGTCACTTAACCTCTGTTTTTTTCTGGAGAGGGAAATGACAAACTGCTCCAGTATCCTTACCAAGAAAACCCCTAGGACAATATTGGTGGCTACAGTCCATGGGGTTGCAGGGAGTTTGAGTCATCAACTCAACAACAATTTTCAAGACATATTTGAAAGATGTTAATTGGTTTGAGGATTTTATAAGGAGGGCACTCTGGATAGAGACTGATGAACATATTATTAGAGGACAAAAACCCCTAAACCCTCATGGTTGCCCATAGAAAGAAAAAGCAGTAGTTATGCTTAGAAGATCTGATGTTCTAGTTTAAATAGAGATTTGGAGGAATGAGTGCCAGAGCCTACTCATTCAAAAAACATTAACTTTTTAGAATATGCAATGCATTTTGAGATTAAAAATTAATGTCATAGTTGTTTCCATAAAGAAATTTACACTTTAGTAGGGAGATGATAAGAATATGAAAACATATGGGTAAGTACAATGTATATTGGAATGTGATGAGTGCATGGGAAGTGAGTGATATGAAATTAGATAAAGGAAAAATATTTTCAATTATTTTATGGGGAATGATTTAGTTCAGGGAAGGCTTCATGGAGAAATTGTGAAGTTTATTAGTAGAAATAGTGCTAGACCTAAAGTGGGGTAGACATGAGTTACAATCATCTGTCTGATACTAGTCTTGTGAATAGCAGCCCTCTCGATGCCATGTTACCTGCACCTAGATCATTGTACTCAGCTCTCTCCCACCAGACCTTATACTCTATTACTGCAATGGTCTCATAGGCGAGCTTTTGCCTCATCTTGTCCTGAATCAGGACTCCATGTCATTTATTGGCCATCTTCTCACCATGTCATGTGACATTAACACCCCCCCCAGTTCTCTTTTATGTGTTGTCCTCCCCATTGAAATTAATTACTTGTGTCTATTTATATACATCCTGCTCTTAGCAAAGTGTTAATAATGTTCTATCTATTGATCTGTCATCTAGCTGTCTGTCCATCTGTTTGTCATCTATCTATCCATCTATCTATCTATCTTATTTAATTTATTATCAAACTGTGTGTTATTGCAGTAGTTTCCTGACAAATTTTTCCACATTCACTCTTTTCTACTCTCTCTATCCTTCATAGTGCTGCCAGAATAATCTTTTTGAATTCATAGATCTGGATATGGCGTTGCTCTGCTCAAAATCTCCAGTGACTTTGTTTTTTTGCTTTTTTTTTTTTTGAGGGGGGGAAGGCAGGGCAATTGGGGTTAAGTGACTTGCCCACGGTCACATGGCTACTAAGTGTGTCAAGTGTTTGAGGCTGTATTTGAACTCAGGTCCTTCTGACTCCAGGGCCAGTGCTCTATTCACTGTGCCCCCTAGCCGCCCCATCCAATGACGCTAAATTATAGAATTGTTGAAAGTTGAAAAGAGTTTGAGGCCATCCAGTTTAACCTACATCTGAATAAAAAATCAATTCAACATGTCCAGGTGGGTCATCTGGCCTTGAAGAGTTTCATTTGGGGTCAAGTAGGGGGAAAGTGGAAGGGGAACCCTCTACTTCCAAAGACAACATATTTAGATAGTTCTAGTTGGAAAGATTTTTTTACATTCAGCCTAAATCTGTTATCCTGCATATTCTACGCATTGATAGACCAGAGCTTTGTCCTCTGAAACTAAACAGAACAAACTTAATCCTCTTCAATAGGAAAGCTTGTTAGTTTTTTGAAGACAACAGTTATTCCATCCCTTGTGTCTTCTCTTCATTCATCTAAATCTTTCTGTTCCCCTCAACTCTAATTAATGCTCAAAATGATTTGGTTTCAAGGTCTTTGACCATCATGGACATTTGTCAATGTCTTTTTCAATATGTATTGCCCAGGACTGAACATAACTCCAGATTTGGTAGGTAGGTGATACAGTGGATAAAGGGGCTGGATTTGGAATCAGGAAGTTCTGACTTTAGATACTCATTAGTAACATGACCATAGACAAGTCACTTAACCACTATCTGCCTCAGTTTCCTCATCTGCAAAAAGGGAATAATAACAGCATCTACCTGCCAGGGTTGTCTTGAGGATCAAAAGAGATATTTGTAGAGCACTTATACAGCAAGGATAATGATGATGGTGATGACAATAACATGGCTTGACCAGAGCATATTATAATACAAGTATAATGTGGTATTTTTGAAAGATCAATGGCTCTGGAGTCCATGGACCTGGTTTCTAATCCCACCTTTGACCCTTACTACCTATGGGACCTTGGGTCAGTCATCTAACCAAACTGGACATTGAATTCCTCACTTGTAAAATTAGGTTATTGGAATATATGGCCTCTGAAGTCCTATCCTGCTCTGGATTTGTGGTCCTATAATCCTATGATCTCCTGTGTCCTGCACATTATGCCTCTCCAAATGTGGCTTAAGATCCCATTTGCTTTTTTGGCTGTGTTGGTTGCTGACTCATGGTGAGCTTATAGTTCACTAAAATCCCTAGATCTTTTACCCATGACCTCCTCCCTAGTCGCTCTGCCCCCATCTTGTATTTATGAAGCTGATTTTTTTAACTCAAGTAGGAAATTGCATTTTCCAATTCAATTTTATCTTTTACATTCAGCACATCATTCTAACTGTTGAGATCTTTGTGCATAATGATTCTAGTATCCTACATGTGTTAGCAATCAATCCTTGCTAACTCTGGATTATCTTGAAATCTGACAAGCATGGCTTCACCCAAGTAGCTGAACATTACATATCATTGGCCCTAGATTATTTACCATTTTTATCAAACTCTTTTGTCTGGTATTTGAGGTTTTGTATGATGTAGCACATATTGGCCTTCCTAGTCTAATCTCATATCAGTTCCATGCTTCTACCAGATTGCATTGCTCTCTGACCCCTGGAAAATCACTACATTTCTTGGCTTTGTGACTTTGCTCCAGAAAAAAAAAAAGATTGGAGTTATTTCTTTATCTAGTGAAAGACTAACTGTCCTTTGAGGCCACTAAAAGCTCCAGGAAAAAAAAATGATTGGAGTGACTTCTTTACCTAGTGAAGGGCTAACTGTCCTTTGAAATAACTAAGTGTGGTGTTCTTGAAAGACCAATGAATTATTAATATATGTGCAACTTTGGTCAAATTCTTTAATTTCTTTGGTCTTCAGTTTCTTCAGCTATAAAATGAGGGGATTTTATTAGGGTTCTTAATCTGGGCTTTGCTAATGTGGTTTCTAAAAAAATTGATAACTGTATTTCAATTATAAGTGAAATCTTTTGTGATATTATGTATTTGGTCTTATGCATTTTAAAACATTAGTTTGAGAAGAGACCCACAGGCTTCAACAGACTGACAAAATAATCCATGGTACAAAAAAGGTTAAAAATCCCTGGGCTAGATGATAATTAAGGTTTCTTGAAGCTTCATTATCCTCCAGAAAGGCTTTTCTCACTCTTTCCCAGCATCAGTAACCATCTTCCCTCCTTCCCCCTACCCAACTCTACCACTCCCAGACCTCAGAAGACACTTTCTTTGTAACTCCCAAATGTTCTTAATCACGTTTCATATTTATCTGTCCACATCATATCTTATCAATAGATAGTAATCTCATGAGAATATGGACCATGATTTACATATGCTAGGACATGGGACAGTGCTCTGTGAACAGTATTTAATAAATGTCCATTGAATTCAACTGATTAAATGATCCCTTCTCCCTATCACATTGCCCTGTAGTAAAATGTGAAATAAAATGAGAAATCTGTGAAATTGAAAAACCGCTAATGACTGTGATTCTAGGAAGCTCCAATTTACAAAAAGGTTGAATTCCAACAGTCTCCCTGTTTGTCATAGTGGTTATTTGGAATACTGAAAGAATTTGCCCACAACAGCAGTTATACATTTAAAATGATATTGTGTTCTATGATTTTTCATTGTAAATGTATAATGTTTCAGCCACATTGTGGGTGAGATAGAATTTTTGTGGCCTAGCCTAGCAACTGAAACATCATTTGAAAACATTGTTTCTCTAAGGAAGTGCTTTCTGTAATACACATCAGGCAGAGAACCCAGAAGTTTAGGAAACACTATCCCTGATTATGGTTCTGGGTCTTTGAGGATCTTTGTTGGGTAGAAGTGAATATGGCAGTTGAGAAACCACAACCTACTTTCTGGAGATGTTGGGTATAGGAATGGGGTGAGGATGGGGCAAAACTCCTTCAGTATGAAATAGTTTAGGTGGTCAAATGTATGGTTATATGTGGGAAATTCATAACTCAGTGATTGCCTTTATTAGTCGTCTTGTCTTATCACTATTAAGATTACTCTATGGGGCAGCTAGGTGATGCAGTGAATAGAGCACCAGCCCTGGAGTGAAGAGGACCTGAGTTCAAATCTTATCTCAGATACTTAACACAAAACTAGCCATGTGACCTTGGGCAAGTCACTTAACCCCAATTACCCTACCTTTCCCCCTCTAAAAACAAACAAAAAAAAGATTACCATAGAGTTCAACTAGGTATTTGCCCAATGTAGAAGGACATAAAGTCAGCAAATATTTATTAAGCACCCATCATGTTCTAGGCACCATGCTAAGCACTGGGAATATAATTATGAAAGACAGACTTGGCCCTCAAAGATTATGCAGTCCAAGAAAGGACCCTGAAAGGAGAAGGGGAAGAGGGAAGAAGAATGTACTTGATGAAGGGTCATGATGGAGTCTAATCCAAAGGACTAGACATGGGTGGTCTGGGAGCCCTCTTTAAATGGAGGCCTTGGGAGGAGTTTTTTGCTCTACCTTTCATCCCTCCATTCAGAGGGTAAGGAATGCTTGTTGATTAAGTTCTACCTCTTACATATATATCGGGCAGGTCTGTGTGTGGGCGTGTGTGTGTGTCTGTGTGTATGTGTGTGTGTGTGTGTGTGTGTGTGTGTGTGTGTGTGTGTGACACCCTGGAAAAGTCATTTAGTCATGTCCTAGACTCTATATAAACTACAGAACAGCTACAGATTTTCATTGTTTTAAGTAGTTTCTTTCTAGGAATTCCCTATGTCAATAAAAGCATAGGTCTAGGGTTTCTGTTGTTGTTTGTTTGTTTGTAGCAGAGGCCAGTAGTTATTATCCGTTATTTATCTATTAAATCAGTTATTTATCTGTTAAACCTGCCATCCCCCCAAAACTTTTGCACTCTGGGAAGCTTCATCCAGTTGCTTGATGTCATAGGAATTGATCCATTCTACTACGCTTCTCATATTCTTACTTTCTCTAGGAAGGTTGACTTAAGTTCTTTGAACTGGAATTTTAATATCTGTTAAGCCCATTTCCTGCCCTTAGGGATAAAGAGATAATTATGAAAATCTGCTTCTGTTTAGCTGTGCCCATTATTCAGTGGCCCATATCTTGGAATCATCTCTCAATAGGAGCTAAAGTTCTATTCCATGAACTTGTTCTTTGTCTTAGCTTCCAGAATTTTTAAATTTCTCCTTCCTTCCATAATGCATCAAGGGTTTGTGCAGCTGGTTCAAGAGTTAAATGTGCAATCAGTGTGATGCAATCCCTTCCCTTATCAGCAAAGGGGGAGAAAACTAGCTTAAATTTTATGCATTTTTCAAGACTTCCACTGGAAAGTGATAAGTAAACTTAATTGATGTGATCTTAATTGGAATCACAAGGGGAACTGGAATGCATGTGGAGTTCAGTTGTTTTTGTTTCTAATGGAGCTGTTTGGCTGAGATTGGTCCATTATCTCTAGCTCCCCAGAGGATATGAATCTGTGTATTTGAGTCTTGCCTGGAGTGGAATGTTATACTGAATATAGACACTTTCTGGACACTTCTTCCCTCCTATTTTCCATGCAGGTCAGTTTCCTAAAAGGCTATGACATGTGACAAATAAACAAAATTCTTGTTCCATCATCACAAGACATGATGATGATAGAAGTACATGTGTGTTCATCATTATCCTGGATGAATCATTTTACACTCATGAAACAGGTCTAGAGACCAGAACACTGAAAGGCCCCTCTCCTTAAGAGACTTATGTGTATGTTTGCACACCTATATCAGATTGCTTACCAGGGGAGAGAGGAAGGGATAAAATTTGGATCACAAAACTTAAAAAAAGAATGGTAAAAATTCTTTTTACATGTAATTTGGGAAAAATAAAATATTATTTAAATATATTTAAAGGCCAAAAAAAGACCTATGTGTATTGGTTTTTTGTTGTCTTAAAAATAAAATTATCTTATCTGTATAGTTCAGTCTTAGAGATTTTCAAGGTCTCATTTATTTTTCACCACCAGCATTCTTTGGCCAGTCTCTGTGCTGAAGGAATTAGATAAAGCAAGCCAGGCAGCTTGATTTTCACCCATTCATTGTCTTTGGTTCTTTCTCATAGGTTAATATCTCACCCATCTCTTCTGTCTAGCTTATTGAAATGTTTTTGCTTCAGTTTTTGTTATTCTGAATGTGAACGGGAAAAAAAAGCTGAGATCATTTCTATCACTGCAGAGGCAACATGGAAAGAAAGTTGGTATTACAGCCAGGAAGACTTAGGCCTAAATCAAGTACATCTTCTAACATATACTGACTGTGTGAACTTGGGTGACCTCTATATCAAATTCAAATAAAACTGAGGGTGGCTAATCCATACATAAGGCTCCCTGGGGGCTGCCTGTTGGCTGAGAAAACCCCATATTAACATCATCTATGTTCCATTGTATTTTTATTTATTTTGTTAAATATGTCCTAATCACATTTTAATCTGGTCTTGGCAGCACTCAGGAACGTTGTGGGCTCCATTAGGCCTCTGTCTGACATCTCTGCTCTAGGGAGCTCTCTAAAACTACATGTTGCAGGGAGGGTGAAGCATCTACATTGATCAAGTTTCCTTCTTCTAGACCAAAGAAATCACAGGTTCTGTCCTTATCCTTTGTTTTTATGGATAATGTCAAAAAGCAGTCTATTGAATAAACCCTAACATTTTGATGGAATTGTCTCCAGTATACTAACCCATAATATACATACCTCCTAATAAAGGAATAAATGATTATTTTCTTTTAACTTCAAGGAGACTATTCACCATGATTTTTTTTTAAAACATTTACTTGTCTACAGAATAAGGGGTAGGCCCTGGGACTGAATGTTTAGATAAGATACAGCCCCTGCCCTCTCAGAGTTTATAATCTATTAGGCCAGGGGTGGGGAACCTGTGGACTTGAGGCCACCTGTAGCCCTCTAAGCCCTCAATCTGTTCTGTGAAGTTTCGATTCAGTCAAAGAGCTGCACTTGAGGACCTAGAGGGTCACATGTGGCCTTGAGGCCACAGGTTCCCCACCCTTGTCTAGGCAAAGAAGATCCAAAATGAATAACTATAATAGACAATACAATCCAATTTAAATCAGCATTGAACTAATAGAAAATGGGCCTACGTACCTGTACTTACATTCCTCTGCTTAGCTACTAAAGTGATTTTCCTATGTGACCATGTCACTCCCCTACTCAATAAATTCTAGTACCTCACTAATTAGGAGCAATTGCCAACTCTGTCTGGCACAATCCAGCCTCAATCTATTGTTCCAACGCTATTACAAGTTCCTCCTCTTGACACACTCTACAATCCAGGTAAACTGGTTTATTTTTTTTTTAATTCACCTTATGTAGTATACCATTTTCCATCTCCGAGTGTGACATGCGTGCTCTCCTCACCTCTTATTAATAGCTAGCACTTAGACAGCATTTTCAGTTATATGAAGGGTTTTTCAAATATTTCATTCTCACAACAATCCTGGGAGGCAGCAGATATTATTATCACTGTTTTACAGATGAGAAAACCGAGGTTAATGGAGGAAAAGTTATTTGTTCAGGAACGTGTAACACATAACACATGATAAATGTTGGAGAGCAGATTTGAACTCAGGCCTTCCTGAGCTTCCAATGTTCTATCCATTGTACCACCCAGCTACCTTTTTCTCTCAAAATCCCTAATTTCTCTCAAGAGCCAACCCACACTCCATTTTGACATGAAACCTGTTTCACCCTCTACTGGAAATCTTACCCAGTCATTCTCAGTTCTAGTGCTTTCTTTCTGTTGATTTTTTCCTATCTTGTATATAGCATGGCATAGTTATCTTTTTACTTTCTTTGTATTCCCAGTGAGAGGCATATACTAGATGCTTAATAAATGCTTATTGGCTAACTCACTAGTACTCCCAGTTTTAGGGGCCATCCTCCCCTGTCAACATCCTTGAAGCTACTTTTTAATCTATTTGTATATACCTATATATGCACATATTGGCTCCCCCAATAGCACATAAACTTGAGGGAAAAGACTTTCACTTTTCATCGCTAACACCTAGTAGAAGATACTTAAAATACATGCTTATAATTGGCTGATCTATTCAGTGGTGCTCAGGACATGGCGATTGCTTAATAAATATTTTCCATTCATTCATTCATTTTATCCACCTGCACAATTTTCTGCCAAATATTAAGCGTAAGACAATAAAGCTTTTTCTGGAACATTATGTTATCTGAACTTCATCGAATAAAATGAAAATGAGAAAATAACTATATAAAGTAATTACCATCAGTATCCACATAAATTAAAATAGGAGTATAGAAAAAGGAACATCTAACAAAGAGCTGAGTCATCTGGCTTATTAATAGAAATATAGGGGCTTATGATCATGGTTCAGAAGTAGGTCATTACCACTAGAATTTACAGAAAAGTTAGCCTTAAGGAGTCTGGGCTGAGTGATTGAAGCACATTATGCAAGTAAATAGTAAAAATTGGGCAGCTTATCACTGTAGGCAGTAAAATTAACACTCTCATGTAGCCAGAATTATACCCTAGAAATTCACTATCCTTCATAAAATTCCAAACGCCAAATCTCTGCATTACAAATAGAAATCCCCAAATAGTAATGATGATAATAATAATAATGATAACAATTTGTATTTATGCAGCACTTTAAGATTTGCAAACTTCTCATTTGATCTTTGTAACAACCTTGGAAGATAGGTATGATTATTATCTTCGTACTATAGATGAAGAAACTGAGGTGTAGAGAAGTTAAATGACTTACCTAGGGTCACACAGTGAATAAGCATTTGATTCTGTATTTGGATTCAAGTCTTTCTGACTCCAGGCTCAGCACTCCATCTGCTGTGCCACCTGGCTGCCTCAAATATTATCCTAAATAATAAATTGTATTGGAAGTAGATCCTTATTACAGACACAATTGTTCCCCATAACTGCTTGGTCAGAGCGTCGATCCATAATTACATAAAATTTTAAAACGTCTTTAATAGATACCATCATTCCAAACACTCTTACATCCAAACTATGTAGAATGAGTCTTTGAAATCAGGAGGCCTTGCAGAAGAAATAAAAACCATGGGAGAACATGACAAGGTTCATGTCATCCTTGTTATCCTGCCTGCTGCTGGAGTTGTTGTGAAGATGTTTTCAGAAAGTCTATGGAGTGTAAACTTATATCTCAATATACTATTGTTCAATTACATAAAGCAACCATTTTATACACTGCAAAATAGAACATCAACAGTGAGATATAATTTATTAAATAGCAATAGGAAAACTTGTCCTAGAACCCTTTTTATTTGAATGCCATCAAACAAGATTAGTCAATCAATAAGCATTTGTTAAGTGCCCACTGTATTCCGTAGTAGGAGCTGGGAGTACAAGTACAAAGAATAAAACAATTTCTACTTGCAAGGAGCTTACATTCTAATAGAGAAGATAAGTACATTTAAATATGTATAAAATTTATGCATATACATACACACACGTATATACATATACATGTACGTGTGTATATACATGTATACATATATACACATATATATACATATATATATTTATATATTTATATATGCCAAATACCGGGTAGTATGGAAGGGGCAGCACTAGCAATTGGGTAGATGAGGAAAGACAGAATATGGTGCTGGAAGAAGAATTATTTATTTTTCTCTTCTTTTTTTTTTTTTCCAATTTGTACTCAAAGTTTATTGGTTCTCTCTCTGGAGGTGGATAGCACTTTTCTTTTCTTTTTTGTTCTTTTTTAGCTATTCCAAATATTTTAATAAGAGTTCTCTGCAAGGCATTTAAAACACCACTTTAAAACACACTGCCATCTTGACTCTGCCCCTGATTTATTTTTCTATAATAATGACAGATTTCCTGCTTGGAAAACAAGTGATAGCATCATCTTTGAGATGAAAGGCAGGGCCAGCTTTTGGTTTGTTCATTATGGGGTAATAAAGGTTTGTGGAGACCAAATCAGGGGATGAAAAGGCTGGACAATCATTGGTCTAGTTGGATCTTTCTGTAATGGTTTCCAAAGTCCAATGGCTAGACACGTTGGCTGCTATTGTCGGGTCAGAAGGAGCTAATGTTAATCGCTCAGGTTACCCTTTCCAGGCCCTTATTCATTTACTGATTGGGGGGAAGTAAGGTACCAGCTAAAAGAGAACACTCCTTTACTTCACAGGGTGACCAGGAAGTTATCATATGTCAGGGCTGTTCAGCGGGAACTTAACAGCTGGTGACTTACATGAAAGCTGTCACGTAAATCACCTTGTGTAATAAGCGTGTCCCTGCCATCCTGTGTTAGAAGACAACGCAGTTCATTTAGGCTGGGATCATATTTCAGATAGCCAAGAGAGAGTGTGTAGGTTAGCTTTTTTTTCCCCCTACCAAGGAGCACGGTAAGAGGTCGGGATTATAATATAATGTTTCTTCTATTTTAGACTTCAGCACGGTTTTTATCTGTGAGTTGGCCTGGCCACTTGGTAGTAAGTTTCTCTTAGTCATCTACCAGCTGTCCAGGCTTTCACTACCTTCTCACTCTTATTCTGGTCAATGGTAAATTAAAAAAATAAATAAATAAACAACAACCTTGAGTATTTTTCCCCACAAATACATTTTCACCATCATGTTTTCGTTCACCTGAGTCTAACTGAGAAAGCCCGAAGCATATGTCTATGCACAAGACTCAATGCCTGCACGAGACATAGCATAACCTCTGGATCAATACGTGTTGTGAGCACCAGGAAAAACAAGATAGATCAATGAGGAACAGAAAACAGAAATCATACAAATCTGCACAAACAGAATTACTCCTTTCCCCACCATTCCCTCAATGTTCTGGAATATACAGGAGGCTGGATTAATAGTTTACTCTAAAAGTAAGAGCTTATATTTCTGTGCCATTCTGTGGTCCACAAAAGATTTTTACCACAACAAAATTGTGAGGCGAGCCTGGTATAATTATCCCCATTTTGTAGAAAAGGAACAGAACACAAAAAAGAAGGAATGATTTGCTCAAGGTCATGCAGTCAATAAGGGCTAGAGCTAAAACCTGAGCAATCAGAATTGTTCTTGGTTTTTTCATCTTTTTTGTTATTTGTTCCTTG
>CM053584.1:101693817-101749801 GCA_028627135.1 Pseudochirops cupreus
ATAATATATGCTATTGCTTATATTATTACACTATTTTTAATATGTTATAATATACACTACTGTTTATATTGTATTATAATATATACTGTTATTTATAATATATTATCATATACACTGTGCAGAAGCACCATGACAAAGAGGATAGAGTTGTCCATAGAGTCAGTAAGACCTACCTTCAGATCTTACTTCTGACACATACTGGGCTATTTTTATAGTTCTGGGCAAATCCGTCAAATTCTCACTGAGCCAGGAAACATTAGCAGAGTACAAGATGCAGAATTCTTACTGATTTGCTTTGGGTAGTCAGAAGACATTTTCTCCCCAAGATTTCTTAAATCAATGACATCACTGAACCAGTATAAACATACACAGGTACACACATATGTGCATGGGTGTATACATGTACATATATATGCATACCCACACATACATGTGTGCATAATATAGTTGTAGAGTTGCCTATATCACTGAGAGGTTATTAGACTTAGTGTCACACAGTCAGGTTTTTCTGGCTTCAAAGCTGATTGTCTATTCTGCACTCAATGCTTCCTCTCTAGGTGTCATAGAAGCCAGCAATCAGGGCTGGAAATGGGGAGACTGTTTTTTTTTTGTGGCAACAATGCATGAGAGATTATATGTATTCATAAATGTCAGATGTATGTATGTATATAAAGATTTTCCCATTCTTTTCCTCAGAGTTCCATTTCATCTGACCCATGAAAAATTGTTTTAAAATCCTCATCACTGCCACCATCATTATCACAGGCAGTTAGGGGGCTCAGTGGATAGAACACTGGACCTCTGGTCAGGAAGACTTGGATTCATATTTGTTCTCAGACACTTACTAGCGTGTGAGCCAGGGGAGGTTACTTAATTTTCCTCTGCTTCATTTTTCCATCTTTAAAATGGGGATAATAACAGTATCTACTTCCCAGGGTTGTTGTGAGGATAAAATGAGATATTTGAAAACCTATTTGCAAACCTTAAAAGGCTATATATGTGCTATTGTCATGAAGCATTTAATAAATAACTACTTTATTTAGTTTTCTACTAGACAAAGGACAAAAAAATCCCCTGCCCTCTGGGAGTTTACAGTCTAGGTGGTATGACTCTGTGTCCCTGTTTCACTGTGCAAAAATAGGAGACTGTTACCATAACAACCAGATTATTCTGTGGGAGCGAGAGGGGTAGATTTTTACAATGGGTATGAATAGGAAAATCTATCATCATGTCTTCAGGACATTGTTTGCTGGACTATTACTAGAACAAATGATCCTGCCATGTATATATGGATTTTGAAAGTAAGTTTTCAGACTCTATGTACTGTACTGTGCCTCTGGATTGCTCTATAGAAGGAAGGGAGAGAGGGAGGGGAAGAGAGGGAGAGAGTAGAGGGAGAGGAAGAGGGGAGAGAAAGAAACAGATGGAGAAAGAGACAGAGAGACGGGGGGGAGAGAGAGAGAGACAGAGAGACAGAGAGACAGAGAGAGACAGAGACAGAGAGAGAGACAGAGAGAGAGAGACAGAGAGAGAGAGAGAGACAGAGAGAGAGAGAGACAGAGAGAGAGAGCAAGCATCGGGCTAGGAACCAAAAAATAGGAGTACTATTTCAGGCTCTTCCACAAACTCACTGGGGCAGGGGCCAGCCACAGGGCAAAATAAGGCCATGCTACGTGTCCTTAAGCATTCTTACAGGGCTGTGTGAGGAGACTCACTTCCCCCAGCAAGCATGTGAGTTTCCAAACTATGCAATTCTTCAAAGGGAGTAGAGTTTGTAGGGTGGGGGTCAGAAGAGGGGTAGACATTCAGGAAAGGAGCCAGAAAATGCAGCAGTACTGTGAATATACTTGGCTCTGGCTCTGGGTCCATTGCAGAGGTGATAAGCTGACCACCAGATGGGCAGTTTAGACTCTTGTCATAGCAGTTTCACTGGGAATACAGTTACCAGAAATTCTTACCTCCAAGTACCTGGGTTCAAATCCCACTTCAGATATTGCTAGTTGTGCAATGCTAGGAAAGTCATTTACCTTTCTGTGCCTCTGTTTTACCAACTGTAAAATGAGAGAGTGGGACTCAATGGCATCTAAAGTCCTTTCCAGCGTTAAAATTTATAATCTCATAATCTTTTCTGGCTAGATGAATGAAGATGGTGTCTGAAGGGGTCGAGAAAAGATCTGCTCATTTCCCTTCAAGATCACTAAAGTATATACCTAGCCTACTCATAGGCATAATTGTCTATACAATTTTGGCACAAATCACCTAACTCACTTCTCTAGAGAAATAGCATTCAACTCTGTGCAACTGTTGTTTATGTTATCAAAACAAAAACCTTCAACAGCTCCTTATGGCTCATAAGATTAGCTTGGTATCCAAGGTCTTAATAGAGTGTTCCTAGACTTCTCTCTCCAGGTTACTGCTTACTGATCTCCACCATTCAGCCAGATTCTTCTACTCATTTTCACCTAAATAAGCAGCATCCATTGTCGTGTCTACATCTTTCTTCATGATACCTCTCCGGCTGGAATATTCTCCCTCTTCTCCTCTGTCTTATCTGTTTTCAACTTCAAAGTTTTACTCAAGTCCTCTACCTACCGTTGAGCCTTTTCTGACCCATCCAGCCCAGAGAGATCTCTGCCTTTTGTGGACTTCTGTACCACCCCTTCCTCACTTGTTATTGGTCTATGACATCTCTGGTATTCTTAACATATATTCGAATTTGTCTTTTCATGTGTATTAATCTGGTCTCTACAGTTAGATGGTAAGATCTTTGAAGGCAGGGATTGTGCTTAAATAATCTTTGTATTTGCCCCAGTACTTGCACAAGGGTCTACCCATAATAAATCGCATAAACATGTTTTTTGGGGGGGAGGGATCCTAAAGAGCCTCGCATTGTGCTTTGCACAAATCTGATATTTAATAAGTGTATATTGTTGACTTATCAAATTATATTTTAGGTAAATGAACCGTGGTGATTCTGTGAATTTCAGGTCTGGAAAGCATCTCCCTATCAACAGGAAGGATTGAGTCCATATAAAAGTACCAGTTGTGTCTCAAATTTGTTTTTAATGATAGGGAGGTTATAATTCCCTTTGAAAATCATGTTTAGCATTCTCCAATGCTCATCATCAGAAAATTTTCTTTTTTATTCCTTAGATCTAACCTTAGTCCATTCAGCTAACTTAACCTTATTTTTTCCTGCTTTGCAATGATATTGCTTCATGATGAACATGAAAAAGTCAGAAAGTAGGAGCTAAAATTAGACCAGGGCCAATATCCCTGGAGCAATGAGTAGAGCAGTCACTTAGCTAGATGCCTTTTGTGGACCTCTGGCCTATGACTTTGACGGTGGTTGCTAAATGTTTGGCACCTACCCATCATGCAGGACCAGCCACAGGCTACCATTGCAATGGGGAATCAAGTAGCTAAAAAAGGTTCCTGGCAGACAGAAATGTCAAGGTAAGAATGTTCCCATAGAAGAGACCGAAAGGGAGATGTATTATTCAACTTTTGTTTTTATCATTATTATTTTAATTGAAATCATAGATATTTTAAGGTAGACGTGTTAGCTAATGAGAACCCTACCTAGTATCATTCAATTTCATGGTCCCAGATCAGAATTTCACATTTGAATGAGATCACTACAGAGTATATGGTATTTGGGGGCATATCAATAAAATGTGTTTGATACATGTTGAACTTTACAGGCTTCTAAGTCATACACATAGGGTGATCTTATAGGTGGGTTCTAAAGATTTTGGTCTGGAACTCAGGAGGGAGTTAAATGCTAGACATACAGATTTAGGAGTCATGTGTATAAAACTCATAGGCGAAGCTGTGGAAGAGAGATATATTCCCAATGGAGAGAATGTAAAGAGAAAAGATGGAAGGGCCAGTGTTAAACAGGGGCACAACAACAAGGGAAAGGAAAATGGATAAAGAGTTAATTGAGAACAAAGAATGCTTAGAGTCATAAAAGATAAAGCAGGAGAGTATGGTACCTCAGCCTCAAACCAAAGCACTGAGCACAGAAAACTTTTTCAAGTACTTTAGCCATGAAGGGAATTGGAGAGATGAGACAAAAGCTGTTTCAAGGAGTTATCTGTAAAAAATTAGAACACATGAACATATGTATACACCACACACACACACACACACACACACACACACACACACACACACTGAATTGACTTGAATCAACCCAAGTCTGAGACAAATCTCTTTGACAGGCCTCTCATCCTATCAGTCTCAGCCTTAATAAATAAATATTAAATGTAATTGTCAGAGTTAAATTTTCTGCCCATTACTTTGACCATTTTGTTACTAATCTGGTCTGTTTGTTCATCATTCATTCACTTGGTTTGATCAGTTATTACAATAGCCTCCTGATTGTTCCCTTTGCTTCTAATCCCTCCCTGTTCCAATCCATCTCACAGTTGCCAAAACAACCTTCTTGACACACAGGTCTGACTATGTTGCTCTCCTGCTCAAAAACCTTCAGTGGGTCCCTATTGCCTTGAGAAAAAAATAGAAAACTCTTTAGTCAAGTCCTTAAAAGCCTCTAAAATCTGATATCAACCTGCTTTTCTATCCGAATTTCACAACACTCTCTTACAAGCCAGCCAAACTGGACTGTTGTGTGTTATTTAAACTTGACATTCCATCTTTAGCTTATCTGCACTGCAGAAGGTGTCTGCCAAGCTCAGAATACACATGCTCTTTACCTCTGCCTTTCAGAGTCCTTATCTTCCTTCAAACCTCAGTTTAAGTGCTTTTTCTTCCCTAAAAGCTTCCAGGTCCTCCCCCTTTCCAATGACTATTGCTCTCTCCTTCCTAAAATGGCCTTGCCTATAATTTACAAGTTCCTTATATCTGCTCAGTAGCCCATAAGAGCCTTGAGGGTAGTCACCATTTTCTTTTCTCTTCATCTCTAGCATCTAACACAGTGACTTGATCATAGGGGAACTTAAGAAGTGTTTGTTGATTTGATATATATGTATGTATGCACATATAAACACACACACACACACACACACACACACATATATATCTATATCTATATATTGTTTAGTTGTTTTCAGTCATGTCCAATTCTTTGTGACCCCATTCAGGATTTTCTTGGATGAATCTTCCTGACTTGAGTCCTGGCAATCTATCCACTGTGCTACCTAGCTGCCTCATATATATATGTAAACATATACTATATGCTGACATATAAAACATATATACATATATGTATGTAGACACATATTAGATATAAATATATAATTAGCATTTGGTATATATAAATCTTACTATTATCAGTACTATAACAATAGCTATGGCTAGCATGTATATATCATTTTAAGGTTTGCAAAGCACTGTACATATGTTAGTTAGTGCTTTTGATACCTACAACACCTCTGGAAGGTAAGTGCTATTATTATCTTCATTTTACAGAAGAAGAAACAGACTGAGAGAGGTCAAGTATTTTCCTCAAGGTCACAGTGCTAGTAAGTTTATGAAGTAGGATGTGAATCCAAGTCTTCATTTCAAGGCTGGTGTTCTTAGTCACTGCATCACCTAGGAGTATTAAGCTTTGTGAAGGACAGAAAGTAACTATAAGCTTTGGGATTTACTTTCAGTCTTGTCTAAGAGGTAGTATTTATACAAATTAAATAATTATTGAACCAGCTCCAAATTGATCTAATTTTGCCATCACCTAACTCAAATATCTCTACTGCTTCTACAATAATAGTATTACATACTGTATCAAACATTTTGCCAAAATCTAGGCAGATTATATTCACAGCATTAACTCCTGTTTTATCTGTACTTCAAAGAGACAAATGTGCTTAATTTGCCCTGATCTCATCTGATAAAACCATGGTGATTCTTTATGAATACTATTTCCTTTTCTAGATGTTCACTAACCTTTAATAATATGCTTTAAAATTTTACCAGAAAAAAAAATTGAAGGAGACTGAAAGGATTATTTCCAGATTTTCTTTAGGGTTTCATTCTGGGAGATCCTCTTCAGAATCTCTTTCTCCCTCTCATCTTATTTCTTATCTCTACCCTTTTGCTGTTCTCAAGGAAATCTGCTCAGTGCCCACTCTGGGCAATCATCTCACTCCTGCTTCAAGATTTCAGTCCAGTTGGTCATACTCCTGAACTACTCTTACCACACCATGCCCCATCATGTGGTATCTCTTTCTTGAAGCAACTCTTGAAAACTTGATTTCTCCATGAAGTCATCTCAGTCTCATAATAAGAGAGGATTATAATGAGTGTGTTTCTTCTGGCCTTCTTTATAGCAGGCACAAATGGGACGAGTAGGCAATTGTTGTGATGGTATGATTCTGAAGGACACCAAAAGGCTCTTCTTTTGGTCTGGAATGTCCTAGAACACTGGTTCTCAACCTTCCAAATGCCACAACCCTTTAATACTCATATGTGGGCATATCTGCATGTGGGCAGACCTGGAGAGAGATAGAGGACCTGTGTCTCAGTTCCTAAGACCATTGGAAATATGTGTTTTCTGATGGTCTTAGGCGACCCCTGTGACCCCTGTGAAAGGGTCATTAGACCCCCAAAGGGGTCGTGACCCACAGGTTGAGAACCGCTGTCCTAGAAGGAAGAAAGGAGTTTTGTGCGTTTCTAGTTCAATTATTCATTTTACAAATGAGGAAACAGAAGCCACAGAAATCATACATCTAGTTATTGACAAATTCAGGACAAAAACCCAGGTCCCCTGACTTCCAGTCTAATGTTATTTCTGCTATCTCCTATTGCATACATTTCCCACTGACCTGAAATTCCCCCTATTTTAAAGGTTTGGTTACAGAGATGTGAGTTTCAGTTTGGTTAAAGCATAATATTATCTGGAAGGAGTAACACTTTAGTTACCAACGTATTAATAGCAAATATGTTAATAATGAGAACATTAATTGGAATTGGTTTCTCTGTCACATTACCAACCACTGTTGTATAACCAGGGCAAGGATTTGTGGTCTTGTCTGTTTTCCATAGGTTTTTCTCTTCGTAAAGAGACTGGAACATAGGAAAAGTAAGTTTTGATAAAGGGAAAGGTGGGCAGATTGGGATATAACATGAGATATCATCCAGAGAGAAGAGATATAGGGATTCCTGGTCAGTAAAGATAAATGGGTTGTGGGAAGGGGGTTAGAAAAACCTGAGAAAAATGGGTGCCCTCAGTGGCCAACAAAGTGTCATAGAAAGGAGACGTAGTAAAGGTATCAAAAACAAACTTTACCTACTTCATAATTATCATGAATAGATGTTCTAGAATCTAGATTAAGCAAAGGGAAAATTGAGCAACTATTTGTTGCATTGAGCTGAAAGAGAGAGTTTAGTGTTAAGAATCACAAGGGTAGGCAGCATGAGTGGTCAATGAATGAGGCCAAGGGTCAAAAACTTGAGAGTTGGAAAGTCGAATTGTCATGCCAATGGAGATTAGCAAGAATATTAATCAGGGAGGGCAGGTTGTATTGAGTACAAAGTAAATTTGCAGACAGAATAGAAAAAAGATTGAACAGAAAGCATCGTAATGAGCCTAAGAATCAAGAAAAACAGATAAAGCCAAATCAAACCAGGAAATCTCCTATCACCAAGTATCAGTATGCCATGGGCAGCACATGTTTAAGAATGTCTTCCTTTTATGCTGGATCTACAGTTGCCAATCATATTCCCTTCAACTTCCAAAAGGGTCATATATGTCAAAAGTCAAGATCTAGAGGTCATTTTTAACCTAGTTTTACCCAGCGCTAACCCAAGGGGAGATGACAGAACCATGCCACAGTTTATCCAATCACATTGGCCATCTTCCCAAGCAATAATAATTACTTTAGGTGAATCAACTATGTGGCATTTTGCACTGTCAGACTCCACAAGTCATGTCCCCTTCATGTGGTGAGTATGAAACACATCTCTTTGTTTTTCAAAGAAACTCATTCAAATACTCCACTGAAGGTGGGAGGGGAAGCATTCTTCAGCTCATAGATAGTGTCTTGCTGCTTGGAACATATGGTCTTGGTCTATTTGTCCTAGAAAACGACTTTTTGCTGACAGCATCCGTAGTGTTTTCTTAGCACTGCTTCCTTCAGATTCTTCACTTAGCCTGTCCTAATATTTTAATGCTAATAAGAACATTCCCCAACACACACACCCATCTCAACCATTATTTCTTTAGAGGATCAGAAATAATCTCCCAAACTCTTAAATTCTGCTGGCATAATAATGTTATATGTACACATTATTGGTTAGACGGAAACTTGTGCGTTATTTTATTTAATGATGAGTTCAATTGAACGATATGAGGTTTTTTGGTCCAATACAACACAGAATCATTAATTAGGATAGATTATTCACTTTTCTACAATTTTGCTGGTATGATACAGACAAAACCTCTTTATAAATGAAAGTTAATGGGGTATGTTAGAAAGTAGGAGGTCCTATAGACATTTTCTCCAAAATAAAACCTGTCTATCAACTTTCAAAGACAAGAAAGAAAAGAGGGTCATGGATATTAAGGCTGAAAGGGACCTTAGAGTTCATTTAATCCGAGTCCTTCATTTTATAGATAAGGGAATGGAGGGCTAGAAGTAAGACAACTGCAAAAAGTCACACAAGTAGCCAAAGGTACATCGGGGATTTGAACTCAGGCTCTGTGAATCTATATCCAGGACTCTGGCAATAGTTTGCATAGCAAGCGCGCATGTGCACACACACACACACACACACACACACACACACACACACACACACACACATTCCTGTATATAAAGCTACAGTGAGCATCCTTTTGAATGTTTGTGATTGGCTGCCCTCCTTTCTTCCAAGAAGAGAATCTGGCAGACATACATGATGAAAGAAGTAAGGATTAGTCAACTGTAACAGGATAGCAAATGTGGGGTGGTAGAATTTTGGTGTTTGAGTGAGAAACCTGGGTTCTAATCCCAGTTATAACACATATTAACTGTGTTACCTTAGTCACTTAAACTTTCTGAGTTCGATATTCTTGTCTGTAAAATAGGCCTAAATACATTTGAATTGCCATATTCAAAGGTTGTTGAGAGGAAAATGTTTATTAGGCTTTGCATCACTTTTTATATATGAGTTGTTATGGAGGTGACGCACAATTAACAACTCTGGAAGTCTTTCTTAATCTAGAGGCCTTTCTAGATAATATAAATTGTTAAGTTTGAAGGCAATAAAGATGGAGGTGAGCATAGAAGGATGTATGGAGAGAACAGACTATTAGAAGCTATTCTAAGAAAAAGATTTGACGCAGCAGGGGGAGGGAAGTTCTTTTCCAAGCAGAAGGAATACAAGTGGGCTGTGATGGAAAGTGGGGAGTGTTATTGAGAGCTAGGAACAAATATTCTCCTGTTTGCATTGAGCCTGTCCCATAGCCCTTAGTATAATGGCTTTACATATCCATTGTGTTAGAGTTCTATTATTTCTGGAGTCCAGTCAGTCGGTCAGTCAACAAACATTTGTTGTCTTTAGCATATATGCATTAATGACTGGAGGCAGCTAGGTGGTACAGTGGATAGAACCCTGGCCCTTGAGTCAGAAGGACCTGAGTTCAAATCCAATGTGAGACACTTACTATCTATGTGACCCCGGGCAAGTCACTTTACCCTGTTTGCCTCAGTTTCCTCATCTGTAAAATGAGCTGCAGAAGGACATAGCAAACAACTTTAGTATCCTTGCCAAGAAAATCCCAAATGGGGTCACAAAAAGTCCATCATGATGGAAAACAACTAAATAATAACTCCATCCAAAACCGCCCTTACATCCTTGCCACCCCAATGGAAAAAAGAAAAATTTGACAAAACAGAACTGACTCAACAACAGAAAAAACTCAATAGTCACTGTGCTGAGTAGTGGGGATAAAAGAAAAGAAAGAAAGGCAAAAACAAGGTATTACCCTTGAATGAGGGTGACAATAGTCAAACAACTACGTATAGGCAAGATTTGAAAGAATAGATGGAAAACAAGCGGGTCCCCATTTCACAGATGAGGAAACTGAGGAAGAGGTTGAGTGACTTGTCTGGGATCACACAACTAGAGTCTAAGAGGCAAGATTTATATCCAGGATTTCCTAAGTCCAAGTCTAGCCCTCTATCCACTGCACTCTCTGATGTTATTGAGCAGTGGGACCAGTCAGAAGTACCTATGAAAAGTAACCTCTGAGGAGTGAACTAATCTCTCTGTTACATGGAAACTCATGAAGCAAAGACAGAGAGTGCCTCCCAGCTGATTAGTGTTTGTTAAGCTAAACCTTCTTAATACTGTTGAGAGACCTTTGTCATGGAAGGAGAGACAGAGGGTGCTATGTTTAAAGTTCAGAAAGAAATAGAAACAAACAGGAGGGTTTTGCTATTATTTTGTTTCATTTATTAAAAATTTAGTAAAAAAAAATCTGTATGTAAAAGAAATTCAAAATTCCCTATGTTGTTGTTACTCTTGTTCAGTTGTTTCAGACTCTCTGTGGTCCCATTTGGGGTTTTCTCTGCAAAGATACTGGAGTTCTTTGCTGTTTGCTTCTCCAGCTCATTTTACAGATGAGGAAACCGAGGCAAGCAGGGTTAAGTGATTCGCCGAAAGTCACAGTGCTAGTAAGCATCTGAAACCAGATTTGAATACAGTCATCTTTTTTGTTCTTTGTATGTTGGAATGATTGTTGTGTTCATAAGTTGTTTTTTTTTAAGTAAATTCAAAAAAAATAAGAAAGATAGTAAGCCAGATAAAACTTCTTCATGGGAGAGAAAGGCAGCTCTGAGAGGGTCAAGGGGATAGGATTTTCTGTAATGCTTGGATTCTTTAGCTCTGTTCTTCTGTGTTCTTTTTATCTTTAGCTCTCTGAAGTTGTGTGGGTTTCTAGGGTTTTAGGCACAGAGACATTCAAGATTGTACTTTTTGTGGTTTTGCATCAAAAGCTCTGCAATAGCTACATCCTTGAAAATAGCTCCGAGCTGGATTTGGCATCAGGATGATCTGAGTTCAGATCCAAATGCAGACATTTACTGGCTGTGTGATCCTGGGCAAGTCACATCAACTCTGACTTACCTTTATTTATTCATTTATTTAGTTATTTATTTATTTTTCAATTTATTTATTTTTAGTTTTCAACATTCATTTCCACAAGATTTTGAGTTACAAATTTTCTCCCTGTCTTTCTCCTACCCCCCACCTTAGATAGCAAGCCTACTGAATACCCCTACCCCAAATCTATTCTCTCTTATATCCTTCCTCATCCCCCCCTAAGTTTCTAGTAGGGCAAGATGAATTTCTGTACCCCAGTGCCTATATATCTTATTTCCCAGATGCATGAAAAAAACAATTAAATTTTTTTTAACATTTATTTTTAAAATTTTGATTTCCAGATTCTTTCCCTTCTTCCCTACTCACCCACCCCCTCTGGGAAGATAAACAGTCCAATATAGGTTGCACATGTGTAGTTATACAAAATGTTTCCATAGCAGTTATATGGTGAAAGATTGACTATATTTCCCTCCATCCTGTCCTGCGCCCCACTTATTCTATTTTCTACTTTAACCCTGTCCCTTTTCAAAAGTGTTTGCTTCTAACTACCCTCCCCTCAATCTGCACTCCCTTCTATCATTCCCCCTCTTATCCTCTTCACCCCTACTTTCTTGTAGGGTAAGATACCAGATTGAGTGTGTATGTTATTCCCTCCTTAAGCCAAATTCAATGAGAATAAGGTTGACCCATCCCCTTTTACCTTCCTTCTCTTCCCCTCCATTGTAACAGTTTTCTCTTGCCTCTTTTATATGAAATAGTTTACCCTATTCTATCTCTCCCTTTCTCCTTCTCCCAATATATTTCTCTTGGACCTCTTGATTTTATTTTTTAGGTATCATCCCTTCATATTCAACTGATCCTGTACCCTCTGTCTACATATATATGTATACATATATGCACACCTTAATTTTCTTATCTTTAAAATGTGCACAATACCTCAAAAAGCTGTTGTGCAATTATTTTTACCAACCTTGAAACATTCTGTTAATGTTAATTATGATAATGATGATGATTGCTGTTGTTAATTCTTTTGATCAAGGAGAATACATGTCCCCTCTCTGCTAATCATTTCTTTTCTTAAACTGCTTTGAAAGTTTCATTATTTTTTATGACAACAGAGAATTCTGTGGGTATTTCTAATGGAAAGATGGCAGTTTGAAAAAATTGTTTTATCCTTCACAATTGCTCCTTCCAGAATCAGAAGATCACTTTTCATATAGTTATCATGTTCCTTAGAGGAGAAACAATAAGAAAAGATTTTTAAAAGAGAGAAATGGAAAACCTGGAAATTCCCTTGGAAAACCAAATGAATGTCTTGAAGAACTATAGCCTTGACTTTTGCCTAAAGTTGTCAACAAGTTACTGTACCAAGTTCTGTTAGAATGAAAGTATTAGTGGCTGCTGAGAGATTTAAGGTCAAGTATGAAGAGGTTTGGCCAATACTCAAAAATAAAATCCAGAACCCAAAATGATAGATTTCCTGTTTTATTTGGTCTCAAAAATAGGTTGAATGACTTCCAAGAAGTTTAGAAATCCTGAATCTTGATAAGAATGTCTTGATCAATAGCTCTGTATATATTCTACCTTCCCCAAAGAAGAATTATAATAGAAGTAGCTATGTGGAAAGTGAAAAATTTAGCCAACATCAACCAATTGCTTCACTAATGTGATGTTGAACAGATGGTTTGAATGATTCTTTTACTCAATTGACTAGACATTTATGAATCCTGTAGACACAGCTTTGAAGAATGATTAACAATGAGCAGGATTTAGAGAATATTTTGTTTGGTTGATTGAACAGGGATTTGATGAGATCTATCCTGCCACTCGAGTTCCTGTGGAAACATTCTTCCTTGTGAATGTATAAGGAGTAGATCCACTCTCATCCATCTGCAATGGTTATAAGACAGTCTTGCTAGAAAACAAAGAAAACAGAGGTCTTCCTAGAATTAATTCAGACCTATAATTCCATGCAACAAACATTCCCAGACATTGCTTTAAGGAACCTGGAGAATCAGTCTGAAAGAAAAAGAAATTATAGAAATACAGCTTTATTACTATGAAGTATATACTAAAACTAATGCCAATTGTAAATTTATATCTTTTACCCTCCAATATCCAAAAGTGACAATGACCTTCCTCCTTGCCAAAGCTAATTCCTTAGCTTTTGTGGAGCAATTAATTCAGACCTATAATTCCATGCAACAAACATTCCCAGACATTGCTTTAAGGAACCCAGAGAATCAGTCTGAAAGAAAAAGAAATTATAGAAATACAGCTTTATTACTATGAAGTATATACTAAAACTAATGCCAATTGTAAATTTATATCTTTTACCCTCCAATATCCAAAAGTGACAATGACCTTCCTCCTTGCCAAAACTAATTCCTTAGCTTTTGTGGAGCAATAAACAGGGTATAGTCATCTGGACATTGTCGAAGGGTGTCAACACACATATACACACACATACACACATACCTATATACATACACATACATATATACATATATGTATTGTAGCAATGTTACAAATTAATATATATAATATCACTTTAAATATTTGGTGATATGTTCTTTTTTATTTCATTGGGGCATATGACTAGTAACAAGGTCTCTGAAGTGACCACTCCCTCTTGAGGGCTATTACATTTTGAAACAACTCCAATTATTCAGAAACATTACCATATTTTTAGCACAAATCTTCTCTTGGTAACATCCATTCACTGCTTTTAGCATTGCCTTCTGGGCCTAATTAAAGCAAGCCCTCCTACATGAAAGCCATACAATACCTGGATGCACCTCAATGAATCATCCTCTTCCCCTCCCCCATGCCCCAGTCATCTTTACAACAGGTGAACCACAGCCCCCTCAATTTGTTCTCATATAATATGACTGTCATGAGCCATGTTGATTATGATCATCTGGGAGCACTGTAGATTGTTTAGATCTTTTCCAAAATGTAGGCTCTAGAAATGTACACGATAGTTCAGATATGGTATGAACACTGCTTATTGTAATGAAGTCTAAGGCAGCATTAGGGTGCTCTGGGTTTTTTTGACTTGTGTCATATTGTTGACTCATCATGAGTTCACAGTCCATTAAAATCCCCAGATCTTTATCACATGAACTGCTTTTGTCTAGCCATGTCTCCAACAGCTAGACAAAAACATGCTTAAATGGGAGTTTTATCTTTTTTCCACTGGGGTGGCAAGAATGTAAGGGGAATTTTGGATGGGGTTATTATTTAGTTGTTTTCCATCACGATGGACTCTTTGTGACCCCATTTGAGGTTTTCTTAGCAAAGACTCTGGAGTGGTTTGCCATTTCCTTCTCCAGCTCATTTTACAGATGAGGAAACTGAGGCAAATAAGATTAAGTAACTTGCCTACAATCACACAGTCGCTAAGTGTCTAAGGCAGCCGTTCTCAACCTGTAGGTTATGTTCAATTTGTAACAATGAAAATATCTCCTGCATATCAGATAGATTCATAACAGTAGCAAAATTACAGGTATGAAGTAGCAATAAAAATAATTTTATGGTTGGGGGTCCCCACAACATGAGGAACTGTATTATAGGGTCGCGGTTTTAGGAAGGTTGAGAACCACTGGTCTAAGGCTGGATTTGAAGTCAGGTCTTCTTGATTCCAGGACTGGTACTCTATCCACTGTGCCATTTAGATGCCCTGGGATTCCCCTTTGGATGGGCTGAGAGGTCTAACTTAGTGAGATAGCTACTAAATGAAGACACTGACTCTTTGTGGATATCTGCAAAGGCTCTGAATTGGGCTTTTTATTCTCTGTACTCTCACCTACTCCCATGTGTTTGATTATCATTTCTATGCAGATCAATATACCCAGTTCTAGTGTCTTTTCTGAATTTCCCTCATATCTTCCCTCATCTCCAACTGCTTATTAGGCTTTTCAAGCCAGATGTCCTATAGGCATTTCAAACCCCTAAATAAAACTAATTATCTTCCACTTACCCTACAGTTGTACCCTCCTATCTTCCAAACTTCCCTATTCTCATTAAGGTCACCACCATCCTTCTATTCATCCAGGTTTACAACCTTGGCATCCTCTTCACCACCTCGATCATATTTACCTTTCACATTCAATCAGTTGCTAGATCTTTCCACTTCTATCTTTATAATATCTTTAATATATGTCCACTTCTCTTCATACACATAGCCACCACCATGATTATCACCTCTTTTCTGGACCATTAAAATACCTTTGTAATTGGTCTCCCTGCCTCAAACTTCTTTCCCTTCCAATTTGCCCATTTGATTTTCTTACAGCCTAGGTTTGCCATGTCATGCTAGCGGGTCCCTCTTCCAGGATCAAATATAAAGTGTCTTATTTAGAGTGTAAGGCTCTTTACAGCTTGACTTCTTCCTGTCTTGCCAATATTCTTACACTTTACTTCCCTTGACTAGTGGTGTGCCTAGTATGTATGCACTAATATGTATCTATTTATTTACATGCTAACTCTTCCTTTGGAATGTAAACTTTTTGAGAGAAGGGGCTGCTTTTTCCTCTCTTTGTATCTCTGCACTTGCCATAGTCCCTGGAAATAGCAAGAGTGTGATACGTGTTTATTGATTGACTCGGATGGGCGTGGAGGGAGGGTGGTTTAAGGGAGAAGTTGGGAGGTAGATGAGAAGTTCAGAAAGGGAGATTTATTATTTGATCTATAGCCTAGAAATTATTTGCCTGGTCTGAGTTAAGATTACAGGATGAAGGGGCAGCTAGGTCGCACCCTCCCTGGAGTCTGGAGGACCTGAGTTCAAATGTGGCCTCAGATTCTTACTAGCTGTGTGGCCCTGGGAAACTCACTTAATCCCAATTGCCACCAAAAACTAAAAACAAAAAAGATTACAGGATGAATCTGGAAATCTAACCTCAACCTTCTTCAAATCAGTCCTGTCTCCTACATCTGGCCTAATTCTTTCAAAATGTCTGCTAGTTTTCTTCACCTATATTTTCTTTTGGTATCTCAAACTCAATACTTCCAAATCGAAATTAATCTTCTTCTCCCCCAAACCTACTCCTCCTCTAGCTTCTCTCTGTTTTTGTTGCTGAAACTACACCTTTCTAATCACTAAATATCCTACTTGAAGAGTAATCTTTGACTCTTCCTCCTCTCTTGCCATCCACATGAAATCATTTGTCACCTCCTAGTGCTAGTATAGTTATAAAATCTCTCTCATTTATTCCTCACCCCAATTTCTACTCCAAGTACCTTATTCAGGTCAGATCCATGTGTGTGTGTGTTTGCGTGGGTGTGGGTGTTGGGATGTTACCCATGTAGATTTTGTGGACCCACATGGATTTGTCTAGATGTGGCTTGGAGTGAGTGTCCTTTGCCCATCCCTCTCCAAGGCAGACCTTGATTCCTGTCAAGAGAAGAGCATGGGTTTAGTGCCATGAAACTGATCACTGTACTCCTCTCAGAAAGGGGAATAATTCTAGAATGATTTTTATCTGCTCCCCATAATATTGTTAGTCTGGTGTTTAGTACAGTACCTGGTACAAAGTAGACATTTAATAAATACTAGTTGATTATGACTTTGATTAGTATAGGAGAAATGTTTTTAAATTCAAGTTGTACCCCTGATCCCTATCTCTTTCATGGATATTAAAACTATAAATCCAAAGGACTGACTATCTCACAACCAAATGCAGTTTCCACAAAGACTATCACACATAATGAACAGTAAATAAATGTATTTATACAAGCTAATAACAAACAGAAATCAGAAAAGTTAAGCTGATATATTATACTAGATACTATATACATACATACATATTATGCTTTACCAGGCAATGCACAAAATAAATGAGCTCTCCCACTGTAAGCAAGAAATATATCTCTGTGTGAGACACAGACAGAGAAACAGAAACAGAGACAGACAGAGACAGAGAGTCCTAGATCTCACCCAAGGAAGAAATCACTTAAATTCTGTTTTTTCTTTCTCGTGATATTTCCCTTTTGTTCTGATTCTTCTTTCACAACATGACTATGGTGGAAATATGTTTAATTTTTTTTAATTAAAAAAAATCACTTAAACTCTCCAGCATGGTAAACTGGAGATAGGAATATGGTCATATCCACTTCTCAGTCTTTCTCTTCTTTCAGGGACCTCTCTCCCAGGAACTCTCTTTACCAAATCCTTCATCAATTCTACCCCTCATATGGGCACTGCATTGAGTAATCAGTCTCCATGAATGAACAGAGTTTCATGCAGATGGGCTTGAGCCTCAGGTGGTCAAGGGCTCAGGAGCCTCTCCTATCACTTAGTCTTATTGCAATAGCCTCTTGGGAGATCTCTAACCTCTCCAATCCATTCACCATGTTGCTGCTTGAAAAATCCTCTACTCTAATCATGTTATTCTTTTACTCAAAAATCTTTGGTGGCTCCCCATTGCTTGCTAAATTAACTATGAGCTGCCCATGTGTAAAACAGGGATAGTAATAGTAGCTGTACCACAGAGCTGTTGTGAAAATCAAGTGATATATTTCTAAAGTATTTTATAAACCTTCAAGCACTATATAAATAATGCCAGCTTATCATCCATCATCATCATCATCATCCTCATCAACATCATCATTATCATTCTCCTCCTTTTCCTTCCTTTTTTAATGTCAGGGATGGCATAGAGGGGGCATATAAAAACTGAAGAACATTTGCCAGAATAAATTGCCAAGGTCAAGTGAAAGCAATATCTTTAACCCTATCAATCACCACCTAAACCAGCCACAACAATATATCCTCATTGACATATCTCCCAAATATTCAGGATTAAGTCAAAAGCATGCAATCAGTGTGCCAAATACTTTCCGGTTCCCAGAGATGTCATCTTAATGTTGAGGAATTTGTTTCTCTGGATTTTAAAAGTCACAAAAATGCTGTTGAAAGATCACTGGGAAAATATTACAAAGAAACAATCCTGTTGGCACCCTGTCCCCAGTTAAATGACAATGTGAAAAGTCAGAGGTGAGATTTCCAGGACTGGGGGGGTGTGGGGTGGAGTGGGGGTGGGGTGGGGGTGAGGGATTGACTATTGTAACTCTTTCAGAAGGACTTCCAAAGCAGATTCTAAGATTCTCAGGATTGTAAAGTCCTCAAGGGTAGGTGTCATTTCTTATTTAGTTGTTGTGTTTTTTGTTCTACCAGTGCCTTGATGCTTTAAACAACAATAACAACCTATTCATTAGGTTTTCCTTTACTTGCAACATACAAATGTGATCTAAATTAAAATGAATGAGCATTTACTTTTTTCTTTCAAATACTTTTATGGAGATCCAGTTTTCAAAGGTGCTAGGTTTTCAATCACATTGAAAGCAGCAGCATCCACAGATTGCACATGGTAGCTGGGTACAGCACACACCTGTAATCCTAGCTCCTGAGGAAGCTAAGGCTGGTTGATTTTTTGAGCTCAGAAGTTCTGAGCTGCAAAAAGCTAAAACTAAAGCATATAAGGTGTCCACACTAAGTCCACTATTAATATGGTAAGGCCCTGGAAGGGGAAGGAGTGTCAGTAATTTGAGCAGGTTGAAAAAGGAGCCAGTTAAAGTTCTTGCCAATCAGTAGTTGAATAGGCCCATGTTTGATAGCTATACTTCTAGTCTGGGTAAGATGGAAGATTGTCTTAAAAAAAAAAAAGATTCCACATAATCATCAAAGGCTGTTCTGCTAGCACAGCTGTCCCAACATTATCAGCTTTGACTACCCACTGTATGCGAAGTTTTTTGAGGCCACAGGAATTGGTTTTATAAAATCCCCAGACCAAGACATTTGCCTAAATGCTTCCAATACATTCCCCAAATTTGGTGATATCTGCCTCACCATCCCAGGGTGTAATAGTAATGGAATTTGAAGATCCTTTTGTATTTTCAATCAAACAGATACTTATCACTTAGTTTCAAGTTAATTATATCAAGCCTCTGTTAAGAAACAGAAGGTATGAACCCTTGTTGCTGAAGTAACAGGAAGGGCCTGAACAGGGAGGTGCTAATAATATATATAAGGAAAAGCACAAGCTGAGAGAGTCAAAACTTCTTGGAGAAAGCAGCTGGAGGTTAGGGAGGAGAGGACCAGGCTGAAGATGGTGATTTTGATTTTGAGAACAAAACTTATGGTGGTGAGGCTTCTTCTGAGAGTCAGCCAAAACTTCTGCTGAGAGCTTCCAAAGACTTCCAAGGGCCAGCTGGAGTTGCCAGAGGAAGTATGACTGTGGTGTCACTACTTTGTCTGTCTGTGGCTTTGTTAAGCTTTGTCTTCTCAGGAGCAGAAACTGTGAAGGACTTGAGGTAGACTGGATACTGTGAGCTTCAGTATAGAACAGGAACTGCACAGAGAGCTAGAAAAAGAATTGGGAGCTGTCTGCTTTTGAACCCAGGTGATAGTTTGGTGGAATCAGGTAGGAGCTGGGCCCATGGAAGAGGAACCATGGAAGCTGAGAGCTTGCCTCAAGTCAAGATGAAAAGACCTCTCCTTGGGTATTTAATACTGACTGATGAAATTGTAACTTACTTGTGACCTAGGGGTGGATGGCCTTTGTACTTTCCACTACCCTTTAAGAGGGTACTGAGTAGTGAATGATGAAATTGTAATTTAATTGCACCCCATGGGTGGAGGACCTTGACTTTTGTACTTTGTAATTGAATTAAGGACTTTGTGATTGACTGAATGTACTTTGCTTAAAACTATGTGACCACTTTGAAAACTATGTGGCCATTTTAGTGATAAGTTGTGAAGTTGTAACATTCTGAATGCTGTACTTTGATTTCTGTGAATGCTTTGCTCTGATTTGTTACTGAAAAAATACAGAGTTTGCTATGCTGTGTAATCAGAACCTTGAAAGATGTTCACAGCAGCAGTCCTCTGGAAAGCTGCTCATGCTTGGCTTTACACAAGGTTTCACAACCAGTAAGATGGAAGATCTGGCAACAATTGCAGAATTTTCCAGTTTCTTCGAATCATGCTGAACAGAGCCTTCATCCCTTAGCTTCCTTGTGTCTTCATTTTCCTCCTTTCATCAGATGGAAAGATTATAATAAGTAATAATACTGCATTGTCAATCTATAGCTAATACCACAACAGCAGCATTGTGCTTAAACAACATCTTTACTCCAGTACGTTTTGCTTTTCATAAGGCTTATTGTCATTGTGCCAAGAGAGGAATATGGCATAGGTCAACAGGTGGTGGGCCTGACACTGCTTGAAATATGGTAATATCAGTCTTTAATAGCAATACTCATTTGATGTAACTCTTGTCAACCAGAAATAAATTAGGGAAAGAATGTAGTGTTTTTTAAAGTACTTAATATGTGCCAAGCATGATTCTAATTGCCAGGGATACAAATACAAAAGTAAGACAGTTCTTGCCATTAAGTTGCTTACATTCTTTTTTAAATAATATTTTATTTTTCCAATTATGTATAAAAACAAATTTTAACATTCATTTAAAAAAAATAAGTTCCAAATGTCTTTCCTCCCTAAGACAGTAAGCAATTTGATATGGGTTATATATGCGCAATCTTGTAAAACATAGTTCCATGTTAGTTATATTTGGAAAAAAAAACAGGCCATAAGGAAAAAAATTAAAAAATTTAAAAGTGAAAATAGCATGCTTCAATCTGCATTCAGACTCTATCAGTTCTGTAGAGATCAATGTGAGTCCAAAAGCACCTTTGGTGCTAAGGATAATAGCCCATTTGCTAGGCTCACAAGGAAGACTCTTATGAGACCACTCACTTGATGAGCAGCAGCTGAGATACTGGTTCGGCTCTCGTCCATTGGTCCATACCCCCATTGCACAAGGGGATCATGCTCTAATCATGTTGCCCATAGGGTATAAAAGGAGGATGTTATGATGCAATAAAGGATAAATGCTGTATGTTTCTCTCACCTCTGATCTCTTCAGTCCCTCCTGAGAATACAGCCTAAGGCTGGCCCTTAGGCTACTGAGTTGAGTGGCCATTACAAGTTCTTTCTCTGAATGTGAATGGCATTTTTCTTCATTAGTCCTTTGGAGCTGTCTTGGATCTTGCATTGCTGAGAAGAAGTAATTCATTCATAAGTTGATAAGATGCTTACATTCTGATGGAAGAGACAATCAATAGAGGCCAGAGAAAGGGTATTTTTGTCTGGAGAATCTCAGGGATAGTGAGTAGAGTCAGAGATGACTTGGTTAATATGTCCTTTCAAAATATTGATTTGCTTATAGTTTCAGAGCTGAAAAGCATCATGGGGATGATTGGGTAGTAGAACAACAAGGTGACCAACATGGAATGGGAGGCACGGCTAAAAGTAAAAGATACAGTGAATCAGGTGATACAATTACTAATCAGAATGGTATGGTCACCATGATCGGAGTTCCAAAGCTGAGAGGATTACATTCCTCAAGGAAAGGTCTCTTGAGGTCCGATGATTTACAGCAGTGGTTCTCAATCTTCCTAATGCCATGACCCTTTAATACAGTTCCTCATGTTGTGGTGACTCCCAACCATAAAATTATTTTTGTTGCTACTTCATGGCTGTAATTTTGCTACTGTTATGAATCGTAATGTAAATATCTGATATGCAGGATGTTTTTTCATTGTTACAAATGGAACATAACACACAGGTTGAGAACCACTGGTTTAGAGGGTGCAATAGCAGGCAAGATGGATGGCAAGAAGATGACCTGGGTGAAGCATAACTGGAGATGGCTGGATAAAGAGGGTCATGTGACCCATTTCCCAGTGAGGACAGAGGGGCCCCAGTGAGGAAGAAGGGAGCCATTGTTTTGCTGGAAAACTAGAGGTAAATGGAGCTCTCTGAAGATTATGATTGTAGGGAGGATAGGAGAAGCAACAGAGGATGAGGAAAAATTAATAGCTTTTTCCTTTTAATTTTACTTCTCTTTTATCCTGTATCAAGCTCTGCCCTATATCCTAGTTATTTATGTGTGTCCTCCCTCTCCTCTTCTCATCATAAACTCAATGAAAGTATTCCATTTTTGTATCATCTCCAGTATCAAGCACTGTGCTAGGCATAGATTAGGTGCTTAATAATATTTTGGGGGACTGAATTTATTGTTGACTAAGGAAGCATTGTATTACCATCAAATATATTCAGTAAGAATACTAACAGATTGCCTCCTGGATTTTCAGCACCCATATTTAATGGTATAGTTTGCGCAGCATTTTCCTACCATGACAATGTAAGGAAATGGGAGGTGTTCTGCACTTGAAGTCATGGGCCCCGAATTTGAATTCTGACTCCCTCAGGTACCACCATGACTCTGGGCAAGTCACTTAAAATTTCTGGACTTCAATTTCCTTATCTGTAAGATGAAATGATTTGTCTGGATGAACTGTGAGGTTCCTTCAACCATAGATCTATAATCCTATGATCAACAGCCCTGAGAGGGAGGTAGACCAAATGTTATTATTGCCACTTTAAGTTAGCACATATCTTGATTGCAGACCAGTCTAGGTAGAATTATCACAAGTTCCAAACCCATGGACCAAAAATTAAGGAAGTCTCATTGTAACTTGAAAGTAAGAAAGTTGTCACAGGTGGCTTGAAAACATTTGGGAAGCTGAGATCCATTGAGGAAAGAGAAGACTAGAGAGATTGTGGGAGAACACAAAGGATAAGGCTGGGGGTATGATGAGCTAAGATGGAAGGGAGATGGATGGATTTGATCTGAAGAGGACAATAAAATAAAAGAATGATAGTGTTAGACAATAATGAGAATAACATTTTTTAAGCCCCCACCCTATAACTTGGCAGTCAAGGCTGTACTCGGAATTCATTAGCCCAGTTATTTTCCTTGGCACTGAATCCAATCTACTACCTACCATCTTTCAGGACAGCTTAAATTACCATGATGCTCAGATGACAAGATGAGCTCCCGGCACTAATAGCAGACCCCAAAATAAACAAATCAGAACTCAGGGAAGGATGAGTCATTGGACAAGCCCTTCTATTTCCACTGGGTCACATTTCCTAATGAAGTCAGAGCCCCTAGTTCTTCACCCATGAAAGCTTCTAGCCTTTGTCCTTCTCCTCAGCCTCTTCTGACCCACCTGCCTCTCTCCCCTGCCCACACGCATAGCTGTAGGCTATGGAAATTCAATAGAAACCAGACTGTTCCAACAGAGCAGGCAGTTGTCATTTAAAATTCAGAAAGCTTTAGGACCAACAGGATTTTGAATGGGTGAACAAAGTGGGGCGGGTGAAATAAATGTTTTAAAGCATTGTTTGATTGGGGATGTACAAACTGTTGGGTCCTTTTTGATGCAGAAAAATTGTAATAGTGTGTTATTAGACTTTAGAATCAAAAGGGACCTTAAAGAGGTCTAATGCTTTATTTCCCAGGATCTAGGCATGGAATTGAATATCTAAAGAAGCTTGGAGACATGGTTACCTAACATATTATAAATAGTAGACCCCTTTCTCTGGTAGAAATCCATTAGGGAGGTAGTGGCTTTACCCTTTTCCATTGAAATTTCCTTTTCTACCTTAATAGGAACATACATCCTAAGCAAGGAACTCTGTTGTCTCGGAGAATTTTCAAGAAACAGCCAAGAAGATGTTAGAAAAACCTGAGCTAGGTGTCCCCAAAGGAGGATAGGAGGCAATAAGACAAAAATAGGAGACAAAAAAAATCCCCAGTAACTCAGTGAACTCTGTGAACATGAGAGGGAAGCATAGCATCTGGTTGCTGGTGGAGGAAGGAGTCAATCAAAAAAACATTAAGTATCTACTATATGTCAGGCATTATATTAAATGCTGAGGATACACAGAAAGGCAAACACTCCCTGTCCTCAAGAAGGTCATGGTTTAATGGGGGAGACAACATGTAACCAACAATGTAAAAACAATCTACATATATTAGAAATAATCATCAGCAGGAAAGCACTAGCATTAGGTGGGGATAGGCAAAGTCGTCCTGAATTTTAGCAGGGACTTTGAAGGAATCCAGGTAAACCAGGAGCAAAAAGGAGAGTGAAGAGCATTCCAGGTATGGGAGACAACCAATTAAAATTCCCAGAGCTGGGAAATGGCAAGAAATAGTAAGGAGACTAGTATTACTAGATTGCAGAATATATTGGGGGAGAGGGGTATAAGGTATAGGAAGACTAGAAAAGTAGGGTAGGAATGATATAAATTCACTATGAGTTGCCAAAAGTGGCACTCAAGTCCACAGATAGTATTGCTGCCCTTATCTCAGCTTTTGATGGGCTGGGTTCAGACTGAGACCTCGGAGCCTCAATTAGGTATTGGTAGCAAAACCCAGCATGGATTCCTCTCTTAGAACTCAGGCGACTCCATCTCCTGACTTTTCAAAGCTCACACTCTCCAATATAAATCTTCAATTTCCTTTACCCAGATTTAAAGAACCAATGCCAAGGCCAAAAACCAAGGCCTATCTTCGTGGACCACATGCCATTCTTGGGATGACCCAAGACCTCTCCCCTCAGAGCATTATCTTTCTTTTCTTACTAGAGGTGCCAGGTAGAAAGAAGTCAAACCAAAAGAAAGAAGAGGTTCTGGTTGACTGCTGTCTTTTTTTTTTTAATAGCTCCCCAGTTCGTACAACTCAAGTCAATCAGAGAAGTATTCAACACAAGATTAGTAGACCAGAACTAGTTACAGAGTGTCTATGTATGCTTCCAAGACCAATGGGGATTCCATTAGCCAAGCATTCTGCACATGCTTGTAAGTGTTTGGCTCATAGGACAATCTCCCATTACACAATACTTTTAGGAGACAGATATTAGTTGCTGAATGCTTCAGGAATCCCCACCTTGGTGAGATCATAGATCCATTGAAGGGCAAATTTTGGAGAATACAGGAAGTTATTACCAGGTCCTTGATAATCACCCCTATGTAGTATTGGTTGAAGATAAAATAGTGAAGCAGGAAGACAAATATATTTTCCAATGCATCCCCTCTATCCTTCCAGAAGTTTTATTCCTTCCTACTAATTACTAACCCCAACTTACAGCTCTCATTTCCTTAAGGCCCTGCACTCCATTCTTGTTAATTTCCTAAAAGTAATTTGCAATAAGACTTTTTTGTTTTGTTTTTGTTTTAGATATTTGCATTATTCCCCCTTTGGTCTAGACTTGTCAGTTCATTAAATTCCTTCTGTCTACATAGATGAACAACTGTTCTTCAACTCTCAGGCACAGAGTTTTCTGAGACACTCAAAGTTTAAATAACTTAAATGTTATGGATAGGTCAAGGAACAGACCCCAGTCCAAGCCTTCCTGAATCCAAAGGGTCTCTATTTGCTAAATGAACCTAATTATTTACCTGTTGTGTCCCCGTTCCAGTGCAAGATTTTTGAGGACAGGGACTGTCCTGCCTTTCCTCGTATTCCCAGAATTTAGTGCAATGCCCAGAACATACACATTAAATATTTAATATGTGCTCGTTGACTGAATATGACTAGAATTGGCTTACTAGCATATTTGCAGATTAATACCTCAACCTAACTTTAAAGAACAAAATTAAGTCAAAGATGGGATGAAATGACAGTTGTATATAAAGAATCCAGAATAGAGAACCAGCCCTGGAGTCAGGAGGACCTGAGTTCAAAGCTGACCTCAGACACTTAACACAAAAACTAGCTCTGTGACCTTGGACAAGTCACTTAAGCCCAATTGCCCTACCTTCCCCCATCCAAAAAAAAAAGGCAAAAAAAAAAAAAAGAATCCAGGAACAATGCTGGAAGAATTTGAGGTAGGAACAATGGTGAGAGAAACAGAAAATACATTGCCATAGGACAGTAATGGAGAGCTGGACTGAAAGACAATCTTTTTGCTTGGAGAACATCCAGAAGAGAATCAAAACGCTGAAAGGACTAGTGGACATGATTTCCAATGATCAGCTGAAGGAAATGGAAAAGGGCCCATGAAGAAGAGAAGAACTCTGCTTGGGATCAAACAAGTTTGAATTGTGTTGTCATGCTTCTTGCTTTGTGGAAGCCTATTGAATGGAGAAGTTCCTTCTGGTAATATAAATTTAATAATTTACCTTGATAGTCTTGGAATTTCTTTTTAGAAATGTTAAAGCCTTTACTGTACTGTTATTTTTTTAAATTGGGTGTAGGGCTTTAAAGATTTTTAAAGCCTTTAAAGACTTATTTACTACTTTACTGTGGGGTTGATATGAATAGATAAATTATTTGGGTTTTGTTTACTGCCTTACCAGAAGGATGAAATAAGTAAGAAATTGAGGAAACCAATTAAATTTAGCATCAAGTTCTAAGGCTTAGAATCTGAACATCTGCTAGAGTTTTCTTTTTTTGCTAAAAGCAAAGTAGTTGATAGATTTTTTAACTTGCCCTAATGATCATTTACTTCTTCAAAAGGCAGAAGAACCAACAGGGGGAAACTGATATTCTTCACCATTCTGAGTAATAAGAAGGAATTGTTTGCTGAAGTGGAAGTAATGGGAAACTTGAGAGGAAATTACCACTCTGTCTTTGAGCTAATGTTAGACAAAGAAGTGAAGTTCATGAAGAGTGGACGTCTTGGACTTCTGCCCTAGATTCTGAGAAAGTTGGTTCCAAATATTTGAAAGCAATAATAGGTAGGATCCAATGGATGAAAATTCTACCGGGAAGTCTGTTGAAGAGGAATGAGTTGTTCTCAAGAATGAAATTCTGCTGATAGACAAATAGAAACAATCCTGGTGAGGAAGAAAATCAGGGGAATAGAACAAGCATTTATGAAAGTGCTTTTTCGTGCCAGACACTTTACAAATGTTATCTCATTTGATCTTCACAACAACCCTGTGAGGTAGGTGCTGTTACTGTTCTCACTTTACACTTGAGGAAACTGAGGCAGACAGATATTAAGTGATTTGCCCAAGATCACACACCTACACTGGATTTGAACTCAGATCTATCCTGATTCCAAGCCTAGAGCTCTACGCACTGTTCTACTGAACTGCCTAAAGAGATAAGCCTATGGAATTAGGTGGACGGAACTCATTAGCTTGCTTTTTTTTATGATAAATTTTAATATAGCACCAAATCAAAATCAAAGTATATTCTATTAAAATCACCTAAAAATACAAAAGTAATTATGACCAACAATTCACAGCATTGTACATTTGTAATTTATTGTTAAAAAGAAAGCTGCAATGTGACTTAAATGAAGAGATATGAGAAGACATCTCTAACTCACCCTTTCATGGAGGTGGGAGGTCCACAGGTGTTACATATTGCACATATTTTTGGATTTTTTTCCATGTATGGATCAATTGTACTGATTTTATTTTCCTGTTAAAAAAAATCTATTGTATGGGATGATTCACTGAAAGGGTGAAAGAGAAGGATGTTTGGGGGATAACTATGACAATGAAAGAAGCAGAAGACATCAATGAAAGTTTATTTTTTAAAAAAGAGAGCTAGTATGCAAAGATCTAGAGAAGCCTAGACCACCTCCCCCCCCCCCCGCAAAAAAAAGCAGTAAAGCTTAAAAATTCATAAGATAACAGAATAAGGAGAGTTACCTGTAGACTCCTCCATTCATCCCAGGGAGGTAGAGGACTGCTAGAATTCTATAAAATCCCTGAAGGAGATAAGCAAGGATAGGTAGAAAGTGTCTATGTGAAGCACCCCTGGGGCAATTGGAGAGGGCCCCAGTGGAGTACAAAACATGTGGGAGCTCAGCTGCCCCAGGCCTGTAGCAGAAAAAGGTTCCTGGGAAAAGACCAGCCCGGATGCATGGGGGAAGCAGAGAGCCACTGACTCTGAATCTTCCAGTCCAGCAGCAGGGGGAAGGACCTCAGTCAGGGCCTAATGCAAGGGGCAACCTCAAAGAAGGAAGCTGAAGAAGGAACCCAATTCAGAAGCAAAACCAGAATCCCTTGAAGGAGAGGCCCAGTCTTGGCTACCACATTCACGACTAGGCAGGGCCTGCCTACGACATTCAGGAATGTAGGAGTAGAGCCTGACTCAAACACAGGCCCCCTCCTCTTTCCCCAACCTAGACACTGAGACTAGTAAAATGAGCAAACTAAGGAAAACCCTGAAAGCTATGAGGAAATACCTTGGACTAAGACTACCAGAGACTAAATCCAGAGAGGGAAGAGCGACTCTCCAACAAGGTCAAGGAAATGCTCAGGGGAAAAAAATACCCTGACCACAAGGATTATGACTGCAATGATCACAAGTACCTGGAAGAAATGAAGTAAGAATTTTTTTTTTCATGGAATAGTTAGGGAGGCAAGAAAAAAGGCAAGGAGAATTTCTGCCTTAGAATAAAAAGTAGAAAACCTCTCCCAAGAACTGAATGCTGCAAAAATTAGAATGGGGTAAACATAAAAGAGCAACCCAATGAGACAACAGAAATATTAAAATAAAGTCAAATGATTGAGAGCCTGCCATAGTCTTGCTCCCACTTACCATTCCAGTCTTATTTCTTATCACCCCCTTTCATGAACTTTATATTCCTGCCAAACAGAACTACTCACAGTTCTCTCTACTCAGCATTTTATCTCTGTTTTGCATTTGCTCAGGTTGTCCCCCATGCTTAGAATGCACTCTCACCACATCTCTGCCTCTAAGTATACGTGTCTCCCTTCGTGGCATAGTTCAGATGATTTTTTGGTTCTCTCTCTTTAAATCACCTTGTATTTAGTTTTCTTTGTACATTAATTATATTCCTCAGTAGAATGGAATCTCATAAAGAGGAAGGTTATTCAGTTTTGATCTTTGAATTGATACCCAGAGCCTCAAACCATGCCTTGCATACAGCAGGTGCCTACTAAGGGTGCTAAGTTAAATCAAACTAGGTGAAATTAATAACAGTCAATGTAAAGTCCTAGATTGAGGGCTCTTTTGACTTACTGTTTGTACCCTTCTTGAATATTACAAAAAACATATTTATTAAAAGAAAATTCCAAAATCTAGTCTTTCCACTAAGACCTACTCTTTGTCTAAGTTAGTGAAGTTGGACTGTATACTGCATTCTTGATTTGGTTTGGAAAAAATGAAAATTGCAACCCCTGCATTGCCTAAAGCCATGCTGACTTTCACATATTTATAAGCAACTGGATGGTTACCAGTGATGTTTTCATTATTGGCTTATGTCTATCTTTTAGCCTTTGATGGGGATTGGGGTTTGATTGTCTATACAAGTTCTTCAAACTCAGTTCTCCCCACAGTTCCCAGCCAATCACTTCTGCATATATATCTTAGCACAATGATGAATATCAAATACGATTACTAGGAGTTACCACACACTGATTCTGCTTCAGTAATGTGGGGAAAAGAATGCCTGCCTGCCTACCTCCCAGGATGGTTGGGAAGATCATGTTAGATAGTAACTGTGAAAATACTTCCTTCACTTGTAGATGGGAACTTAGAGGTTGTAAAATCCAACTCTCTTCATTTTATAGACGAAATGTGGTGAGTAGGGAGAGAGCACTGGGTTTGGAATCAGAGGATTTGGGCTTAATTGTTAGATCTATTTTTTAGACTCTGCTTGACCTTGGTTAAATTCCTTAACCGCTCTGGTTTTCATTTCCCTCACCTGTAAGGTGATGGTTGGACTAGACAAACCTGAGGTCTTTTTCAGCTTTACACTGATGATGCTTTCTTACTCTGATTTCTATTAAGAGACTCTGGGGCTTTCTCTATATCACACAGCTAGCCGTTGGTAAACCCAGTTCTAGAACTAATAATAACATTCATATGGCACTTTAAAAATTGCAAAGAATTTAACAAATATTATCTTATTTGATCCTCACAACAACCTTGAGAGGTAGATGCTATTATTGTGCCCATTTTACAGATGATCCTAGGTCCATCCTTTCTACCAGCTGTGATTAATAGAAGGAGCTTGGTGGTACAGTAGGGTCTGGAGCCAAGAAGGTCTGAGTTCACACCCAGCCTCAGACAACTTACTAGCTATGTGATCACAGGCAAGTCATTAAAACTCTGTCTGCCACAGTTTCCTCATCTGTAAAATGGGAATGACAATAATAACATCCATCTCCCAGGGTCGTTGTGAGGATCAAATAAGATATGAGATATCAAAAGAGATAATATGAGATACCAAATAAGATAGAAAGCACTTAGGACAGTCACCTAGTGCATAATATAAATGCTCGTTCTTTACTCTTCCTCCTTCCCCTTCCCAATCAATGATAAGCAAATATATATTAAGTGTTAGGCATTGTGCTATTCATTCACCGAATGAATACAAGGTCATTGAGAAGAGGGAGGGTGCTATCATCTAGGGAAGGGGATGGAGCATTCAATAAAGACTTGAAATAAAAGTTGGAATCTTGAAGGAAACCAGGCACCCCATGAAACAGAAATGAAAGGAGTACAATTCAGTCACTGGGGATAGCTAGTGAAAAGGCACAAAAAAACATAGAATGACCTGTATGTGGGACAACAGAGGGAGAGTCGACCTGTATGACTGAAATTACAGAGTATAAAGGGGGAAATTATGAGTCCAAAGTCTACAAAGGTGGGAAAAAGACAGGATGTGAAGAGATTTCACATTATTCTTTACCACAGCATTTCCAAACCTTTTCTGGCAAAGGGCCTGTTTGTCAATCTGATGGGATTCCTTTTCAGAATGTTTTCAAATGACTTAAATAAAATATGTGGATTAGAAAGGAAACCAATGGTACTTAAATACAATTATCAAAATACTAAAAAAAAAAAAGTTCACCTTCCACTAATTAAGATAAAAAAAAAGCCAGACTGTGAAGAGATTTAAAAGTCAAACAGGAGTTTATATTTGATCCTAAAGGCACTTCTCAGCATCCATTACATGTAAGGCATGGAATCAGGGGTTGGGTAACGTGTGGCCTTGAGGCCACACATGGTCTCTAGGTCCTCAAGTGATTTCAGTCGAAAGGGCCGCCCCAGTGAAGCCAAGTGTGGCCTCGAGACTGCAGGTTCCCCACACCTGAACTAAATACCCCACAAATAAACATTAGTATCATTACTGTCATATTATTTTACTCTAGTGATAACTAGATGATCTCTATGAGGTCTGCATCAGAGAACGACGGTGTCCAAAGCATCCCAACCACAGCTTTTTTTCTAAGCTAAGACTTCACCATTCCACGGTCTTTCTTCTTTTTGTACACCTCTCACTCACCCCTTCCAACCCTTAGAAAAGGCGGCCTTTGGGGGAAAGGGAGAGGGAAACAGGCAGAGGACTGCAAGATGGCAGGATCCCTGATGCCTTCTGAGGTAAAATGGGAAGGTGAAGATTAGCTTGAGGCCTCCTGCAATTTAACCAACATTTTGAAGAACCGAGTTGTTCATGCTGGTGGTCTGGCTCCTTTCCAGTTTGGGTAATTAGTCTTCCTAGCTCCCCATGCCCTCTCTCCTCAACTGCCTGAGGTTCTCCTGGCTTATGGTCCTCTTGGCAGGATGCTCTGCTCTCACGGACTGCTGACCAGCTGCTGCCTTCTGCCTGAGAGGGGACTGCATTTCAGGATAGCACAGAGCAGGGTATCCAATTGGGAAGAAATTCTCTGACTAATTAGTAACTACCAAGTTACTAAGTGCAGAGCACCATGAGTGAATACAAAAGAATGTTAGGAGTTGGTCTCTGCTATTAGGAAAAAAAAAAGACAAAACAAAACTGTCAATCTAATTAGAAGTGATAGGGTGGAGTTGAGAAAATAGAGATGCAGTAGCAGGAATTCTTAATTAGGGGAAGGTGAAGTTTTTTGGTTTTTTTTTTAGTATTTTGATAACTGTATTTAAATATCATTGGTTTCCTTTGTAATCCATATATTTTATTGAGTTCATTTGAGATCATTATTCTGAGAAGGGATCCTACCAGATGGCTAAAGGGGTCCTTGACACAAAAAGTTTAGAAACCCTGCAGTAAAGAATAAGGATTATTTAGAGTTTTAAGGTTTTCAAACAGTTTAATTCACTACACATTAGTGAGGCAGATAATGCAAATTTTATTAATCCTCAGTTCTCAAAGGAGAAAACCAAGGCTTAGAAAAGTCAAAGTAAATTTAATATTTGTTTTTGTGTGTGTGTGTGGAGAAAATAGAAGACCAATGAATAGATAGGAGCTATATTAATAGTGGAAGGCAAGGTGATAATGGGACAGCTTGGAGGCTCAGAGGATACAGCATTGGGTTTGAAATCAGGAAGACCTGAGTTCAAATCCAGCCTCAGACTTACTAGCTGTGTGACACTGGGCAAGTCACTTCACCATGTTTGCCTCAGTTCCTCATCTGTAAAATGAGCAGGAGAAGGAAATGGCAAAGCCACTCTAGTATCTCTGTCAATAAAACCCCAAATTGGGTCAAGAAAAATTAGATATGACTGAACAATAACAACAAAAGGTGATAATAGATTATGGAGAGGATATTCAATTTTTATACAGAACTACTTAAGATTTGTCATCTTTTTTTTTTCTCTTCAGAAGAATTAGACTGGCAAGTACACAAAAATGATAGTGAAAAAGCAATTGAAACCCTGAATAAGAGAGAAGCTGGTAAGGCAGCCCTTAGTTGCCTTCTGTGAGTACAAGTTGTGATGACCCAATAAATTACAGTGTGCAGAATGGAACTGCTCCCACAAGATTGGAGATGGTCAAGGGTAGTTTTAGCTATCAAAAATAGAATGGATTCTTTGAAGCACAGGTCAGTGAATTTGATTCAGATCCCTTCTAGATCTAAAGCATATAATTTGGTGATTTAAAGCCTAGGATCAATGAGGATGATGATGATGATAGTGATGGTGATGATGATGGTTAAAAGTCTGAGAATATGTAAAAAGAAATAGCGGTGCTAAGAACCATCATAGGTTCATCAAAAACAGAACACATGCTACAATAACTTCATTTCTTCTTATGAAAGGTCACCAGACTGGGGAGTCAAGGGAATGGCTTAGACAATGATTTCAACAAGGGTTTTAGAAAGGGCATTATAGATAGATATGACCTCGAGGATAGCATTCTTAGGTAGTTTCAGAACTGATTGAATACCAAAGAATAGTGAGTAATGAGTCCACATCATTCTGAAAGAATATCTTTAGGGGTATTCTTTACTTGGCATCATTCTGTTTAAATTACTGGAGAAGAAACAAGATTCAAATAGATCTCAATTAGCTACATCAATGGGGCAAACCCATTTGAACTCAATTCTGTTCTAGCCAAATTAATAATCATTTAAATGTAAACACTGTGCCAGGTAAATTTAACAGGTACCATAGAATTTAGAACTCAAAAGAACCTTACAGAGGCTCTAGCAGCCTCTGAATTTTACAGATGGGGAACCTGAGGCCCAAGGGCAGAAAATGCTTTCTTCGTGGTCTCCCAGTGAATAAAGAGATGAGTCAGAACTCACACCCAGGTTCCTGACTCCAAACTACTTGTTTGACTTCACCTACATTTGGGCTGAAAAAAAAATCAGCTGCAGAAGGACAGGATGAATAAGTCATAAGCAGATAACAGATTACATGAAAAGAATCTCAGTGTTATAGTGGACCCCAAGCTGACTATGCAATGACAGTCAAAAGATCAAACGTAATTTTAGGCTACTTTAACAGAAGTATTATAAATGATAATGAGGGAGCTGTTAGTCCCTCTGTACTCTGCCCTGCTCAGATCACATCCACAATTCTGTGTTTTAGATTTTGGCCTAAGGAAGAATATAGACAAGGTGAAGCAGGTCCAGAGGAAGGTCACTGGGATAGTGAGAGGACTAGAAATTATGTCATACAAAGATCACTTAAAAGAACCAAGAATGTTTTAGCCCAGAGAAGGCCTCTTTATCAACAACAATTTAGGGACTTTTAAGGGAGTTCACAAAATAAAGAGATTCTGCAATGCATTTTTTTAAAAAGTTCATTATAGTATGTTTAATTTGCTCAGAAGAAGGACTGAGGCCTAACTTGAAATACCCAAGTTTTGATAATGTTTTGGGAAGGATCAAAGGTGACAAGGAAAGGATGCAACTAGGGAGGTCACTGGAAAGTTGAGCATGATGGGTTTCAGGATATTGTAGGAAGAAGGTAGGCATGGATCAGCTTTGGTTCTTTAGAGATACTGCCTTCAGATTTGGCGCACTCAGCTTCACCATTCACTCTTACTCAATGCTTCAAATGGATGGTGTCCCTTCTTATTCATGCAGCTTTGCCAAGGCTGGTGAGGAGTTATGGGTTATATAGAGAGGGAATGGCTGCAAGCTTTTTTCTTCAGGCCTTTTTCTTTAGGCCTTTTCTTCAGGCCTATCCAGTTTATTTTCCTTTTATGATGTCACAGGAAGGGAGACATTAGGGACTGGTCTTTCAATCAAATAGGAAAAGCAAGCATTGACTATGCAAGTTTCCCAAAAAAGACAAGCAGAGGGGGCTTGTCCAGAGTAGAGGCAGCCTGCCTCAAGTGAGACTTACAAGTCTGAGAGAATCCTGTCTATTGTTTCAGACTATTTCTGGACAACAGACTGGCTGTTGTCTTCATGTATCTGAAGGGATGTCATGTGGATGAGAGACTTGAGTTTTTCTGCTTAGCCCCAGGGAACAGAACTAAGAGCAGGGAATGGAGTCACAGAGATGGAAACTTAGGCTCAAGAAAAGGAAAATATTCCTGGTTTTCATCCTACATAATAACAGAATGGGCTATCTTAGGAAATAGTGGGTTTCCTACCACTGGAACTTTTTTGGAACAAGAAGTTGAAAGATTGCTTGTAAGGGATATCACAGAGGGAATGGGTAAAAGTTGGCCTTGAGGCCCTCAGAGGTTCCTTCCAGATTCTAGGACTCTGACTAGTCCATGGTCCAAAAGCTAGGAAGTAACAGGACTGGAGCTTCTGGGTCCCAAATTCAAATACTTGACCCAGAGCAGGGTGGGGTCAATCCTGAGTGATTTCCTAGAAGAGGTTGGATTTTAAGTCAGTCTTCAACACCTTGAAGATTGGCAAAGACGACAAAAGATGGACATCGTCCATTTTTGAGGCTGCTGGAACACAGCAACATTAGTACAGTGCGGGACATATTCAACTATTCTGAAAAGTAATTGGGAATTACGCCCCCAAAGTAATTTTGGTGTCATACCCTTTTGACCAACAGATTCCACTGCTAAGCAGACAGTTCAAGGAGGCAGGAAATAAAATAGAAAAGTCACATATCCACCAAAATATTCATAGCAACACTTTTTAAAAAAAATTGCATCAAAGAACTGGAAATACAACAGGTGCCCATCAGTTAGTGAACTGCTGAATAAATAGTGGAATTGTGAGAATTGATTTATATAAGGAACAATGAATATGAAACACTCCAAGAAGCACAGATGATTTACATGAATCACTGCAGAGAGGTAAGTTAAGCAGAACCAAGAAAATTAGGATCTTCAGCACATTCAGTATATTCAGTGACTGCCAAAATGTAAACAGAAAGAACAACAAAACACACACACACACAGACACTTATATACACACAAATGTCTGAATTCCATGTAATTATCATGAACAACTTTGACCCTGGAGAAGAGTTGAAAAATATACTTCCCCCTCAACTAAAGAGGATGGTTTTGCGGCAGAGTGGTTAGACCACAAGACTTGGAATCCAGAAGACACCAGTTCAACTCCTACCTCAGATACTTAATAGCTGTGTGAATGTGGACAAGTCATTTAACCTCTCTTAGTATCAGTTTTCTGATCTGCAAAATGGGGACCATAATAGCACCTACCTCACAGAGTTGTCGCAAAGATAGCATGCATATAGTGCTTTGCAAACCTTAAAGCACTGCGCAAATGCTCACTATTATTATTTCCTTGTTGTTATTATTAAGAGGTAGGGGGTTACAAGTATTGAATATTTCATGTACTGTGAGAGCTAGTTCATGAATTGGTTAGTTTTGCTGAGCCATTTTTTTTTTTCTTTCTTGTAGTAAGGGATGGCTTGCTGAGCAGTTGGGGCTGGATCTGTTGGAAATGAATGTGAATCCAACAACAGAAGGCATCAATAAAAATAAGACAAAATGCAAATGAATAAAGTGGGTCTTCAAAGGGGAAAATGATGCATGTCTATTTGCTGAGAAGAAGCAGGGGTGCTATTCCAGGTGCAAGGATACAGGCAGGAATTTACAAATCACATTCAGTAAAAGAGAAACTATTTTTGCTCTATTAGAGTGGAAGCTTCATTTGTGAGTTAAAATAAAAGTGAAAGGATATTTTTCATTTTAATTTTCATCCCCTTCTTCACCTTTCAGCCTTTTCTCCAAAGATCAGTGTTTGGGGGAAATACTGATTTTGGGTGTTCCTTACTTGTATGAATCATGAGATTGGGATCAGCTGTTTCTAGCTGAGATCATGCCCTCCCTAATCAGCCAGGTGAGAGTAACTTCCTGTCTCTCTTTGCAGAAGTGGGACTAACTGGGAGCTCTCACACTGACTGCAAGCTTAGATGAAGAAAAACACCTTTGATTAATCCATCAGAATTCCTGCTCAGGAGCCCAAGGGAGCAAACATACTGATGATCGTTGGCCTCTCTGCTGGAAAATTTGGTAGCTGTTCACTGGGAGCTTGACTCCACTAATTGTCAGCCTAATTACTAACTCTAATTAGACAGGCATTCATGAAACTCAGTTTTCCATTTCAGCCAGAAAGTTGGATCCTAGATCTTAGATTTTGAGGTGAGAGAGGCCTAATGGACCATCTAATCCAGTGGTTCTCAACCTTCCTAATGCCACGACCCTTTAATACAGTTCCCCATGTTGTGGTGACCCCCAACCATAAAATTATTTTCGTTGCTACTTCATAACTGTAATTTTGTTACTGTTATGAATCGTAATGTAAATATCTGATATGCAGGATGTATTTTCGTTGTTACAAATTGAATATAACCCACAGGTTGAGAATCGCTGATTCTAATCCAACCCCTAGATTATCTGGTCAGTCAGTTAAAAAACAGTCATTAAGAACCTACTAAATTCCAGGCATTGTATTAAGAAAACGGAATGCTAAAAGGTAAAGAGTCCCTGCTCTTGAGAAGCTCACAATGCAGTGCAACAAATATGTACAAACGAGCTACATGCAGAATAACTAGGAAATAACCAACAGTAGACTTAAGGAGGATAGTGAAAGGTTTCCCATAGAAGATGGGGGTTTAGCTGGGACTAGTCCAAATTAAGGTCTACAAAAATGAAGTTACTCACCCAAGTAACCTCAAGTAGCATAGCTGGGATTCATACTCACTTCCTCGGCTTCCAAATCCTGCTGTCTTTGGGACTGTTACTTTCCTTCTAGTGGCCTTTAGTTAAGCCCAGGAGCAAATTGCTCGCTCAAGTAACATGCTATAGGCTTTCCTCTTCCCTCTTTATTTCCCATCTTTTTGTCAGTCATTCCCAATGGACTTCCAAAGGGAAGGAGAGAGCCTTGGCTCTCTAAGGCTCTTTATGGCTTTAGTAAACTATCCATATAGCTCTGAGCTCCCCCTTTTGATCTAGTTTTCCTGTTTATCCTAATATTTTGATCCTCTTCTGTTTTTCCTGGCCAGACATGAACTTCTCAGGACTGGAAGACAATGTGGAGATCCTCTAGTCCAGTGATTCTTGAAAGTATACTCCATGAACCCCTGGCAGTCCTGAAGATCCTCTTAGGAGGTCCACAAGACCAAATTATTTTTATAATGAGGCTAAGAAGTTGTGCTTTCTAATGTAGAAAATATAACTCATATAAACAAAAGCTCTTTGGAGTCCTCAATAATTTTAAGAGTGTAGAAGTATGATTTTTTGTACAAACAAAACTGATGCAGTCAAGATTAGAAGGAAAACAGAAAACTGGAGGAAACATTTTTACAGCAAGTTTCTCTGATAAAGGCCTCATTTCTCAAATATATAAAGAACTGAGTCAAGTTTATAAGAATATAAGTCATTCCCCGATTGATAAATGATCAAAGGATATAACAGGAAGTTTTCAGAAGAAGAAATAAAAACTACCTATAGTCAAATGAAAAAATGCTCTAAATCATATTGACTGGAGAAATGCAAATTAAAACAACTCTGAGGTACCACCTCTTACCTATCAGATTAGTTAATATGACAGAAGAGGAAAATGGCAAATGTTGATGGGAATGTGGAAAAATGGGGACACTAATGCACTGTCGGTGGAGTTGTGAACTGATCCAACCATTCCGGAGAGCAATTTGGAACTAGGCCCAAAGGGTGATAAAGTTGTGCATAACCTTTGACCCAACAATCCCACTGCTAGACCTGTATCCAAAAGAGATTTTTTTAAAAAGGGAAAAAGAGGTATTTGGATAAAAATGTTGATAGCAGCTCTTTTATGGTGGCAAAGAATTAGAAATTGAGGGAATGCCCATCAATTGAGGTGGGCAATCAACTACTGAACTGTGGTATATGATTGTGACAAAATACTACTGTGCTATAAAAATAATTAGCAGGATGCTTTCAGAAAAACCTGGAAAGATTTACATGAATTGATGGAAAGTGAAATGGGCAGAATCAGGAGAATATTGTACACAGTAATAGCAATTTTATAATAATGATCAACTGTGGATTAATTAGCTGTCCTCAGCAATACAATGACCCAAGAAAATTATGACGAGAAACCATTATCCACGTCCAGAGAAAGAACTGATAGAGTCAGAATGCAGATTGAAACGATTTTTGTACTTTATAATTTTTCTTCATTTTTTTTTGACCTGTGTTTTCTTTTGCAACTTAACTAATATGGAAAGAGGTTTTGCATGACTGCACATCTATAGAAAATTGCTTGGCTTCTCAAGGAGGCACATGGTATAGAAGGGAAGGAGAGAATTTGGAAGTCAAAATAAAAAAAACACAAATATTAAAAATTTTTATCTGTAATTGAAAAAAATGAAATACAAAAACATTTTAAAGGAGTATTGAGACCAAAACCTTGAGAAATATGGTTCTAGTCCAACTATCCCTCAACAGTCAGCTCTCTTTTAAAGGAACCACTGATAAGTGAGCTCAGAATCCTGCAGTAGTACATTTGCTTTTGGAGAGCACTGTTTGTTGGAAAGTCAATACAAGTATCAATCCCCAATCGACACCTCTACAATTTTTACCCTTTACTCCAAGCGTTGCCTTTCTGAGGCTGAGCAGAATAAGTCACATCACTCTTGTACATAAAGAATGATTCCATAGTTCTCCCTCCCACTCAAGTGTGCTCCTTGCCAGGCTAAATGCTCTGATTTTCTTCAGTCTGTCTCTGGCATGGACACCATTCTTCTGATTCCAGTCTCTAGTGGTGAATCCCACTCATCCTCTCCACAGCTTGTGTTTTGGCATCTAATCAGGACTACTGCTTTGCTGTTTCCAACATTCAATATCGCTTCCTTTACCCTCAACACTCCCAGGTGTCACTTGACTTGTCCTGAGTCATTTACCTGACAAAAATCCCATGGTGTTTTCCAGATAATGGGAGGAGAAGGGGTAGAGAAGATGAAAGTGAAATCTGCCATTTGGATATAGACTTGGCAGGAGCAGGTGATAACCATGGCTAAAATGTAGTATGGCAAACTAAATGTGGGTTACTGTAATCTATGCTTTCCTGCTTCACTGTTTCTAGGAATAATTGAAGATTTACTTTGGTATTTGTTAAGCTCAACCTGATCATGAAACTGGACTAGGGGTTTGGACAGTACAAATTCTTTCTCTCCTCTAAAAGCTTATGCTCCTAAATTACAGTTTTGTTTTCAACTTAAAAAAAACCAGAATTCTAGAAAAGCAAATAAAAAAGCATGGGGAAAATTATAAGAGAAAAAGGAGTGAGAAACAGATATACACACACACACACAGAAAGACACATACACATGCACAGAGCGAAAACAAGAGAGACACACAAACACACAGAGCACTTAAAGACACACACCTATACACAGAGCCAGAGCTAGCAAGATACACAAGCATACACAGAGAAAAACATACAGAGACACAGAGATCAAGAGAGTGAGAGACAGAAAGACGAGAAAAACAAACACATAGAGACAGAGTCAGAGAGAGTGAGTGCAACAGCAAGAAACAGACAGAGAACAAGAAATAGACAGACACACAGAAAGCAAGAGTGGGAGCAAAAGAAAGGAAGAGACATTCCAAGGGAGCAGGGGACTAGAAGGAAGGAGGGAGGGAAGGTGAGAGTATATAAAATCAGAGTTGGCTCTAGAGCCCAGGTCTCCCAACTTCCAGTCACAGTCATTCCACAGTGACTAATTTCAGTTCTGTTCCTGATTTTAAATCAATACATTCTACAGAACTGTTGGTGGAGCTGTGAACCAATCCAACCATTCTGGAGAGCAATTTAGAACTATGCCTAAAGGGCAACAAAACTATGCATACTCTTTGATCCAGCAATATCACTACTATGTCTATAACACAAAGAGATCATAAAAAAAGGGAAAAGGATCTACATGTGCAAAAATATTTATAGCAGCCCTATTTCTGGTGACAAAATATTGGGAACTAAGGAAACGCTTATCGTTTGGGGAATGGTTAAACAAGCTGTGGTATATGAATGTGACAGAATAAAAATTATTGTACTATAAAAAAGAACAAACAGACAGAATTCAGAAAATCCTGGAAAGACTTGTACAAACTGATGCAGAATGAAATGAGCAGAACCAGGAAAACATTGTACACAGTATCAGCAACATTATGTGATGATAAATTATGAATGAATGAGCTCTTCTCATCAACACAATGATCCAAGACAAGTTAAAAGGACTCACAAAGGAAAATGCTATCCAGATCCAGATAAAGAACTGATAGACTCTGAATGCAGATTAAGGTATTTTTTTCACTTTAATTCTTTTTTATGTTTTTTTCTTTTGAACTGTTTCTTCTTTTACAATTGTGAGTAATATGGAAATATGTCTTACATGATAGCACACATTTAATCTATATCAAATGGCCTACTATTTTCAGAAGAGGGGAGAAGGGGGATGGAGAAAATTTTGGAATCCAAAATGTTGTAAAAATGAATGTTAAAAGTTATCTTGACATGTGATTGGAAAAAATAAAATATTATTTATATATATATATATATATGTGTGTGTGTGTGTGTGTGTGTATGTGTGTGTGTGTGTGTGTGTACACACACACACACACACACTGTGAAGAATCATCCTTAAAACACAAACTGAGAAAGTTGGAAGGAACTTTAGAGATTATTTAGTATAACCTAATTTTTACAGATGACTTTGTAGAGAATTAGAGAATTGGTATATGAGACTTACCCAAGGTCTAGCTATGAAAAAAAAAATCCAGTTAAGTTTTTACAAAACTCTTCCAATCTATCTAGTGACTGTATTTTGAGGACATGGGGGGCAGGAAGGTTGGTACAGAAAGATGGGCAAAGTTACAGAACTGAGAGTAGAACATAGGTCTCTTGACTCCAATTCTTAGCACAATGTCTAGATCACAGTGGGTATTTAATAAGTGTTAATTGACTGACTACTAGAAGAGTATTCCTTCTACTTCCTTTTGCCCTACCTGATAAGTGGCCATTGTTGAACTTGCTTATAAGCTTTAGCTTCCCTGAGTATTATGTGGGCAGTTATTAATGATCCCTCAGATAACTTCTCAGTAGACAAAAACAATGAAAGTTTGAGTATACATATATATATATATATATATATATATACATATACATATACATATACATATATATGTCTATCTATATATCTCTATCTCTATCTCTATCTCTCTATCTATATCTATATAAAACTATACACTAATACTAAAAGCACCAACCTGCCCTAGATAACCCGTAATCCCTGATGCAGACTTTGAGTTAGAACTCAAGGATCTCAATCCCTCATTTCCTCCTGAATATCGTCATTCCCTATCTAACACTAATCATCAGTAGGTGATGCTATCTGTGATTGCTTTCATTTCACTGCAAGAATTTGCTTTAGTCCTGAACTTGTTGAAACATCAAATGCTATTGTATGGACTATTGCCTCCCCCAAGTACCTTTTGACATGAGCTACGCATCACAAGTTTAACAGGCTCAGGGACCTCCCATATAATTATTTATTCTATATGCCTGAATAAGAGGCAACATCATGTAGTGGATAAAGAACTGAACTTAAGCAAAGAAGATTTGGGTCATTGAAAATTTTGATGCACTGTGGCTATGTGACCCTATGAAAAGTAATTTTTCCTCTATTTCCCTCAGTTTTTTTCAACTGTAAAATGGGAATACTTCCCAAACTTATTGTCAAAATCAAATGAGATCTTAGAGTAGTGCATGTTACATAGTAGTTATTTAATAAATACTTATTTCCTTCCTTCCTTCCTTTCTCTCAGTGCCCTAGGCAAGTCTTTAAGATTATGCCCATAAAATAAGTTACGGAGGAATGTGTATCATCAGATCTTCAGTGGCAGAGGAAGTTTCTTACTTTGATGAAATCATAGGTCAGGATTGAAAAAAAAAAAAACCTCTTCCAGTATAGCCAGGACCTATTTTTGATGGGGGCAAGGTTAATGATTTGTAGCCCACAGTATCTTTGTGTGGAAGAGATGTTGCATATAATATTATTCACTGGAGAGTGGACTGGAGATCCAGCCCAAGAGATGGATCCCAATTCCTGGATGCCTGTCTGACCCTTCCTTTCAGCTTTACATATATGCCCCTGGTAGGCCCTGATTAGTGCTAGCTAAGTCACACAATTCAGGTTATTTTGGTGCATGATCTTGAGTATCAGCCTAATTCAACTGCTTCTATTCCTAACTGCAGGCCACATACCTGAGATTTCTTAAAAGGAGTACAAGGAGTCATTTGACTGGTTGTCACTGAAAGTGAAATAACCTAGCCTGCCCAAGCTCTTAATCTCCTTTAAAGATGGTGCCTTCCCTCTGATAATTATCTCCAGTTTATATCTTGTTTGTGTATAATTGTTTTCTTGTTATCTCCCTCCCCATTAGGCTGTGAGCTCCTTGAAAGGAGGGACTATCCTTTGCCTTTCTCTGTATCCCTGGTACTTAGCATAGTCTATGATACAGAGTAAGTACTTAATAAATGCTTGATAATCCTCATCTCTTCTAATAAACATTTCCCCTCCTCTTAGCCTAGAGGATTTGGAAGCTGTCTTACTTGCCCTCCCTTCTTTTCCTCTCCTCCCCACCCCCACTCTTTCCTCAGGAGAATTCTGATCTCATCCAAATTCCACTCTGATACAATAATTAGTGATGGAAAGTCTTACCCAGTAACTAAGGCTTTGGCATAGTTGTCCCCCTGAATCCTTTCTTGGAAAAGCAGATGTGCAATCATATCAGAAGGATGACCATCTCCAGATCTGCTCAGTTCTTGGATAGTCTGCCAATGTCTTTAGCATGGACTCAGGCTTCCATATTGATTCTCCCTAAATGCCCACCAGACCCAAGCAACCTACAGTCACTATATCCAAACACGTAACTACAGGGCTTCATAGATCCCCTTGTCTCATATTTCACTGGTACCATCGAAGGATGAAGGATGGCCTTGTTCCAACCAGTTTCCTTGTCTTGCTGCAACACTATAGTAATAATTGAGGATTCTGGAAGTCCCGCTTTGCCTAACAATAAAATTGAACTGAGTCGTGTCTTTTCTTTGTCTCCTTGTTTTGTTTTTCCATATTACTCTATTGTGGCTGTTCCATTATGAGATAATTCCCTGAAGGTTGGAAGCCTTACTTATTTTTTCTTCCACTATCCCCACATTGCCTAGTAGAGGGCTCTGAACTCAGTAGCCTGAGAGACTCCTTCATGTATGCATTCAACATGTAACTATTAAGCCCCTACTACATTCCAGGTGCCAAAATAGCCCCTGCCCTCAAGGTGTTTACTTCTATTTTATATTGTTAAATGATAGTCAAGTACTAAGTTCAGTCTCAGACTGCCCCCAAGACCACTTTAACTCTTGAACTCTTGCAATATTCCTTTGGGAACATAAGGAAGGAAAAACCCAAGAAGTGAATTTATAAAGAATGCAAAAAGAAGTCTGTCCTTTAAGTTTCTTTTGTATTTCAGAATGAAACTGAAAAAGGCCCTACCCAGTGATCTGAATTCTTTATATCCTACTGGGAGGGAGAAATATGAAATGGGAATAGAGGTGCAATGGTTATTTTGGTCAGAAAGGCATTCACATCTGGCCTGAGGAGGAGGTAGGGAGTGTTTCAACTAGCCCATTGAGGAAACAGAAAATCTGCTAGGAAATTTAAAAAAAAATAGATATAGGGAGGAAATAGAAGTGAAATCACAGCCACATTGGAGAAGTCTCTCAGGCTCCTCACCCCTGGTTTAGAAGTTATAGAGGAACCCCATCTACAATATCATAGAATCTTAGTTTTCGAAGGAACCATAATTCTTTTACATGATGCATAAATCCTTTCAAAGAAAGATTTAAGAAAAAAAAATCAGTAGCTGCTTTTTTAAAAACCTCTTTAAGGTTTATTGATGTCTTTTGTTTCTTATATCAGTTACAAAATTCTTCCTTGTCACAAAGAAAAACAGATAAGCAAAACCAATCAACACAGTGATTGTATCCAAGAGTTGATGCAACATTCAGCATCCATAATATGCCCCATCCTGATGTGTTTACCCATAAGATGTAGAGGGTTAGGGTTGTTGGAGACCCCAAAATACCAACACCAACATTGGGCAAGTGGGCCAGAATCATCTGACACAGAGGCACTCTCACACCACATGGAGGGAAGATGGGATCTTATGTACAGAAAGGTTGCAGGAGGAATCTAGGGGTGTTCTAGAGAAGGAATTTGGGGAGGGTCTTCAGGAGGAGTCAGATGAGGTCAGACTCCGGTAATGAGTTTGGGGAGGGTGTTCAGGAGTCAGATGATATCAGACTCCAGTAATGAGTGATTAAGGGTGGGAAGTTGGGGGAGGCTACCTGGAGCTGACTGGCAATGGTGGGCTAGGCCAATTCAAGGGTGGAACAGGAGGATCAAGGGTGGGAAATCGCTGGACAAAGGAGGGCTAAAGACTTGGGCAAAACCACAACTTAAGGCCCATGGCCTCAGGCAAATGCCTTATTGTGGGGAAGATTCAAGGAGAGCTCAAAGGGGCTCCCAGAGCCTGTACCTCAAAGATTCAAGGAGAGCTCAAGGGGGCTCTCAGAGCCTGCACCTCATCAATCCTACCAAGAAAAGAGAAATCACTTATTCCCTGATAAGAATAGTCTTTATTGCTCTAATCTTACTTCAGTGGCTTTTTCATGCTGTTTTCATGTTGTTATCATTGTGCATATAATTCTTTCAGTTTTGCTTTTTTTTTTTTTACTCTGGATTAGTTCATACAAGTCTTCTCATGTTTATTTGAATTGCCAATAGTTTTCATTTCTCATGGTACAATAATATCCCATTGCATTTATATGCCACGAGTTGTTCAGCCATTCACCAATTAATGGGCACTTACCTTTTTTCCAGGTTTTTTTAAACTATCATAATAAATTCTGCCATAAATAGTTTGCTAAAAGTCGTTAATTCATAAAAAGAACTCATTCTAATTTTAGATATTTCTAAGCAAGTTGTTCTTTAAATCAAGTTGAAATCTTCCTCTTTATAATTTCTGCCTATTTTTCCTACTTCTGTTATCTCAGTCTAAGCAAAATGAGTCTAATCCCTTTTCCATTTAACAGTCACTTAGATCCCTAAGTACAGATGATTTGTTTCCCTAAAATCTTCTCCCAAGTAGCATCATTTGATTGTCTTATGTCATGATTTCAAGTTCCTTGACCATTTTAGTTGTCCTCCTCTGTGCATGCTACAGATTAAAATAAAATCTGGTACTCAGAAGTAAAAGGTACCAGATATGATCTGATCATGGTAGAGTACACCATGACTATCAAATCCCTTATTCTCGTCATGATACTTCCACTAATGCAGATGAAAACTGAATCAGCTTTTTTGCTGGCCATATAATAGAACTGATGGACATTGAGCTCACAGATCATTCATTGTTACCTAGCCATGTACCTCCCTTTTATTTTTTGGTTGACTTTTTAAAAGTTAAAATACAGGACTTCATATTTATTCCTATTAAATACTTGTCTTATGAGAAATGAAATAAGATGATGGATTAGGAAGTAGAAACAAAGACCAGCCATCCCTTGCAACTATTCTAATGAAGACCTATGAATAGCAGCAGGCCAAGACTTGATAAAAAAAATTCAAGGAAAAATCAAGATGACTCATTTTTTTCCCCCCAAATCAGGTAGGCATAGAGAGACAGACAAGTTTGTAGACACTGGTGGCAAGGTTGAACCAAGAGAAAGTCACGTGGAGTCTTCTAGCACAGTGACTGAACTGAGGTCTTCAGCTTTGCATTAGGACAGAAAGAAATCCCAGATCTAGCTACCTAGTTGCTTTTTTTGCTCATATTCCAGAGTGGGGCATAAATCCCGTATAGACCAAAGAGGCAAACTGTGCATAAGGATAATGGACAAGGGGAAGGAGAATTTGTGTGAATGAGGCATAAGCAGAAGCAAGCAATAATTAGTGTAGTTTAGATCTTGTAGTGCTTTCTTGGGCTCAGCCCTCAGCCAAGTCTGAAGCCTGCAGCTGAATAACCAGAGTAGAGAGCTCTTATGAAGGAGAGAGACTAAAGTTGTTTCACTCTAAACCAGAGCTGGCTAGCTAGTTGATAGGAGAATTGTCCAGTAACCTGAGCTACTGGGCCTGAGCTCCAAGGAGGACCAAACCTACAGTTGTGTCACTCAGATGTGACTCAGGAAGAGTTCATAGAAAAACAAAACAAACAACAACAACAAATAAGAAATACAGAGGATTACAGAAGACAAAATGGGCAGTTTTGATTGCATGAAATTTAGGAGGTTTTTGAACAATCAAAGTTGATGCAACTAAAATTAGAAGGGAAACAAGTGACAAGTTTTTGTTTTTTTCTGATAAGGGCCTTATTTCCTAGATATATAAGGAACTGATTCAAATTTTAAAGGAAAAATAAAAGTCATTTCCCAATTCATAAACGGACAAAGAATATGACCAGGCAGTTTTCCAAGGAAGAAATCCAAGCTCTCAATGGCCATATGAAGAAAATCCTCTAAATAATTAAACAATTAGAAAAGTGCAGATCAATACAATTCTGAGGTTCTAACAGAAAACTCTTCAGATTGGAAAAGCTGATGAAACATAGAAAACAATGAGGTAGGAGTGGTTCTGGGAAAATAAGCACATTAATTCACTGGAGCTATGAATTATTGGTCCAGTCATTCTGGAAAGAAATTTAGAACTATGATCAGAGGGTTACTGAACTATGCACGCCCTCTGACCCAACAGTACCATGGCTTGGTCTGTACTTTGGGAGTATGGGAGAGTGGGATGGAAAGAGACTTTTGTGTACAGGGTTATGTTGCAGTTCTTTTGTGGTGGCAGAGAACTGGAGCACGGGCAAGTGCCCAGTAATTGAAGAGTGGACGAATGAAATGAATTGCAGTGTGTGAATGTGGTGGAATGGTGTTGCATTATGGGAGATGATGGGGGAGGGGTTGGGTGTATAAAATTTTGAAGAAGCCTAAGAGGACTTGTATGAACTGGTACATAATTGAGCAGTGGGGACAGAATCTGGAAAACTATTTGTTCAGCGCCAAGAGCATTTTGAGGATTTGGGAACTCTGATTGGTACAATGGCAAAACATAATTCCAGAGGAGCCATGATGAAGCATGCTACCTGCCTCCTGACAGAGATATAATGGACTCAGGGTGAAGACTGTGATATATACTTTTTGGACATAGTCAGTATGACAATTTGTTTTACTTTACTGTGTATGTTTGTTATGAAGATTTTTTCCTTTCTCTTAATGGGGGGGGTGGGAGAAAGAGAGAATAGATTTATGTTAATTCAAAAAAAAATTTGGTTAAAAAAAAGAAAAAAATCTCCTATGTGTAGAAAAACATTTATAAAAGCTTTTTTTGTGGTAGTAAGGAACTGGAAATTAAGGAGGTACCCAATATTTGGGGAATAGTGAACAAATGATTACATATAAATATTGTGTTGTAAGAAATGATAAAAAGAGTGGTTTCAGAGTAACCCCAAAAGGCTTGAATGAACTGATGTAGACAGAAATGATCAAAACCAGGGAATGATTTAAATAATAGCAACATTATATAAACAAATGTTTTTTGAAAGATTTAAGACTCTGATCAATACAGTGATTTATCATTATTCCAGAGGACCAATGATGAAACAGGCTGATTACCTCCTAACAGAAAGGTGACAGACTCAGAGTGGAAACTTAGATATATGCTTTTTAGACATTTCCAGGGTGGGAATTTGTTTTGCATGACTACGTATGTCACAAAGGTTTTGTCTGTCTTTTTCTTATCCCAATGGGTGAAGGGAAGAGAAAATGAAAATAGATTTTTGATAATTAAAAATAATAATTAAAAATGCATCCTATAGCACCTATTGTTCTAACTTGCTGAAATATTTTGGCATTCTGATTTGGTCATCCAAAGTATTGTTGTTGCTCTGTGGTGTCCATTCTTTGTGACCTTTTGTACTGTACTATCCAGAGGATTTTCTTGGCAAAGATCCTGGAGTGGTTTGCCATTCCCTTCTCCAATGGATTAAGGCAAATAGAGATTGAGTGACTTGCCCAGAGTCACACAGCAAGTAAGTGCCTGAGGTCCTATTTGAACTCAAGACCTCTTAACTCCAGAACTCTATCCATTGAGCCACCTAGCTATCTCCTTTAGTTTCCTGTCATATATAAATTTGATAAGCATTACTTCTTTGTCTTCATTCAAACCACTGATCAAAATGTTCAGTGAAACAAACTCAAGGATAAGTACTCATGACATTTCACTAGATATCTCTCTGGGCATTATCAATCCATTAATCCCTTCTTTTTCAACTTGTTATTTCAAATGTACCTAATTTCGTTACCCTTTATTTCTCCATCTTATCCATAGGAAAGTCTTAATACACTTTATACTTTTTTAATGCCTAGCTTAAACACATTTTCTATTATAGTAAACCCATCAAAAAGGAAATGAAATTAATCTAACATGAATTGTTCTTGATGAACCCATGCTGGCTCTTGTTGATTACCATTTACTTTTCTAAGAGGCTACATATTATCTTTTTAATAATGTGTTTTAGAATTTTGACAAGAATCACAGCCAAGATCACTACTAGACTATAGATTAAAGAATCAGCCTTCTCCTTAAAAAAATAAATCAAAAGCATTTGTCCATCTCTTTTCTGTGACACCTTTCCCAAGCTCTACAATTTTTCAAACATCACAGAGAGCAGTTCAGCAATCGTATCTATAAATTCCTTCAGTACTCCTGAAAGATTATATCATTTTTCTGACTCTGGTGACAAACTCATTGAGAGCAGTTAAGTGCTCTTTTACAACACACTTGGGAAGCTAAGTGGCACAGTGGATAGAGTGCCAAAACTGGAATCAGGAAGATTCATTTTTCTGAGTACAAATCTGACCTCAGATATTTACTAGATGTACGTCCTTGGGCAAGTCACTTAACCCTGTTTGCTTCAATCTGCTCATCTGTAAAATGATCTGGAGAAGGAAATGGCAAACAAATCCAGTATCTTTGCCAAGAAAACATCACAAAGAATCAAAAATAACTGAACAACAACCAAAAATGCATTCCCAATCTTGGGTTTCAACTGCCTATTAATTTTCTTTGCTACGTACTTCCTAGTCAAAGCATCACTTTCATTGATAGAGATAATAAGACAAAATGATAGTTGAGCAAGCACTTAAATAAATACTTTTTCATTATATTCATTTCATTCATCCATCCTCTGATACATCCCTTGGCTTCCATAGCATCTGCATTAAAAATAGGAGTCAGTTTCCTCTCTATCTATAATGGTCTCTTTATATAGCTGCCCCCTTGGCTTCATCATCAGAATAATTTGCATTTGTTCTGTCAGAATATCATTCTTGAAGGCATCTCATTTATTCTGAGATTATTTACCCTGTAGAATCTTAACCAATGGGATATTGTCTAGCCCTTCTCTAAATTCTTTGTGACTGAAGAAAGATGGAAAAGTTAGGCAAAGTCTATTTTAAAATATATTCTAAAATTTGAGAGACTGGATTTCAAACTCTAAGATGGTGTAACACTTTTTCTCAAGATTCCCCTTGCTATTAGTCCAGCAACCTGTTACTCCTTATCGGTAAGGTCAGGAAAAAAGTTCTTGATTTTTCCCTTACTATTGAAAGAATAAATCCACTGGCAAGGCAAAGCAAGGCAAGAATTTCTTAAATTACTATTTTCAGTATGTGTCTGTGTAACTGAACTTCCCTTTCACTAACATACATTGTGATCTTTTCCTGGAAATTATCATCTGCTTCCTCCTTCTGGCCAGGTGATCTATAATTTACTCCCACCACAGTTTCTCCCTCTGTTGATAATATCTTGAATGTCTTCCACCATGCTTCCTCTTAGGGTCATAGGATTACAGATACTAGGCTGTATGGGGTCTTAGAGATTACTGATCCTATCCTCTTATTTTATAGATAAGGAATCTGGGGCCCTGGTTTGCTCAAGTTTACACAGCTAGCAAATAAGTAAGATAGGATTTGAACTCGTCTTACTGATTGAAAGTGATCTGTCCACTTTTGAATAAAGCATTTTTCACCATTTTCAAATTCAGGTCATAGAGCACACCCTTTGAAAACTCCATGATACCCAGGAAAATGTCTTAGCCTACTGGAATTAAGATCTCTGATTCACTTGAATTTATTATCCAAATGACATGAGGTTCAGCTCAAGGGAGATAAATACGTAAAGCATTTTGCAAAACTTCAAGTTCCAAATAGATGTTGCTTTTATTATATGATCATGATTGTTACCCCATTTATTCATATACAACTGAGGACTTGAATATTAATATTCCTATTTTGTCTCTGGAGAATAATGATAGTAATAGTAACAACAATAGCACTTTGCAGGTTACAAATCACTTGATGAATATTATTTCATTTTTGTCCTCAAAATGCTGAGAGGTAAGTGTAATTATTGTCTCCATTTTACAGATGAGAAAATTGAGTCATGGGAGTTGCTCAAACCACCGGGAAGTAGACAGCACCTTGACCCACACCTGGTCATTGCAAAGTGCAGCGAGCACAAAGGCCAGACACCATGTCGCGTTATGGGCGGTATGGAGAAGAGACCGAAGTATATGTTGGCAACCCGGGACCTGGTGCCGGTAAAGAAGAATTAGAAAGAGCTTTTAGTTACTATGGTCCCTTAAGAACCATATGGATTGCGAGAAATCCTCCAGGATTTGCTTTTGTGGAATTTGAAGATCCAAGAGCTGAAGAAGATGCAGTTCAAGGCCTAGATGGAAAGATGATTTGTGACTCTCAAGTGAGAGTTGAATTATCTACAGGAATGCCCCCAAAATCTAGATATGATAGACCACCTGCATGGCGCCCATTTGATCCTAATGATAGATGTTATGAGTATGGGGAGAAAGGTCATTACACTTATGATTGTCATCACTACAGCCAAAGAAGGAGAAGCAGGTCATGGTCTTGGTCTCACTCAAGGTCCAGAGGAAGGCGGTATTCTCAGGAGCAGGAGCCATGGCAGGAGGTCAAGATCTGCATCTCCTCGAAGGTCAAGATCTGCATCTCTTCATAGCTCTAGGTCTGCTTCAATCCAATCTAGATCTGGTTCTTTAAAAAGAGAAAATTGAGTTACCCAGAGGTTATGGCTTGCCCAAGATCACACAGAAAAAGATGTTTTGAACTCAGGACTTTCTGACTCCAAGCTCAATGTTCTATCAATGGCACCACTCAGTTGCTTCAATTACTGGAAATCTTTACTGCAATTCTTTCCTTCTCATGTCTACTACTGTCTGTGATAGTTAAATAAGTCAGTTGGTCAAGAAGGTCCATCAAGCATTTACTTTGTGCCAGGCACTGTGATAAGGTTGGGGGATAGCTCTTATCATTCAGTTTCTAGTCTTCTCTGGGAGGAGGAGGGAAAGGATGGCAAATGAAAGGAGAAATGGCATGTGAGGACCAATCAGAAGCCTCTAGTTGTACAAGAGGCCAAAGCAAAGGTTCAGCACTGTGAAGCATCTTCTCTGAGCCTAGACCTGTAATTTTAAGTGGCCAAGGTAAAGGCTAAGCACTATGAATGTAGGCTCCAGTGGGTGGGGCTCCAGTCCAATCACCCTCCCCCCAATATGTTATTATACTTATGTCAAGGTTGACATAGTATTTTAACAGATATCATCACATTCAATCTTCCAAACAACTCTATGACATAACCATAACAAGTGCTATTTATCCCCGCTTCAAAGATGAGAAAGCTAAGGCCATTGGTCACAAAGTTGGTAACAGAAAAAGGAGTTGAAACTAGGTTTTCCTGTATGCACATCCAGTGCTCTATCCAGGGGCCATCCTGGCTTTCTCAATATGGCCTCGGCCTCTAAAGTCTCTGGTTTTCTGCTCAAGATTTCATAATTACTAAATGTGCTTTCCAGACTCCTTCTAGGTGTGACATTTCTCCCCTGGTAAAACATCAAACATAGGCAGTAGTCATCATAATCCTGATGAATCTATTCCTCACAAGTTATCACTGAGTCACCATTTAAGCATCTCCAATGACAGGGAGACTTATTCCATCCCAAAGCCCCTTCCCTATAGCATATGTGTACATCTGGTCTCTCCATATCACTGCTCTTTCTGCATGCAACATCTTCCTGCCCACTGCCTCTCCTCCTTTCTCCACTAATGACTGTACTACTCTGAGACATCTCTAACTTTTCCACCATGCCCCAGAAGCTCATTACTGAGATAGCCTCATCATCCTACAGTATCCCATCAGCCTTGGTACTCTGCCTTACCACTATCCTCTGCTGTGTGAGTAGTCTGAGCTGCATCACTGGGGACTCAACTGACCAACTTCAGTGGGACAACTCAACACCCACCTTCTTTCCTTCCTTCCTTCCTTCCTTCCTTCCTTTGTTCCCTCCTTCCCTCCTTCCTTCCTTCCTTCCTTCCTTCCTTCCTTCCTTCCTTCTTTCCTTCCTTCCCTTCCCTTCCTTTCCCTTCCCTTCCCTTCCCTTCCTTTCCCTTCCCTTCCCTTCTCTTCCCTTCCCTTCCCTTCTCCAGTCATCCTTTTTCTATATCTTGCCACTGGACTCAGATGTCTCTGGAGGAGAGAGTGAGGCTGGTGACTTTGCACTACCCTCCCTCACTTAAATCCAATTCACTCGAAAGTCACAGCATCTTGGTTTCATCATGGCATCTTCTTCCTGATGCCATGATCCTGTTTGAGAATGAAGGACAAAAAAGAACAGCCTCTTCCCCTGTGGTTAGAAGATGGGACCGTGAACTCCAAGCCTCCATCTAAGGAGGGAGCTTGGCTTAGACCTCTCATTTCTCACTTGACTACACTACTGTGAGATTTCTTTGACTTCTCCCTTCCTTTCCAGCTTTCTCTTATTTGTTGCTTTTCCCTGTTAAAATGTAAATTCTTTGAGGGCAGGGCAACCTTTCTTTTGGTATTTGTATTCTCAGCACCTAGGAAGTGCTCAATCCATATTTATTGACTGTGTGTTACTGAGAAAAGAACAATGAGTTTGGAACCAGAGGCCCTGGGTTCAGATTCCTCCTTTGCCACTCACTACCTGTTGGACTATGGATGAATCTTAAACCTCTCTGAGTTTCCATTACTTCATCAGTAAAATGAGGGCATTGGATCAGATGATCTCTAAGGATCCTTTTGGGTCTAATGAGATGGTAGAGCTGGCAAGACACTACTCAGAATGTAACATCTTCTCCCTTTACTTGGTCTTGTGGCCTAGAAAATATTTTTGAAAGTTTATTCTTCTGACTTATAAACTAAAAGTGAAATCTCATCTACTGACTGTGTCTTATTTTAGTTCCCATTGTGCAAACTTCTGGCAAAGGTCTGAGAGGTCATGGCCAAAGGCAAAACCTCAAGTCTTTGGCTCTGAGCTTTAATTGAGGCTCTTACTTTAAAAAGGGAATAACCATTTGGGGACTGGGATAAGAACACCCAGTCAGAGCCAAGGAGTGGGACACTGTGAATTGCTATTGAGAATGCTGTCTGGGAAGGAATCAAAAGTTGCAACTGGATGGAGAGAGAGAGAGTATGTCCCATGGAAACAAGCTTGTCACTGTGGCCTGAGCCATCTCAGCAAACATCTGCTGGACATCAGCCCCAGACAGAAATAATGATTATTAAAGAAATGTGGGAAGAAAAATTAAAAGCTGTTTCCTTTTTCTCAGGAGCTAGTTTCTGGTTTAGTCCATGAACTTGAATGGCATTTCTGCTCCAAGAGATTTATGCTGTTTCCCAGAGCCTGCTTACACTGATGCCATCACCAAAAGTAGCATTTTTGCCAATGTGTACGTGCTGAGGAGGGGGTAAAAAAAAGGTGAATTTTTTTTTCATGGTCTCCAAGACCATGAGAAGCTTGTCATTTAAAAGGGAAGCATTGTCATAGATTTCATTACCAATTTCAACAAAATGTCAGCTTAATCTAGAAAACAGTATCCTGGTGAATTTTCATAATTCTAGTCATGTGTATTACAGATTAATTGATTGGTTGACATATTCCTGATGGGTTATTGATAGAACTATTGCTATTATGAACCCTGGTTATCATAACTCTAGATACTGTCCAAACAGGGTCTTCTGACCTGGGATCTGTTAATTTTGCAAACAAGAGAGAGCAATGAAGCAAGAGGCAGGAAGGGATGCTTTGTTAGTCCTTTGCTTGGAGGAACCAGTATTAAAATTACATCGTTAACAGTGATATTTTGTATTTGTGTTGAACTTCATTATAGTCAGAGCCAGAGCTTTTCATTCATTACTAAAGCAGGTAGAGACAGAGGGCAGAAATAAAGAGGGGGCCAAAGAGGAGAGGGCAAGGGGAGAGACAGAGACAGAAAGAGAGAAAGACAGAGACAGAGAGAAAAAAGACAGAGAGAAACAGAGAGAGCTAGAGAGAGAGAGAGAGAGAGAGAGAGAGAGAGAGTTTGATAAGAAAAACAGAGAGAGAAGAAGAGGGGAAATGGGAGAGAAGGAGGAATTGGGGTAAAAGAAAGGAGAGGAAGAGGAGAGAGAGGAGAGGGAAAAGGCATTGAAATGGAGAAGCAAAGAGAAGAAGAAAGGGAAAGAGATGGAAAGGGAGAGGGGGAGATATAAAGTGTCAGTATATTTCTTTCTGCTTCCATATAAGAGAACTGAGGTACCAAAAAAAAAAAAATGACCAGTATGTACTATTACTGTATGACCTAAAACTCCAAGGACTGACTGATACATACCATCTCACCTTTCTCCAGGGTGAATCTCTGGTACAGAGTTTCTAATTGTATTGAGCACTGGGGACTTGGGGAGCACTCTAATCCAAATCAATAAATAATATGTAGAATTGAGAGTCTGAGGTCTCTTAGCAGCTTTACAAAGATCTATTAAAAGGAATTTCGGTTCCCTTTTGAATTGCTGTTCTTTTTTTTCTCTTAACGCTGCCAGTATTTTTTTTCCTCATCATTTTGGATGGCTTTCTTTGCTGGCAAGGGGATGAATTAGATGATCTCATTTGGCTCAGTCTTTTCCATCCCTAATTTCTGTGATTGGAATGGGTTTAGGTTGTTTCCTACTCTGGTGCCTCGATGGGAGGGGCAGGCACTTTCCCAGTGAACTTAATCTCTGCTCTGATGAGGCAGATATGTGTGTCTTCATCTGAGATCCTTTTCCCATTCCTGGGGGAGAATGTTCTCCATCATTGATGGTCTTTAAGCGAAAAATGCATGACCGGGGGCGGAGCCAAGATGGTGGCGTAGAAGCAGCAACATATCGCAGCTCTCACATAGCCACCCCAAAATACCCATAAAATAGGACTCTAAACCAATCCTGGAACTCCAAAACGCACACAAAGATACTTCCCACTAAAGTCAGCTCGG
>CM053584.1:101750301-101814741 GCA_028627135.1 Pseudochirops cupreus
TCTATCTTTGTATGTATATATATATATATATATATGTGTGTGTGTGTGTGTATGTATGTATATATATATATATATGCAACTATTATTGTTATTATTGACTACATCCAACTGGAACTTGAGATACACAGGCACTGCAGTTGGGAGATCCATCCTGCCCTACCAAAAAGTGACATAGGAGAGAATAGACTGGGGGAGGGGGGAAATACTGGGACGGCTGTTTTGGGGTGGTGGGCGGGGGAAAGACGGGGAGAAAAGATGTAACTCAAAAAAATTTAATAAAGAATCTCATAATAAAAAAAAATAGTTTGAAATAATATTAATATGTGCTGACATGTATTATAGTATCCCTATTTTTCTCTCTTGATTAAATCTATTTTAGCTTGAATTTTGTCTGAAATCATGATTACTACCTCTGTTTTTTTTCCTAATAAATTCTACTCCTGATCTTCATTTTGTGTCTATGTATATCTCTTATTTCCTATCCCTCCTGATTCCTCTACTTTACTTCTACTCACTACCTTGTTCTCCTATTTCTTAAATTACTTCCCCTCTGTATATGCATTTTAAGCCTTTTCTCTCTAATTGTGGATTGAAAAGCTTTGTCCCTATAAAGGAATTTCAGACGTCTCCATTTGTCACTGAGCAGTTGTGATCTGAGAGAGCAGGCCCCTGGAATCACACTGGGACTGACTATGAAGGATGAGGCTGTCTATGAAGTAAACATGATGTAGTTCTTTTCGACTGCTTGGGTAAGAAGAGAGTCAGTATTCTCTCCAACCCAGATTGTCCCTTTGATCCCTTGGAGAGGACAAGCCAAATTAGCCTGGTTGTACCCAGTGGAGGTCTATTCCCAGTAACTGCTAGGGGCAATAAATTCCATTCAGCCATAGCCCTGGTACTGAGAGCCCAGAACACATGCCTTTTCTCTCTTCCATATCCTCCTGTAGCCTCATCTGCCTGGGCACAGATCATACTCTTCTTCCAACCATAATCACTCTTCTCACTTTCCTCTGCTCCAGGACCCCCAAGTGTGTGCTCGAGATCATAGAATCATCATATTTATAGCTAGATGGAATCTTAAGGATCCTACAGTCCAAACCTTTGACCTTACAAATGAGGAAGGTAATTTGTCCATGATTATGTAGTTAGTATCTAAGGCAGGGGCAAACTCCAAGGCAATGGCCTAGCTACTTGGCCATGCAGGAACAAAGGGAGGGTTACTTTCTCAAGTTCACTCAGACAACAATAGAGCCTGGAATTCAGACTGAGATCTTCTGACCCTGAATCCAATGTATCTCCCTTCTCTCATCCTTACAACCCTGGCATGAAGCTTTCCTATCCAACATAGTTCTGGTACATGGCCAGTGCTATGGCTCCCAGGTAAGCCATGACTGTAAGACCTAATACTTCTGCTGCCTAAAGTCCTCCAGCACCTAGAACATGCAGGGAGGGAAAATTGGTGAAGGAGCAGTTAGAAAGTTCTTGGAAAAGAGGGGGAGGTGGGGAGATGGTCACAGAACTCATCTTTCCTCCTAAATCTGCCTATCCCCCCAACTCACCTATTTCTATTAAAGGTACTGCCATCTTTCCCAGTACTCAGGTTGGTGACATCAGACTCATCCATGCCTCTTTCTTCTCTCTCATACCACATATCTAATCAGCTGCTAAGTCTTATTCATATCTTTAGCACCTGCATCCTCTCCCCATACACAACCACCACCCTTGTCCAGGTCCTCATTCCCTTTTATCCAAACTATTAGACAGTTATCCCTTCCACATCACTGGAATTAGGGGTGTGGTACCTCTGTGATCTGGAAAATCCCCACAAACATTTTTGGCACTCCTTTCACACCAGAGAAGAAGTCTGCATTTTTTCTTTTCTTTTATGGAATCTTTACAGTACCTTATGGCAATATCTGGGTTGTCACAGGCTATATATAGGTCAATGTTAAGTAAAAATACTGTATGAAAAATAAATTCAAAATAAATACGTTTAAAAAGGAAACAAATTTGAGGATATTTATGATATTAAAAGATAGAATATGTTGTATATAATGCTATACATATATTTTATGCATTTCTGAGTTTCTAAACTTGGACTTCATATACCATATGCATCTTCCATAAAACTTCCCCCAAAATCTCATTTAATTTCTTATACCAACCTGCAATATGTCAAAACTGTGATAGGGAAAGTTGAAATGTAGAAGGGATAACTGTAATAGCTTCCCAATGAGTCTTTAGGTTTCATTTCCAAATGACCTATGATCTTTTAATTGCCAAATTTAATGGCCTTCTTTTCCCATCCTCATCCTGCTCAACCTCTCCACAGCTTTCTTTCTTTAGTTTCTATAATACTACTCTGTCTTGACTGCTCTTTTTTTCAGTCTCCTTTACTGAATTTTCCTCCAGGTTACAGTCACTATGAGCGTTGTCCAAGGTTCTGTTCTAACCCCTTTTCTTTTCCTTTCTTTTCCTCTCCTCTCCTCTCCTCTCCCCTCCCCTCCCTTCCTCTCCCTTCCCCTCCCCTCCCATCCCCTCCTCTTCCCTTCTCAACTTGGTGTTCTCCTCAGTTCCCATGGTTTTAAGTAATCATCTCTATGCTAACGATTCTCAGATTTGCCTAACCAGCCCTACCCTCACAGCTGACCTCCAGACTCATATTTCCAACTGCCTATTAGTCATCTCAACCTGGATGTCCTAGAAACATCTCAAGCTCAACATGTCATTCTCTTTTCCCTCATGCCCTCTCTTCTTCCAAGCTTCCTATTACTGTCAAGGAATCACATCTTCTCACTGACCTAGGCTCAAAACCTAGGCATCATCTTCAATTCCTCACTCTCTCTCTCTCTCAGTCCCACATCCAATCTGTTGCCAAGTCGTACTGATTCTATCTTTGCCATATCTCTCAAGAACACTCCCTTCTGACTCTGAAATTGCCCTGACTCAGTTACTCATCACCTCATACCTGGCCTACTGCAATAGACTGCTGATTCACCTCTGCTTCAAGTCTGCCTCTACCCTAATCCATCCTTCATTGAGCTTCTACAGTGTTTTCCTAAAACATAGGTATAATCATGTCACCTCCTCACATACACTCAATAATCTCCAGTGGCTCTCTATCACCTCCAGAATCAAATACAAAATCCTCTGTTTGACGTTCAAAGTCCCTTCCTATCTTCTCACAGCTTACACCATGTACTCTCAGATCCACTGACAATGACTTCTTCCCACAAGTCACTCCATCTCTTGGGGAATTTTCACTGATTGCCCCCCCCCCCATGCCTAGACTAATCCCCTCCTCGTCTCTGTCTCTAGGCTTCTCTAGGCTCCTTCAAACCCCAGATAAAGATTTTTCTGCTAGAAGCCTTTCCTGAACCCCCTTAATACAAATTGCCTCCCCTTTATTATCTCTGATTTTTCTTTTGTAAATCCTTCTTGTACTCAATTGTTTTCAAGTTGTGTCCCCCATTCAACTGTCAGCTCCTTGAGAACAGGGACTGTCTTTTGTTTTTCTTTGTATCCACACCATATAGCACAGTGCCTGGCTCTTTAGTATGCATTTAATAAATGCTTGTTGACTGACTGACTGACTGTCCCAATTGATAGGTCAGCCAACAAAAATGCACATGGTCCACTATATCTAGCAACCTCCAGACCAGACCACCTGACAAACAATCCATCGGCCCATCTTCTCACCATCCATCCTGCATCCAGATACTTAACCCCTCCAATCCTTTCTTCCCCCTTTCAACTTCTTGTTCCGGGAACAACAAATGAGTCAACACTTTCATTGCCCTTGGAAAAGGGCTACCAGCCAACTCCCTATGACTCTACTTACCACTCCTGTGATTTTCCAGACTGAAACTGTTTTCCTGAGTCATCTTTCCATTATAGGCTTTGCTTCTCCTGTCCCCACTAAAATGTCAACTTCTTGAAGGTAGGATCTGTCTTGCTATTGTATCTATATTCCCAGTGTTTATCACTGTGCTGAGCAAACAATAAATGCTTTATTAATGACTTTCCTTCTGAATCCAGAACCATTTCCTCCTAACTTGTGCAATATGGATTGAATTATACATGGTTTTAGGGAAAACTATTAACAGTGATGCTCATAATTGATGCAGAACTAATAGAGAGGGGGAAAAAGACTGTACAAATTCGGTTTGGCTTGTGCAAAGGTAAAATTAATGATGGTCTCTTATGTCAACTACTTACTATTTATTTCTAAGTACTATGCAGTTTGATGACAGGTATACAAATTTTTAATGTGTCAAATTAATTTATATTAGTTTTATTTGATTAAAGACCAAACTCAGTTCAGATAGGCTGATAGATTACTGCTCCTGAGGGTACTTTGGTCATTTACTCACAACTGGAAACATTTAGAGGGCAAATTGTTCCGGAGATGGGCATTTGTTGTGGTTGACACTTCGAACAGTGAAAACAGCATTCACTCTAGAGTCAAGAGATCTGGATTAGACTTCTACCTTTTTCATTTACTATCTGTTTGAGCTTGGGCAAATCATCTACACTCTCTGGGCCTCAGTTTCCAGATCTGTAGAATGAGGAGGTAATAGAAAAATCTAAAGTTTCTTCTGCTCAGAATTGTGGGAGCAAAATTTAAATCATTGGAGTCCCAGAGTCCCACTGCCCCTACCCCTTTTAACTTTCCACTTATCCAGCCCTCTCTCTCTCTCTCTCTCTCTCTCTCTCTCTCTCTCTCTCTCTCTCTCCTTTCCTCCCTCCTTCCCTTTCTCTGTACCTCCCTCCCTCTCTGTCTCTGTGTCTGTGTCTCTCAAATGTACTTTGCTCTTTTTAAGTCTCTGTTCATTGATGGCACTCAACCCAAAATGTGTCCAGTTTTATGTTTCACAAATGTGTTTCGAAGCTTTTGATAGTATATTTATAAGAATATCTTTTGAGTAAGATCTGAGGACTCCATGGTGAACAGGAAGGAAAGGGTTTTCAGAAACATCTTGTTTCGGGGATTAATGTACCATCTGAAAACTGTCTGGGAAGCAGGATACTTGAGTAAATTTACTTTTTGGATGACTTTCTGAAGAGAGCTCTCTGAAGTTTTGTGAAATTCCTAATAGCTAGACCATTATGAGGATGAAATAAATGTTTCAAATTCACCCCACAATAAGACAATGGAATCACAGAATTTTTACAGTTAGAAGGGGCTTTTTAGGCCATCTAGTCTATCCTGTACCTGAAAGGAATCCCTGATCTAATAGACAATACTAGTGGTCACCCAAGTCTCTGCTGGAAAGCCTTTGATGAAAGATCAGTAATTAATAATGGCAAAAAATAACAAGAGTTCTATGTGAAAAGACAGGATATGAACATTAAATGTTTTTGTTTTTTCTATTATAGTGGTAAGAGCTTGCATTCTAAATCTGGAGATTTGAATTTGGATCCTGTCTTGGACCTTAACAAACTGTGTGACCACAGAACAGGCTACTCAATGTCTCTGAAACTCTGTGTCTTTTTCTCTAAAATGGAAATATTGATACTTGAACTAACTACTGCATGGGATTGTTATGAAGAAAGTGTCTTTTTTTAATCTTGAGATACTTTGCAAATGAATTAATCAATATTTTAAATGGAATTGGTATTAATCATTCATATGTTCATGGAATTGGAATTTAGTTTTAAAAGATAATTAAAACATCCTTGTCCTCAAAGCTGCTTCATCTATTCATGTGACAGAGCTTCCAGTTTATTCCTGTGCATCCACCCTGAAGTAGGTGTTTGAGGGAGATTGAACAAGTAAATTAAAGCAGGAAAGAAGTTAGTCAATTATGTTCTGTAGCAGATAGAGTGATAGATTCACTGGAGTGTGAATCCTGCCTCAGACACATCCTAGCTGTGTGATCCTGAGCAAGTCACTTAACCTCAACATCTACCTTGGCTTCCTCATCTGTAAAGTGGGGATAATAATGGCACCTCTCTCCCAAGATTGTTGTGAGGATGAAATGAGACAATATCTATAAAGCCCTTAGCACAGTGCTTGGCACATAGTTGGCACATACACAAATATTAGCTATTATTGTTGTTTTTCTTATTATAAAAGACATCATTTAAGTCCTGCCCTTAAGGTGATTTTAGTCTAATTCAAAAGGAAAACAAAATGTGCCAAACATCTCATGAACGATTATTTATCACAGTGTAGAAGAAAGAACACAGGACTCAGAATCTCAGGACCTCAGTTCCTTGCTAATAAAAAGGAAGTGTTTGTGACAGATAAACCCTGAGTACCTTTAAGCTCCTCAATTCTATGATTCTGTGACTTGGTAAAACAACACATTCCTTTTTTGAGAACTTATTTTGATACCTTAATAAAGCTGCTGCCTCATCAGTGTGGGTACTTCCTTCCTCAATGCATATTAATAGCTTTCTGTACCTTCTCTTGCTCAGTGTTGTTTGTCTACCTTTTCCCACAGATCTTCTATAAAGGATCCACTGAGCACACTAGACAGAAGACTTCCTCTGGTCTTTCCAATATTTTGTGGCTATCCATTTAGCACTAGGCCTGTCCATCTGATGCCCTTCACTTCCCCTAGATGACCCACCCACCTGCTTCTCTGGTTATATATTTCCTTGATGTCTGTTATGCTCTTAAGTAAAAATCATCACCAATGTGAGAAAATGATTTTTCAAAAGGGAGGGACAAAGGGAAAAAGCATTTACATGGTGCCTACTATTCGCCAGGCACTGTGCTAAGTGCCCCCATCTCCATTTTTTTTTAAAGAAACATCTCACTTGATCCTGACAACAATCCTCTGAGGTAGGTACTGCCAGTCCCATCTTGTATTTGGGGAAACAGAAGCTAATATTGATGTGACTTCCCAGGTTCACATGGCTACGTTCTGAGGTCTTATTTAAACTCAGGTCTTCCTGACTCCAGGCTCAGTCCTCCATCTGCTGCATTACCTAGCTGTGCCTAAACTTATGGATAAGTGCTAAATGGCAATGGAGCAAATCAAATTAAAAGTCGGAACATTATCAAAGAAACAGTTTCTTAGAAATGGAAAAGACAGAATTTGGTAACTGTGTGACAAGCCATTTAGCTCTGTGTGCCTCAGTTTCTACATTTGTCAAACGGGGATAATGATACCTTGTAGTACTTACCTCACAGAGCTGGAAGACTCGGAGTCAAAGTCTGAGCCCCAACTCTGCTATTTGCTACCTGTGCGACCTTTGACAAATCACTCAGCCTCAGTCATGTCATCTGTAAAAGAAAAGGGTTAGACAATACGAACCGTAAGGCTTCTTCTAGCTCCGTATCATGATATTATGTCAAATACTTCGCAAAACTTAAACCACTATATTAATGGCTATCATTGTTAATTAATACTATAATAATATGAGAAAATAAATGTTTCATACCAAAGAGTGATGTGGGTGGGGTGGTACTAAATCAGTAGGGGGTATATTGGGAAAATTAGGTTGAAGACTGAATCTTAAAAGAGCACAGATTAGCAGAGAGGATAGTATTTAGGGGAAAATAAATAAATGATAGACTTGAGGGTTATCCATTTTGTGTGTATAAAAAGTTGTTGGGCATCGTATGACTATACTCAAAGATGAGAAGTCTAGTAAGTAGCATTTTTTTTGAATCGACACTTAGAGAATGTCAAGTCTGAAAGGGACCTTGAAAATCAATTGCTCCAAACTTTGCATACCCTTTGATCCAGCAATACCATTATTAGGTCTATATCCCAAGGTAATTTTTTAAAAAGAGGTGGAGGAGGGGAGACCTATTTGTACAAGAGTATTTATAGCAGCTCTTTTTATGGTGGCAAAGCACTGGAAACTAAGGGGATGCCTATCAATTGGGGAATGCCTGAAAAATTGTGGTTATATGACTATAATGGAATACTATCATGTTACAAGAAATGATGAGCAGGATGCTTTGAGAAAAACCTGAAAAGATTCACATGAACTGGCACAAAATGAAGTATGCAGAACCAGGAAAACATTGTACACAGTAACAGTAATGTTGAACAATGATCAACAGTGAATGACTTTGCTGTTCTTAGCAATACAATGACCCAAGACAATCCCAAGGGGCTCATGATGAAAAAAGCTATCTGCCTCCAGAGAAAGAACTAATGAAATCTGAATGAAAATTGAATATATTTTTTTTAACTTTTTCTTTATTTATTTGTTTCAATTTGTTTTCACAAAATGACTAATACAAAAATGTTTTACATGATTGCATATGTATAACCTATATCAGATTGCCTACCATCTCAGGGAGAAGGAAAAGAAAGAAAGGAGAGAATTTGGAACTCAAAATTTAAAAAAAAAATGATTTTTAAAGTCTTTTTTTAAAGATTTTCTATGAATTCTTTTTGGGCAGGTAACCATTTGAGGTTACTCTTTGGGGGGTTTCTTTATTTCAATATCTTCCTCTGAAGATGAACCCAGGTCATCTCTATTCCCATAATACTTTCTATGGTTGGAGTCTTTCTCCTTTGCCTCTGTGTGTGTGTGTGTGTGTGTGTGTGTGTGTGTGTGTGTATGTGTGTATGTATATATGTGTGTGTATATGTGTGTGTATGTGTGTGTGTGTATGTGTGTATATGTGTATGTGTGTGTGTGTGTGTGTGTGTATAGTAATAGCTTAATTTTTGTAATTACCTCTCTCCCTGGGGTATAGGAGAGGGGGTGCTTCTTGCCCCAGACCTTCAGTTCTTCTCTCTAACCTAGAAACAACCTGTAAATGCCCACAGTCAGGGGCTTTCTGTCCCTTGCTTCTGAACTCACCAGCCTGTGCTAGTTCCTTCTCGCCCCGCCCCCCAACACCTCTGCTCTCCCCTCCCCCATGTTGCCCCAGCTCTTCACAGCACAGCTGGGTGCCCGTTCCTTGTCAGCAGAGGTTCCTTCGATCTTCCTGGCTTAGATACCAACTCTCCTCTCTATCCTGGGGGGTAAAACTTTGGGTGGCAGCCTCCCAAACCAACTCACCCCAGGGCTTGCTGCTCGTTAAAGCAGCCCCTAGCCTGGAGGTGTTTACACTTCCAGGGGCCCAACCTCGTCCTGGGCTTTTTCTTCCCATCTTCTCACAATGTCCCAGGAAGACCCCTGTTGTGCCTCCATTTTTAATTTATTTTTTACCTGCACTTTGTTCGCTCCAAGGTGCTGTTTTATCTCTTCTGTGAGTGAAAATCTTGAGAGCTTGGAATTTTCTGACCTCCTCTGCCATCTTCCCAGAATCCTCTCCTCAAAGTAAATGTTAAAAATTGGGTTTTTTACTTGCAATTGGGGGAAAACTAATATATTATTTAAAAAAATAAATCAATTCAATTCTTTCATTTTATAAATGGGAAAAATGAGGCCCAGATAGACTAAACCAATTTCTTATCTCATCTCTGCCATTTATTACCTCTATAGGTTTTGCTACTGTTGTTTGCATGTTTCCTAGAACAAAGTGAAATAATCAAATTTATTAAGTGATACAATAAACCTTAAAACATTTTACATCTTTATAAAACTTTTAACACGTAATATGTCCCTTCAATTGTAATCAATTATTTGATGTGATTTGGATTTTGATATACATGCTTTAATCACAATTAAATTTGCTTTTTTTTTCAATTTCCATTAATTTTGCAACTCTAGCTGCCCATGTTGTCTTCCCCTATTAAAATGTAAATCCCTTGAGAATAAGGACCATCCTGCTTGCTTGTATTTTTGTTCCCTGACCCCTTAGCTCAGTGTTAAGCACATAGTAAGATCTAAATAAATATTTTTCTTCATTTACATAAATGAAAGGCAACTTTGGAGCCAAGAGACCAAAGTTCAAGTCCGTGCTCTTTTTACTTACTAGCTGTGTAACCATGGGCAAGTCACTTAATAATCTAAATTAATGGTCTCCAAAGTTTTTTTGATTGTACATCAAAAATTTTAAGCATGGTCACCCATGTGTATAATACATACATATATGTATATCATATACATGCACTACTATAACAATAATCAATCTGTTATAAAACAGATAAAATATGAATTTTAAAAGGATATTGTAAAGATAATTTATTACTTATTCTAGAGTCAATAAAGAGTTATTGGAATTCGGGTGTTTTTGTTTGCTTGTTTGATTGTTTTGCTTTATTCTCAAAGAGGACCCAAATGACATCACTATGTTGGAGTCAAAGTAAAGTGTGTTTGACTATGGCTGATCAGACCAGTATTAAATCAGAAGGTTCTAACAAGGTCAGGCACAAATAGTCCACGTAAACATTTGGAATGGAGATGTCTCTAAATTTGCACATCTTCTGTTTCTTTTGAGCTACTAAAATTTTGCTTCACTCATAGAACACAGAGCTTTCTTTGATGTGGGTATGCCATACTGGATGGTTCTTTGCCAGTTTCTCCATTGTCATATAGTCAATTCCAAAGTTCTTCAGAGAGACCTTGAGAGTGCTCTTATATTACTTCTTCTGATCTCCATATGAACCCTTGCCTTGTGTGAGTTCCCCATAAAAAAAGTCTTTTAGGTAAATGCTAGTTTGTCATTTGAACATTAGAATTTATTGAGGGGAGTAATAGTTTCATGCTTTAGGAAAATCATATTGGCAGCTGTGAGGATAGATTAGATTAGAGGGAGATTTCTAGCAGAGAGATTGTTAAGGAAGCTATTGCTATTGTCTAAGAAAGAGGTGACAAGTGTTAAACTGGCATCGTGGATGTGGGAATAGAGAGAATGTGAAACTGATGTGAGACATGTCAATGTGGAACTGAGGAGACTCCAAGATTAGATACACCAGTGATGGATGAGGGAAATGGAGGAGCCAAAGATGACATTAGAGTTGTGAAATCTGGGCAGCTGGAAGGATGATGATGTCCTTGCCAGTACCAGGGAAGTTTAGAAATGAGTGGTTTGGGAGTAGGTGGTGGTGGTGGTGGTGGTGAAGATATTGTAATGAAATCTATGATACAGTCCGAAGTCCATCCATGCCTGTTTGTCCTGTGTCATTTGATCTGTCCCACATAAAATGAAAAGGTGGTACAATGTAAGCATATATCAATAAAGTATACAATATAGATTTCCAAAGATTGGTAACAGGATTGCAAACAATTGCAGACCTATGAAATAAACAAACAAAATGTGTAAAAAAAAAAAAAGGTGGGGAGGGGGTGCAGAGGAAAGGCAGGGCTTTTACTCACTGGGTCGTGGCCCTGGAACTCAGACTGCAGAAATTGCCTTTTCTCTGAGGGCTGCAGCCAAATGTAGTCTGGGAATGAAGGTGAAATTTTCCATGAGGGCACCTGAGCAACTTTTGTGAATAGTGATCAGTTAGTTTTTTTATTATAAATTTGTTTTGATATCTTTTATTTTTTTACATTACATCACCTTCATTCCGTACTTTATCCCTCATCCAGTATTGTCATAGAGAGCCTTTCTTTATTACAAATAAAAAGGATGAAGAAATATTTCAGCAAAATTAAAAAAATTTTTTTTTCAATAGTCTGACTTTCTATGCAGCGTTCCATACTCATAGTATCTCACCTCTGGAAAGAAGCAGGGACAAATGCTTTCACACATCTTTTGGATATTTTCAGACATCTTCCTGCTTGGTCAGTCATAATTTCTCAGAATTTAGTTTTGATGTTTTGTTATTGTTTCCACTTATGTTGTTACAGTCATCCTGTATACTGATGTCCCGACTCCACTTACTTTACTTTGCATCAGTTCTTTTAAGTCATAATTCTCTGTATTCATCCTTTTTCTCACTTCTAACGGTACATTCCATTGTAATCATATACTACAACTTGTCTAATCATTGTACAGTTGATAGGCATGTACTTGGTTTTCATTCCTTTGGATAGGTGAGGTCAGAGGTTCTCAGAGTAAGGTCTTCAGATTCCTAGAGGTTCTTGAAACTCTTTCAGGAAATCTGTCAAGTCATGAATATTTTCATAATAGAAAGCTCTCTGCCTCTAAATACTCTTCCCTATTCCAATTGTGTGAGGCTAGATTTTCATCATATTCCTCAACCAAGACAGCATATCACAACAGATTGAATGCAGAAGCAAATAATGAGAATCCAGCTGTCTTCTATTAAGCCAGACATTTAAGAGATTTGCAAAAATATATAAAATAATGCCACTGTCTTCACAACTTTTTATTTTGGAAAGTAGTTATTGTTTCTACAAATGTTACTTATATTAAAATATAATAAGTTGATTATTTTTATTTTTTGCTTTTTTTTTTGGAGGCAGGAAGGCAGGGCAGTTGGGGTTAAGTGACTTGCCCAAGGTCACATGGCTAGTAAGTGTTAAGTGTCTGAGGCCAGATTTGAAGTCAAGTCCTCCTGACTTCAGGGTTGGTGCTGTACTCACTGAGCCACCTAGCTGCTCCAATTATTTTTATTTTAAAGTGAATTAGTAAATTCTTTTTAAATGTATACATTTCTATTTCTAATATGGTAAATAACCCACATAAACAAAATCTCTTGGAGTTTCTAAACAATTTTTAAGAGAGTAGAGGGGTCTTGAGAATAAACCATTTGAGAACTGCTGGTTTAGGTAAGGAGCTAATACTTTGCTCAGAAGGGGAGAAGTTGTGAAATTGTACAACAGAAGGAGGAGAGTACATAGTGCAGGACTATTAGGAGATAAGGGTGGGTATGATTGTATTAGAGACAAACCCCATGATTGGTGATCTTAGTGAAGGTGGAATACTTCCTATCTACCCATCCTTAAATTGACTGATCACACACTTCTTGAGGTGAGGCTATGGTTCTCTTGGCATGATATCATGGCTCCCCACTTTGGCAGCCACTGATCTAGGCAATTCTAAATCTCTAAGTTTCAAAGAAGGTACTATCCTGCATGGGAAGAGGAAGTTTCCTCATCTGGAAATTGTGTGTGTGTGTGTGTGTGTGTGTGTGTGTGTGTGTATGTGTACATGCATGCATACACTTACAGGAAGGCAGAGGTGTATAACCTGGGCTGGACGAGAGTTTCATCCTGAGTTGACCCTGGTAACTGAAAATGTAGAATCTCTCAACTGCTGTAGATGCTGGAATGTGGGGTGCCACAGAGACCCTTAGGAGAGGCAGTCTCGAGGCCATAGGTCCTCAAGTGTGGCCCTTTGACTGACTCCAAACTTCACAGAACTAATCCCCTTAAAAAAAAGATTTGTTCTGTAAAACCTGGACTCAGTCAAAAGGCTGCATCCCAGGAACTAGAAGGCCACAAGTGGCTTCCAGGCTGCAGGTTCCCATCCCTGCTGTAGACTATAAATGAATTTTGTCACTTTGCTGAGTAGATAAAACTATAACAATTAGTTGTAGCACTTTCTTTAGAAATGGTTGCAATTTTTGTGAATTGAATTACATAAATAGATATATAATTTAACAACAGAAATCCTCTGGAGGAAAAATGCCTTAAAAATACTATCACTTTTGTCTCTTCCTTCTTCATCTCTCCTTCAATAAATACCAAGACACAATTAATTTTCAAATCCTGTTGCTTCTATTTCAGCAATATCTATTAAACATGTTCCCTCCTTTATATTTCCACTGTTCCTGTGAGGGCCTTATTAGCTCTCCCCTATACTGAACTGCACAATCTGAATTGATCTTCCTGCTTTCAGCCTTTCTCTACTCTAATCCATCCTTCACATTTCTGACTGTATGACCTAAAGTATTGTTCTGACCCCACCTTTCCCTCACTCGGAAATTTTCAGTGGTTTCATCATCACCTACTGAAGTAATAGATATGACTTAACCTGGCATTCAAGGACCTCCAGAAACTAGCCCCAACTTAACCTTTTCAGTTTACTCTCAGATCATTTGCCTTCACATACACTGTTTCAGTTAGATTAGATGACTCACTGTCATCCCCTCTTATCCAGTCCTGTACTCTTTTCTTCTTACTGGTGTCCCATGACTAGGACTGACTCTTCTTTCCCAGTCCTATTCTACTAGTTGGAATCCATCCCTCCTTTCAAGGGAGCAGAATTCCTCTATTCCACGAAGACATCCTGGTTTTCCCAGCAGAAAGTTTTCTCTGTTTTCACATTTCTCATAGAACTTTAGGCGGCCCTATTATTCTTTTCACTTAAAACACGCTCATTTTTGTTGTGGTTGTTTGTATCCATGTTCTATCTCCTCTATGAGTTGATCAGCTTCTTGAGGGGAGAGACTACGTCTTTCTTTTTCATCTTGGCATTTAATGTCACTTTAATCTGTAAATACATCCCATCCTCTTCCCTACCCAGAGAGCCAAAGAATGAAAAAGATGAAAAAAAGGCAGTTCAGAAAAGCTTCCTGAGTCCAACAGCATATGCATATTTTTCTCATCTTCTCCTCAGGGACATGCTGGGACAGGGATAATATCTTATCTAAATGTTACACTGTCACCTCTGCCTCATACAACGTTCTGCACAACAGTAGGCATTTAATAAATGTTGACTAAGTTAAGCTCTTCTCTTTTTAGTTGTATGCTCTGTCAGACCTCTGCCTGTTTCAGATTGTACTTTAGGCAATCACCAGCCTGAAATTGGGGAGCTGGACCATAACATTAGGCTCCTAACAATCATGGATTTAGAGTCTGATTGAGTCTCAGTGGCCACCTAGTCCAACCACCTCATTTTATAGATGGGGAGACTAAAGTCTAGAGAAGTTAAATGACTTTTTCAATGTTATATCATGTGAGACAGCAGAGATAGGATTCAAACTTGGGTACCTTGACTCCAAATCTAGTGTTCTTCAGGTCTCTAAGTTTTAGGAGCCTGCCACTTGATGGTCTAACCTCCCCCCCCAACTCCCAACCTATCTCACATTCCACTACACAAACACTGGCTCCATTAAAAAGAAAAAGAACATATTTCTCTTTTTCATTATATGGCATAAACACCTTTTGACATCTCCTTCTTGAAATGTCTCAAGCCCCTTTTGGCAAGGAGAGGGATATGATCAAGCCCTTGGCATGGCAGTATCCCAATGTGAGATCTGAGCAGTTGTCTACAGCATTCTTCCCCACTTCCTGTTGGGAACAGCTGTGAGTTGTTGTTTGTTAAATAGTTGCCCTTTCCCCACTGGACACCCCAGCTCTCTCTGGAGGCCTTGAATTTCACAGCTGGTACAAAGTGAACCTTCAACCTTTTCAAATTTGTAAAAGACTCTAGGTCTTATTGTGTGTGTGTGTGTGTGTGTGTGTGTGTGTGTGTGTGTGTGTGTGTGTGTGTGTGTGAGAGAAAGAGAGAGAGAGAGAGACAGAGAGAGAGAAAGAGACAGAGAGAGAGAGAGAGAGAGAGACTGATTTCACAAAAGGGAGCTCTTTTACTCCACCATGCTGTTAACAAGTGGAGTTTATTAATAACAGTGAGTTGATAAGATAATAAAATGTAATTGTCAGGTAGCCTTTAAAGCATGTAGCATGTCTTTCCTTGGGTGAACATTCTCAATTTATCCCTTCGAGATGAACTCAAGTTGTTGATACAAGGAGGTGATGCTGGGACACGGAGAAGAGGAGTGATGGACAGATTTGACAGACATATTTTTAGTTTCTGCTACTTCTCTGAACACCATTTGCAGTCTCTTTTCCTTATGGAGTAAGGGCACCTAAGAAGTGTAAAACTAATTCCAGGATCTAATTTGATGTTGAGTATGATTCAAACAAATCTCTCTCCAGGGACACAGGTAACTCCCCACATTTCTCTGAGATGGCTTTATTAACTCCTTTTGCCAATAAATGCTGAGAGCCAATTTGAGTGCTGTAGACTGGAATTGCTCCAGGGAAAAGGACCTTCCTTCTAAGTTATCTCTGCCCCCTCCCCCTCTACAGAATTGCTCAGGGAATCCACATTGCAGTGTAATCTTGAATTAAAACATTTTCCCTTAAATAGGGCTTTTGAGTTTCCCAAAAAGTCTAATGGTCAGATGACAAGACTTTATGTATTGTATATTTATGAGTGGCTTGTCAATTTTCCCTGTGGGGAAAAAAAAGGGGGGGAATGGAGAGAAGGAAAAGAGAAAAGGCAAGAAAGAAAGTAAGAACAAGGAATCAATGCTTTAAATATATAACAAGCATGCCCATTTGACAAAGTACCATCATTTCTTGATATTATTGAGAACCACAGGCAAGTAGTTTAACAGATTTTAAGAAAAGAGACAGAGAAATGAAAGAACAGTGAATAATAAAGCACACACTAGATGCCTAAGATAATTATTCTGTTTGACTGTGATTCACCAAAGATACCAAGAAAAGCAAACTGAAGTTCTAGTCCCTTTTCCTCTCCAGGCCTCAGTTTCTTCACCTGTGAAGTGAAGGTCTCTTCCAGCTGACTGAGCTCTTCCAGCTCTAACATTCTATGATTTAAAGGTTAAATATTCACCCTTATGCCTTAAACCTGCTGTGGCCTACTGCTATGCTAACACACACAATTAGCTGCTAACTGGGGTAAGGAAGCCAGTGATCAAAAAGGAAGGTCATAAGAACAAGACAAGAATAGAGTACACTTTATATATCTTAGAACAGTCACAGACTTTCAGTGATTCCCCTCAATGAAGCTATATGGCTGTAGGTCACAGACCCCAAAGTATAAGAAAAGATAACAGAATGATTGAATGAGTGAATGAATGAATGAATCAATGAATGAAAAACAATTGAAGGAGCTCCTACAATCTACAAGGCATTGTGCTAGATGCTATGGACAAAAACATAAAGCCAACATATTCCTTTGCCCTCAAAGAGTTTATATTCTAACAGCAAAGTCAACACATCTAGGAGAGAGGTAAACCAGGGAAAGGAATTTTGGTCACAGGGATGGTGAAAGAAGTCATAGGGCAGTTGATTATCATGCCTTTGCCAGAATCAATAATAGTATAGATTTGATTACTGGTCCCAGAACAGAACAAGAGATGGAAAAAGAAGAGACAAAACAACAACAACAACAGTATATGTAGCTAGGTACTTTGGTATGAATTCCTGGTTGTGATAAGACACATGGTCAGGAACTCTCTAGATATACTGGGTTAGTTGAGTTTGTACTCAATTTTCAATTATGACAATTCAGCTGTTGTGCTGAGTTGATTATCTCCCTTAGCAAGTATATGTATGCGTGTTTGGGGTAGGGCTTGGCCTCTGGAAGTGTGGTCCAAAGGGTGCTGCTCAGGGAGACAGAAGGGTGGCCATGCAGATCTCAAGATCCTCAGAGTGGATGGCTAGGTCGGGTAGGGAATGTGGTTTGAGGTGTGTTAAGAGGTTTACATGAAAAGAGAGGCCAATCAGACAGTACCTTTTCCAGTATAGACTTCACCTTTATTCATTTTCTTTGGCTCACTGACCAAGGTGAGGGAGTTGGGATGCTCTTTGAAAGCCATTGCTACTTCTAGGTTTTTCCCTTCTCCATCACTCGTTAACCTCTTTTCCTTCAAGCTTCCTACTATTCATATCTCCCATCCCATCAAAACCCTGGTAACTTTTATCTACATACCCCACCCCAACCCAGGTCACTCCTCTCAGTGTGTTTGGTGCCTGAATCATGATTTTTCTTTAATCCTCATCTCCTGCCTTCATGAAAGGGAACTTCAAGATACATATTGATTCTCCCTCTAACACCTTAACCACTCAGTTCCTCAACCTACTCTCCTCTCATGAGCTATTCCTCCAACCCACCTTAGCCACACAAAAGGATATTCATCACCTACAAACACACCACACCTCCACACTCTAGAATTCTGAGATCACCTTATCCACACGTCTCCCTCTACCTTCTCTTATGAAACTCTACTCTCCATCCATACTGTGACCTCCAAACCTTTGTCCCCTCAACTGACTCCCAAACCTAGTACTAAGTACTTTCTTTTTCTTTTCCATCTTGACCCCTTGAAGAACCAATTCAACTTGAAACTATTCACCCCTCTGAAATATCTGTCCCCTTTACCATATCGTCAATTACATTCAGCCAAGCCTTGGCCTTGGATCACTCCCACCATTCCCCACCTTCACTCCTATAAACATGCTGCTGAATGAAGACAGAAAAAAATCACACATTGATCTAGCCATTCCAGAGAACCAATTTGGAACTATACCCAAATGGCTATAGAACTGCGCATGCTGTTTGATCCAGTAATATTGTTATTAGGTCCGTATCCCAAAGAGATCATCAAAAAGGGAAAAAGACCCACATGTACAAAGATATTTATAGCAGCTCTTTTTGTGGTGACCCAAAATTGGAAACTGAAGGGATGCCCATCAATTGGGAAATGACTGAACAAGTTATGGTATATGAATGTAATGGAACACTATTGTTCTGTAAGAAATGATGAGTGGGTAGATTTCAGAAAAACCTGGGGAGACTTATATGAACTGATGCTGAATGAAGTGAGCTGAACAGGGAGAACATTGTACAAAGTAATAGCAACAGTGTGTAATGACCAGTTTGGATAGACTTAGCTCTTCTCAGCAATGCAATAATCTAAGACAATTCCAAAACACTCATGATAGAAAATGCTATCCAAATCTAGAGAAAGAATTATGGAGTCTGAATACAGAACAAAGCATACTATTTTCTCTTTTTTTTGTTTTTGCTTTTTTCTTTCTCATGGTTTTTTCCTTTTGTTCTGATTCTTCTTTCATAACATGACTAATGTGGAAATACGTTTAATATGATTGTACATGTATAGCCTATATCAGATTGCATGCAATTTTGGGGAGGGAAAAATTTAGAACTCAAAATCTTATAAAAGTAAACTTTGAAAACTAAATTTAAATATTTTTTAAAAGAAGCACAAACTCTCAAAAGAAAAAAGAAAAAAAAATCACACAACCTCTGCCTGGTTGTGTGTCAAATATGCCAACATATTTATGTTATACTACCTTAACCAGGTCCTCACTGTTTGTAGGCAATCCTTACACATCTCTCATATCAACTCACTATCCCACTTTTCACAGCTACTCTTTTAAACCTTTTCATCCCTTCTCAAACTTTCCATGGTTTCCTCTTCTCTACTCTCTCAGCTGAGAATTTTCCTTTGTATTTTACAGAAAAAAACTGAGGCTATTCACCATGTATTCCCTCTTCTCAACTATTCTTCATTTTTATCACTCAAGTACCTCCTTCCTCTTTCTCCTCATTCACTCCTGTCTCAAATAATGAAGTGGCCTTACTCCTTACCACAACTAACTCTTCTACTTGTTCAGACAATCCCATTCCATCCCATTTTTTCCAACAGCTTGTCCCTTGTGGGATCTCCATTCTTTCATTCATTTTCAGTCTCTCCCTGTCTACTAGCTCATTTCCTACTGCCTGCAAATATGTCCATGTCTCCCCTGGCCTGAAAAAAATAATCAATTGGTCCTTCCATCCCGGCTATTATCCTGTATCTTGTCTTCCGTTTTGCAACGAAACTCCTTGAAAATTCAATCTATAGTAGGTGCCTCCACATTCTTTCTTCTCACTATCCTCTTACCTTCTTACAATATGACTTTTAACTTTGTCATTCCACTAAAACTGTTTTCTCCACACTTTCTAATTGTTTCTTAGTTGCCAAATTTTGCTAAAAAATTCTTTTTCTCTATCCTCATTCTCTTGACTTTGCATCCTTTGACACTGTTGACCACTCTCTTTTTGATACACTCTCTTTTCTCTGAGTTTTTAGGACACCATTCTCTGCTTTTCATCCTACCCATCTCCCTTCTCCTTCTCTGTCTCTTCACTGGATCCTCCTTTATATCATACTCTTTTTATTTTATTTTATTTTTAATTCACTTATTTATTTTTAATTTTCAACATTTACTTCCATAAGTTTTAAATTTTCTCTACCACTCTCCCTCCTTCCCAAGACAGTATGCAATCTGATATAGGTTCTACATTTACATTCTTATTAGATATATTTTCACGTTACTCATGTTGTATAGAAGAAGTAGAACAAATGGAAGGAAACACACGAAAGAAAAAAAATTCAAAACAAAACAAAAAGAAATCAGCATTCAGACTCTATATTTCTTTCTCTGGATGTGGATGGCATTTTCCATCATGAGTCTTTTGGAGTTGTCTTAGGTCCTTGCATTGCTGAGAAGAGCTAAGTCTATTGAAGGTAGTCATTGTAGAATGTGGCTGCTACTGTGTACAATGTTCTCCTAGTTCTGCTCACTTCACTCAGCATCACTTCACATAAGTCTTTCCAGGTTTTTCTGAAACCCACCTGCTCATCATTTCTTATAGCACAATGATATTTCATTACATTCACATACCACAATTTGTTCATCCATTCCCCAATTGATGGGCATCCCTTTAATTTCCAGTTCCTGGACACCACAAAATAACTGCTATAAATATCTTTGTACATGTGAGTTATATCATGCTCTTTAACAATAGGTATCACTCAGGATTAAATCCCAGACCCTCTTCTCTTCTCCCTCTATACCACTTCACTTGACAACTGCATCAGCTCTCCTGAATTTAATCACCACCTCCACGATGATGATTCTCAAATCTCCCTACTCTACCCCAAACTCTCTGTTGACTTCCATTCCCCCATCTCCAACTGCTTTTCAGACATCTCAAACTAGATGTCTAGTAAACCTCTTAAACTCAAAATGTCCAAGTAGAGACTCATTATCTTTGCCTCCAGTATCAAATACAAAATGCTCTTTTGGGAATTCAAATTCTTTACAGCCTGTCCCGCTCCTACCTTTCCAGTCTTCTTATACCTTACTCCTTAACATGTACTTCAATCCAGTTTCACTGGCTTTTCAACAAACAAGACACTGCATCTCTTGCTTCTGGGCATTTTCTCTGGTTTTCCTCCATGTCTGGGATACTCTGACCTCCTGGAACCTAAAGACCTTCTTGGCTTCCTTTAAGACCTAACTAAAATCGCGTATCAGAAGACTTACTCAATCCCTCTCAATTCTAGTGCCTTCTGTCCATTGTTTCCTATTTATCTTGTATATAACTTGCTTTCTGTGTGTGTGTGTGTGTGTGTGTGTGTGTGTGTGTGTGTACATGTTGTCTCCCTCATTAGATTGTAAGCTCCTTGAGGTCAAGAGTGATCTTTTGCTTCCTTTTTGTATCTCTAGTACTTACCACAGTGCCTAAGGCATAGTAGGTACTGAATAAATGTTTATTAATTGATTGTTTGAACCAATAGACAGTATAACTACTGCCTTGCTGCCAACTAAGACATTAGAAGAGCCAGAGAATGGTTTCCAATGTATTGTGTGAATGTTCTATGGAGGATTTATGGAAAGACAAAAAAGAATTGCACAGGATAGTAATGGGGTACAAGCATTATCAGTGGAGAGAGCCTCCTTGACAATGTAATCATAGATTTATCAAATTATCAGACACAAAACAAGACTCCAGACAACAAGTATGTTCAAAGTATTGGGTATCCATAGCAGGATCTATTAAGGATACTAATCAGAAGTATTATCATTCTGGTAAGAATATTTTCCATAATCCTCTGCCACACAGGCCAGACTAGTTTTTTTCCTTAAAAATGAATTAAATTGAAGATTTAATTGGCCCAAGGGAGAACTAAAGGTTTGGGCCACTGATGTAACTTCCTGGTGTACAAGTACAAAAGACATATCATCTGGGTCCTCTCTTAGACCAGCATGACCAACACTGGCATGAGAAAACTTCATTCAGCAGAATCAATACCATAGCTTCACTAAATATCCTGCGCTTGCTATGGTTAAGTAAATCTCTTGCTGAGTGCTGCATGGACTACAAGGGTTTCATTTTTTGCTCAGTCTTAAACAAGAGCAACCAGACTGTCCTGGTCAGCTCTGGTCTACTACATCTGTAGTTTCCCATTCATTTTCTGAAGGGATAACTGAAAGCTGTTTCACTTACTTCAGGGGCTAATCCCTTTCAAAAGGCATAATCCTCTATTTAATTATTCATTTGTTTCCTTCTTCACCATTTCCTCTCTCTCACCATCAAATAAAAGAATCCCAGGTCTTGAATATTTCATGTGAGGGTGGCAGTTGTCTTCTGAGTGTTCACACTATTGTTTCCTCTAATTCCCTGAGAATCCCATTGGATTGGGGTCTCTCCATTGCCTGTTAATATAGCAGATGACATGTTAATAGGATAAATTCCTACTTTCTTCCTCTTGTGGCCTCCAGCTTGACATTAGACATACACAATTAATTAAGTAATTCACAATACACCTTTTTGTTTCTCACACACATACATTCAGTCTTATTTCTGCATGATAGGAAAATAGCACAGAAAAGCACACCTTTTCTCCCAAAATGATTCAATTTCTTATAATTTCAGAAAGTATCTTGTTCTCCTTGGTTTTGATAAAACAATACAAAAAATGTATAATCCATTCATGGTTCATCAAGGGACACCTTGGGAAGTTTTGTGATAGATTGTAGTTGTCTTATGTGAAGAAAATAGATTCAGGATGAGCCCACCCTTTGAGTAATTAGCATCCATGGATGCCTCCATAAACTACTTAAATTTTTATTGTACTTCTGTTGAGGCAATGGGTTCCACAAGTTAACTACCTACTGTTTAATAAGACTGTCCTTCATTTGTCCATCCATTCCCCAATAGATAAGTGGTCAAGGGATATGAACAAACATTTCTCAAAAGAATTATAAACTATTAACAACCATACAAAAAAATGCTCCAAACAATTAGCGATAAGAGAAATGCAAGTCAAAACAACTGAAGTTTTATCTCAGGTAAAATTATTGTTTTATCTGAGCTCATTGTCAAAGATAACAAAAGATGCAAATAAATGTTGGAGGAGTTGCAGGAAGATGGGTGGGCACACTAATGCATTGTTGGTAGAGCTGTGAATTGGTCCAACCATTCTGGAAAGAAATATGAAATTGGGCAAAGAAAGTTACTGAAATGTCCACTCTGCTAGGTATATATCCCAAGGAGTTCAGAAACAGAAGGAGCCAATACAACAAAGTGTATGCTTAGCAGTATTCCTTGTATGATCAAAGAACTGAAAAAATGTGGTTACTCTTCAATTGTGGAATAATGAGCTATTGCACATTAATGTAATATGGAATATTTCTGTGTTGTAAGAAATAATAAATATCATAAATATAGAAAAGCATCAGAAGATTTATACGAAAGGCAGCATAGATTAGTTGATAGTTGACTGGACCTGGAGACGAAAACACCTGGGTTCAGATTCTGCCTCTGACAATTACTAGTTGCATGAAGGTTGGCCATTACTAGTCCTTTCTGTATCTGTTTCCTCATCTGTTAAGTGAGAGGATTGGACTTGATGTTCTCAGGTCCCTGCCAGCTCTAAACCTATGATCCTAAGAACTGATGCAGAGTGAAGTAAATAGTCAAGAAAGTAGTAACACAACAACTTTAAGGGATCAGTGACCCTGGATGAGTCACTTAATCTCTATTTGCCTTAAACCACTGGAGAAGGAAATAGCAAACCACTCTGTTATTTTTGCCAAGAAAACCCTACTATTTTTGCCAAGAAAATCCCCCCCCAAATTTTGTCCACAGGGTCACAAAGAGTCATACATGACTGAAAGACAAAAACACATGACAAGAATTGTTATTAAGAAACACTGGATTCTTTGCAGAGGGCAGAGAAGACAAAGAGAGGAATGATAGGGGGCCCCTAGGTACAGAGGCAGTGAGGTGGCACAAAGGATGGAAAACCAGGCCTGATATATGAAAGACCTCAGTCCAAAGCTAGCCTCCAATACTACCTTCTTGACCCTGGCCAAGTCATTTAACCTCCTTTGCCTCAAATTTCCACATCTGTAAAATCCAGATAGTAATATCACCTACTTCCTGTTCAAAAGAGATAACTGTAAAATGCTTCACACATAGTGCTACATAAATATTAGTTGTTGGTATTATTATTATTACCTGAAGCAGTGTGTATGAGGGGAGAGGAGTAGAAAGGTGAAAAGGACATAGAAGAGAGAAGCTGGGTGCACCTGAGGACAAACTTAGCTAATTTTGTTCTCTTGCCCGAAGTCCAGTTTGTATTCACTTTTCAGCCTTCTGGGGTTTCACTGACCCTCTACCACACACGAAGCAGCCAATCTATCAGGGGAAGTGTGGCTCTCCTGAGAAGAAACTGTCCTCTCCAAATATGTTAAGAGCACCAGCTCCAAGGCTGGCTGCAAGGTGGTTTAGATCAGGGCTATTCTGGGGCAGACGAGTTATGTTCTGCTGATAGGGGAGGATTAATGAGGCAGTCTGCTCATCCGTTGCAATTAGAAACAACGCTAAAACTATTCCCAGGCTATTTCTATGCAAGGAACTTGAACTGCTCATCAGGCCTTACTCACTCAGAGACCTGTGGGTAATTAGGGCCGTGTTAAATTTAGGAGAATCAACCCAGAGCAGTCCCATCTGTGCTGTCTTCCTTTAGGGCTGAAGGTGCAGTGTGCTATTGGCTAATTCTCCAAGGACTATAAAAAGGGGATTTAGCATATACCATAAACTTTGAGGGTTGCTTAGCAAAAGTTAAACATGCCCCGGCCTCTTAGCCCCATATAAGGCCTACAGGATGCAATTCAACACCAAAATCCCTGACAACCCCAAGAAAATGTCCTGACATTTATGGACTCTGATTAGCCAGACTCATATACTTGCCAGAAGAACTTTCAAAAGGGTAGTTCAAATCTCCCTCCTGGAGAAATGATGATGAAATACAACTCCCTTGATAGAGAGGCGGGGGCTTGTGGATATGGCATGGAGTATGTAGTCAATTATAGTGGCAGTGGCAGTTGGTTTGGCCTGAATGGTTTTCTTTGTTGCACAGGAGGTTTCAACATGGCTAAGTGGGAATTGGAGGTAAGGAGAAATGATTGCAGTGCACAAAGACTTTTAAACTTGAAAATTAAACTTAAAAGAAATAAAAGCAATTCTATCTAATGTTTGCCATAGGGGATTAAGGAAGAGTCTGGGGTCTGGAAATCTGAAGGTTGAACAAGCAAGAACAAAGGGTATAGTTGATATGTAATGGCACACCCATGCCCTGTGGCATTGTGAGACTATTGTGTCATTATAAGACACTTTCACGCCCTTATACAAAAGTCCACTTTCACTATGCTGATTCAGCAACCAATGGTCCTCTGCATTTCTAGAGAATGTTCTTCTGAAGAGTTTAAGAAAAAAAAAACATTTAGTGGGTATGAACTCATTTTCTCCCAATGTTATTAGGAAGGCTAGAGAGAACAAGCTAGGTATTATCCCCATTTTATAGATGTGAGCATTACCTCAAATATGTGGGAACCAAAGACACAAAGTTTAAGAACAGACCAATGGAGCATAGCTCACACTGAACCCTAAAATTCTCACTAGCCAGAGGAGATTTATTTTTTAATGATCTCACCAGTAACAAACTACGGAGCTTACTCATCAATAAATTGGACAGAGATTACAAATGATCAGTGAGTTGGGCCCAGAATTAAACAGGAGGAAGAATGAGTTGGGCCCAGAATTAAACAGGAGGAAGAGAGAGGACTGTACTGCCTCTGGGAAACTAAAATGGTCTTTCAGTGACCTCAAGTTTCTCTCAGGAAAAAAAGCCCATCTTTTTTTATACCGACATTTTGCCAGTGTTGTATGGCTATGAGTCATGGATTATGACAGCCTCCAAAGAATTAAAAATGAGTATCACTCAGAAGGCTATGGAGAAGCACATGGTGGGTGTGAACAGACTGTAGTAGATAACAAACAAGGAAATATGAAGAATAATAGCTAGTGCTTTTAGGTTTGCAAAGCACTTTATGAGTATTATCTCATTTGAGTGGTAGGTGCTATTATTATTCTCATTGTACAGAGGAGGAAACTGAGGCAGATAGAGTTTTTCCCCAGGATCATACAGGTAATAAGTGTTTGAAGTCAAATTTGGAATCGTCTTCATACCTTTAGATCCAGCACTCCATCCACTGCTAATGTTATTTAATAAAAAATGAAGAAAATGAGCTGGCCACATGGCAAATGCAAGGGGTAACCAATGAACAGTGACAGCTATTGTGCCTCACTGACATCCTTTCAAGGCAAAGAGAAGGCCCATCTTGGCTAGATGGAACTCTTCCTCTTTTAGGGGAGGACATGTATAGAACTAAAATGTATAGCAGGGATAATGACACATAAAATGCAAGCTATTATCTACATTAATGAAATCACAGTGTTTGAGAAATAACCACTGATTGATTACTGCAAACCTTAAAATGTTATGTAAACATCTACTATGTGATAAATAGATACATACATGTATATGTGTACATGTATATATAATGTGTGTATATGTATACACACATACACACACACACACATATATATATATGTATATGTATATATTCATTTAATATTCACCACTACCATGTTAGGTAGAAGCTGATATTAACCATGTTTTCCAAATGAAGAAACTAAAGCTCGGAAGTTTCCAGTGATTTATCCCTGGTCCCACTGCTGATAAGCGTCTGAGGCAGGACTCAAACCCACATCTTCCTGGCTACAAATCCAGACCTCTGTCTGCTATACTACACTGATCTCCCAAGGGAGGCCCTGAGAATTGGGCATAGCATTCTGAATATGGCTTAACAAGGACAAAAATTAAATTTAAAATATTTCAGAAAGCTCTTCCTCACTTCCTCCATCTCCAACCTTAGACATTTTAAATTGCAGAATTAAACATTTCAACAGAAAGGAATACTCATTTTCTTTTGGTTGCTGCTCCTCACACACTGACTAAAATACCCTTTATCCAAATGGCTCCCCAAACTGGTTTTTGATGTGAAGTTAAAATAGAAACATCCCTGCTGGCCACATATTGACTTAGAAAATTGCAAATTAACATTATCTATGCTTTATTATATTTCTATTTATTTTGTTAAACATTTTCCAATTACACTTTTATCTGGTTTGGGATGCGCTCAGTAGTGCTACACTGCGTGCAGCTCCTGAGTCCAATTTTGATCCTTTTCTAATATTATGTAAACTATTTGAAAATTAGAAAGGTAAAGAAGGAGTCCTACCAAATTCTTTCTGTGACATAAGTATGGTTTTGATACCTAAATCAGGAAGAAAAAAAAATGAAGAAAACTATAGACCAATCTCCCTAATGAATGTTAATGCAAAATTTTTAAATAAAATTCTAGCAGCAAGACTAAAGCAATATATTACAAAATTCATACACTATGACCAGGTGGGACCTATATCAGAAACTTAAGGATGGTTCAGTATTAGAAAACAGCAACTGGCCATATCGATAATAGAAAATAACAGAAAATAATGGTCATATCAATAGACGCAGAAAAAGATTTTGACAAAATACAATACACCTTTCTGTTGAAAACAATAGAAACCACAGAAATGAATGGAGCTTTTCTTAAAAGGATAAATAGTACTTATCTAAAACTAAGAGCAACCATTATCCATACTAGGTATAAACTTGAAGCCTTGCTAATAAGATCAGGGTGAAGAAAGAATTTCTATTATCACCACTGTTCTTCAATATTGTACAAGAAATGCTGGATAACAATTAATTTATCGCATTACAATCTGAAAATGATGTATTTGATTTTTCTGCATTTATCGATAAAGCTTTTCTGCCCCAATATATGGTCATTTTTTTTGTAAAGGTACCAATGTACCACTGAGAAAAAGGCATGTTCCTTTCTATTCCCATTAATTTTCTCCTGATATCTATCATATCTAACTTATCTGAGATTGCATTCGTTTTCTTGACTCTTTTCTTATTCATTTTTTTGTTAGTTTTATCTATTTCTGAGAGGGGAAGTTTGGAGTTCCCCACTATTACAGTTTTGCTATTTATTTCCACCTGTAATTCTACTTATTCCTTTAAAAATTTGGATGTTGTAACATTTGGTGCATAAATATTTAGTACTGATATTACTTCATTATCTGTGGTATCTTTTCATAGTATGTACTTTCACTGTTTATATATTTTATTACATATATTCACTGTTTATTTATTTATATATTTTATTTATACATCTATAATTTAGATCTATTTTAGCTTTAACTTTGTCTGAAATCATGATCGTTACCCTTGCTTTTTTTTAAACCAGCTAAAGCATAATAAATTCTACTCCAGCCCTTTATTTTTACTCTATGCATTATCTGTCATTTTAAAATGTGTTTCTTGTACACAACATTGTTAGGTTCTAGTTTTTGATCCAGTTTGCTATTCGTTTCTATTTTATGGGTGAGTTCATCTCATTTACACTCAAAATTGTGATCACTAGATTTGCCCTCCTTCCCTCTCTCTCTCTCTCTCTCTTTCTTTCTCTTTCCCTCTCTGTCTTTGTCTGTATCTCTCTGTCTCTCCTCCTCCTCCTTGTCCTCATCCTCCTCAGAAGTTAACTTCTGACCACTGTCTCCCTAATTCACATACTCTACTATTGTATGTCCCTTATCCTAGCCCATTGCCCTCCTATTTCTCTAAATTAAGAAGACTTTTATACTATACTAGATGGATATGTTATTTCCTCTTTAACTCAGTTACAATGAAAATTAGATTACCACAATACCTTGCCCTCCACTCTCTCTTCCCCTCCACTGTAACAGTTCGTCCATTGGAGCCTCTTTTATATAATTTGCTCTATTTTGTTTTTTAGGATCATCTCATCACAATCAACCAAGCCTTCTATGTATATTTTTTGAATTATCCTAATAATTACAACATTTTTAAAAATTACAAATATTATCCCATTTAAGAAGTAAACAGTTTAACTTTATTCAATCCTAATTAGTCTTTCATTTTTGCCTTCTTGTGTTTCTCCTGATTCTTGTAAGTCAAAATCTCTATTCAGTTCTGGTCTTTTCCTCAAGAGTACCTCAAAGTCCTTTAATTCATTAAATACGATTTTCCCCTTGCAAGATTACACTAGGCTTTGCTGGATAGGTTATTCTTGGTTGCAAACCCAGCTCCTTTGCTCTTTGGAATATCATATTCCATGCCCTTTGGTCTTTTAATGTAAAAGCTATTAAATCTCATGTTTTCCATATTGTAGTTCCACAATATTTAATTTTTTTTCTAGTTCTCTATATTTTCTCCTTGACCTGGGAGCTCTGAAACTTAGTTATAATGTTTCTATAATGTTCCTGTGAGTTTTCATTTGGGGATCTCTTTCAGACAGCGATCGGCGGATGTTTTCAATTTCTATTTTACCCTCTAACCGTAAAACTTCAGGGCAATTTTCCTTAATAATTTCTTGTGCTCTTGCTCCCCATGGTTCCTTCTGTGGCTCCAAGTGTCAGATCATCTCCATCATCCCACTCTCCCCCCGCCCCCAGAACTGAAACCAGGGACTCTTCTTTCCTGGAAATGACCACAATCAACATGGCCCCTGCCACTGTGTGACCACACTCAGTGGCATGTGCTTACTCCTCCCATGCCACAGCCTGGGACCCTATCTGGTTACTGCACCTGTGCCCCTCATCCAGCCCTAGGAGAAGGCCCCCACAATCTTCCCCTGATCAGCCACCGAACCTTTCCTTTCCTTATTCCCACCCCCCACCCCACACATACACATACCGTCCATGGGGTGATGGAAATTTTACAGCACAGCTGCCCCCAGGGCTTATTGTTTGTCAAATCTATAGCATCTGTACTTTGCTCTGGCCAGACCACCACCACAGAAGGTCAGATCTTTCTTAATGTCCTGACAAGTTGTCCTAGACCGGACAACTGCTTTATCCCAGTTTTTAATTATTTCTGCCACTCACTTTGAGTTATTATTTTAAGTGTGTGTGAGGGAGGGCGGGATTTGGGAGAGCCTGGTAATTTTTTTGTCTTATTCTGCCATATTCCCACAATTTCCTCTGTTTTCTTACATCTATAAAGTTAGATGAACACAGACTCATAGACTTACAACTGGAAGGGAACTTAAAGGTCACCCCTTCAGGTTTCTTCTCCCCACTTGGAGAATAAAAATCATGCTAAATGTTGCTTAAGGTTCTTCCACGAATTACCTCTGTGTATAACACTAAATATGGTTCTTTGAACAAAACTTCCACATTAGAAGAAGTCAGGCACTAGACATTTAGATTTTAGATCTGTGTGTGGTCTTTATCCTGAGGAGAAAATCCATTCAGCCTTAAGGGACAAAATAAATGAACAAGTCCACAAAATTCAAAAGGGGAGATGGATGAGGAATTAAAAACAAACTGAAACAGAAAAAGATATGGCACAGAGCCATGGCATAGAAGTTATAGAAGACTTCAATTATCTGGACATCTGCTGAAGTTTTCTCTTTGCCAAAAGCAGAACAGCTAATAATTTCTTTGCTTGACTTAATGATCATTTCATTCTTCAAAGAGAGAGGAACCAACAAGGGGAATTTTATTCTGGATCTGCTTCCTACCAACAGTGAGGAAGTGGTTTCTGGGGTGAAAATGACAGACCTTGGAAGGAAATGAGCACTCCAGCCTCAAGAAGAGAAAGCTATCAATGGTCTGACATGCACTCGTGGACAAAAATTCTACTGGGGAAGTCTTGCCAGGAGGGATGGGAAGCTCTTAGGGATACAATTCTGAAGACAGAGAAACAAGGGGGCAGGTAGTAGAGACATCATGGGGAGGGAAGGGGAAGCCTGGCACCAAAGGATAAGAGGTCAACAAATCATGCCAAATCCCCCCTTCCTCTTTTCTGTGATACTCAGTCCTGGGGCATTCCTCCAACATAACCACACCTCTAATCGGTTGTCTCTTATTTTTGCCTCTCCACTTCTCATATCTGTTTTCCTCTTCTCTCTATTCACACAGCTACCACCTATAAAAAAACCTTAGGGATTATTTTTGATTTGGCTTTTTCCAACCTCTTGTGGATTTAAAGCACAAAAAGATTTTGACTATCGATGCAGGAAAAAAACAAACAAAAATCTATTTATGAAGGCAAGTAAACTATTTGCAATGGTAGCCAGACTAAAGCAAGTGCAGCAGGATGTTCCACCAAACAACAAACCAAACTCTACCAAACGGTAAGTTGAAAATGCTAGTAAAGGACAACATTTAGTAGAAATTAATATCAAAGAGAAGGGAGAGGAGCTTTCTGGTGATCCAATGCATCTTCTTTACAGCTGCCAAAGTGATTTTCCTAAAGGGTAGGTCTGCCCATATCCCTCCCCTCCTCCACAAACTCAAATGGCCAGAACTTAGAAATAATGGACCCCATACCAAATGATACATGCCTGAACTAGAGTGATAACTTTCTATATATTCTCTTCTTCCCTAATCCTGCTTGTGTGTGTCTCTCTCTTTCTATTTATTTATCTATTCATTCATTCATTCACTTATTTGCCACTTAGACTACTGGAGCTGCTTCTCAGTAGACTGAAGTGTCAAGGAAGTATAGGGATGACAATGTCCATCTTTCCATTATTTCCAGACCCACCTTCTCCAATCCTATAACTAAACAGATATCATTCCTTTGCTTTAAAACCTTTAGTGGCTTCCTACTCTCTGTAAGATTAATGAATTTGTAAGAGGGTTCTTACCTTGGTGTCTGGTAACTTTGAAAAAATATATACATTTTGATTACTACGTTTCAATATAATTGGTCTCCTTTGCAAGCCTACGGATTTCTAACATTTAACATATCCCACAATCTATTGTCATTATGTGGATAGGCATCCTTCCCAAAGATGTGCACAGAATGAGGCCCTTCGCCCATGCTCTATGTATACCCATGATCCTCTCTGCTTTTCTAAGATCTGACCAGAGACAACTAGTAGCCTAAAGGGCTCCTGCCCCTGTACCTTTCTTTACAGTGTGGCCTGTGTCTGTATTGCCCTCTCCTCTCTTCCTGATGAATTTCTACCTGCTTTAAAACCCAGCTCAAATGTCATCTCATTCAAATTTCCTTGATACCATCTGTTATGACCTTTCCCTGTCTTGTATTTCAGAGAACTTTATTATATCTCTCATGTATTTTACTTTTTTCGTATCAGACTTTTCCTCCTAATAAACTGAACAGGGACTATGTTAATCTCGACATTTTATCTCCCACAGTGCCTTGCACAATGCTGTGCAGAGCAGGTACTTAAGCAATACCTGTTTATTGAATTGAATGGTCCAATTTTGGTATATGATTAAAATTCTAACCCCCTTCTTTGACAATGTTCTTTCACTACCATCCATTTGTCTTCCCCATCCCCATGTTGCTTTCATCTCAGTTCTTATTCTCCCCCAACTAAGGGAATATCAAATAGTCTTTCATTCTTCAAAGATACCCTACTGTAATTCCTCTTGCCTATACCCCCAATTTGCCCACTTCTCTTACTTCCTAAAAGGAGGAAGGGCAACATTAGAGCCAGAAGATGATGCTTCTGTAAAGGGAGTGATTGAACCATTAGGTACTCCCTACTTTATTTTGTGAACCTTACACTAATTGGATAGTAAATTCCTGTTGATTCACAAATAGTTCAGTAGACAACAGTTAGTGATTTAGACATTAATGTATAATGAATCTTCTTTTGCTATCCTGCTAAACCAATTAATTTGGTTATTTCTTGTCCCTACCTATATAAATGTCCTAAGGATTCATTGTATTAAAAGTTTGTCTATTCAGTGCTTAAAGGTAGACATGAAGTTATTCTGAGCGAAATGTTCAAATAAAGGTGAAACCTGTGTTTTGTTTTTTTTTTCACTGCACATTGACCCTCACTTGAAGCTTCAAAGCACCTGGGGAGCAACTGAGTTGGAGGGAATGGTTTCTTAAATAGCCTGGTTAAACCATATTATTTCTACACAGTGGTTAACATTCCTCATGGATAGAGATGAAGTAACTTCTAACAGATTAGTGGAAAAAATATGGATCCAACTCAGAATTCTTGGTAGACCAGTTCTCAGGATTTTTGACTACGTCATGTTAACTTCCTTTTTCAAAATATAAACTTTAATATCTTTCTCTCTGTCTGTCTCTCCCTTCCTCCTTCCAGTCCTGGAATCCACACACTGAAAATAAACTCCAGCCTCTTTAGCCTCTCTCTGATTGGTTTACTCCTCTCAGAACCTCCCTTTAAGGAACATGTCCAGCTCAGTCATGTCTTAGTCCTCTCCAGTCTTCCCTCTGGTCTTCCTCTAATTGTGCATCTTTCATGCCTCTTCTCTTCTTTTTAGCTTCTTTCTATGCATTGTCTTCCTCTGTCAGAATGTAAGATCCTCGAGGATAGGGGGTTGCTCTTTTACTTGGATGTGTATACCCAGTGCTGAGAACAGTGTCTGGTGGGTAGTAAGTACTTAATAAATAAATGCTTTTTAACCATCTTATACCCACAGAACTCTGAATTTGTAAGCAAAAAGTTCACAAAATAATTGACCAATGTGATTGTGCCTAATTTGGTATGTTGTATTCTCTGAACTCTAATAGTTCTAGGTAAGTTTAAAATTTATAGGTAATTCCCACTACTAGGTCTTCTAGGATATTTGGATTTAATAAAATCCTAGAGATTATTTTTTGGTTGTGACTTTTTTTCCTACTTTTTTTGTGGGTTTAGAAGCACAGATTTTGATTATCAATACAAGACAACCCTACTTATGGAAACAAAAGGACTGTTTGCTGCAGTAGCCAGACTAACACAAGTGCAACATGAAATGCCAAGAAACCAAATTCCACCAGTGAGTTGGAAATGCCAATAACAGGGACCATTTAGTGGAAATTAATTTTAAAGAGAAATAATAAGAGAGAAGAGGAATTGCAGAAACACAGCTGCAGAAACTATGGATAAACGTCGCCAAAAGAACCAAATGAGAGCAAAATGTACCCAGAGAGAGAGAGCATCATTACCCCCAGCCCTGTGATCCAACCAGATGGGAAGACTGTCCTTGATGGGAGGTTTGTCACTATTTTGTTGTTAGAATTGGAGTATGGAGCATTTCAGTTAAACGCTGAGTCACTGAGCCCCAGAAGAAATGAGAGTGCCAACTCTGGGGCTCAAAACAGTCATGGGTATCCTTGACCAAGGAAGGTTTGCGGAGGAATACATAACACTCTGAAGAGAGAAGACTCACGCTCAAAGAAGAAAAAGGAGGGTGATTGTGCACATACCCACACAAACGCACACATATTCACACACACTCCTCAAACACTCATTCACTCCTTTACCCCCCAACACCCTGGAGCAATATAGGTTTTTTTTTCTTTCTTAAGCTCTGCTTCCTGCAATTTTGTTTTTAAAAAACCACCATTATATGTGAAGCAAACTACAGTGTAGGAGAAATGGGGAGGCAAGAGATACGAGGTAGGGGAAAGACAAGAAAAAGGGACACAGATGTCAAAAGAATTTTCATTTTTATAATCAAAATGATTTTTTTTTACATAGACAACAGAAACACACCAATATTTTGTGCGAAAAATATTTTTAAATAAATTTTTGTCTTTTTTTTGTACATTCTGATATACATATGTAACAAGGTTTATGGCACTGTAACCAGAGTCAAATCAAAAGAACAAAGGAAAGGGGGGATAAAAGGTCATTGCTTTTGTTTTACTCCTTCCTAAATCCACGCTGGCCAGAGTTTATCCTACCTTTCTATTATTAAAGAGCCAGCTTTAACTGGTTTGCACACTCAAAACATTTCATTATTGCACAAGAAGCCAGTGAAGGCGTATGGCATGATGGTCAAGTTCCTTGTTGTTTAGAAACCTTTTAAACCCAAGAGAGGAAAAAAACCAAAACCAAAACCAAAACAACAAAAAAACCCCAATCTCAGCATATGAAGCAAACATAATCAACAGTACCTTTTATTTCTTTAAAAGAGTGAGTGAAGGGTTCTTTAGGCGATTAAAGCTGTCTTGGTACCTTCTTTTCACTGATAACCGCAGCTGGGTTTGGTTTGTGTTTTCTGTATCAACAGCCTTGGTAGAATCAAGGCCTTTTTGTTTCAGTGTGTTTAATGCTTTATTTTGGCTATTTAATTTCTTTTTTAACTTTTAAGTAGTTTATTGGGTCTATGAACCTGCACAGACTACTTAGCCATAAAGTCTACAAGTAGCTGAAAGAGGGAGACAGAATGGGGGTCTGGAGTCAGGTGGGACAACAATACCAAGTGCTGTTTTGTTTCTACCATTTTTTACGTGACCTCTTTAGTTTCCCTGTTTTTTGATGAATTTGTGGGACACAAACCTCAATGTCACCCGACGTGAAATTGTTCTCACACTTGATAAAAATAAAAAGAATTTAAATGTTTGTTTAACTAACAAACTTCACCCCCAATCTCAAAAAAAGAATATTAATAATTATAACAATTATAATAATAATAAACAACCTCAACCCTCCCTCCTCCAAATCAAATTAGTAACATCACGCGGTGGTCACACAACTGTCTCCACTCCAATGAGCTTTGGCGTAAGGATTCTCGGCGTCACTCCGTTATTGAGGTCTTCCTCAAACTCCAACAACTGCCCCATAAAGTTAAGGTTGGGAGAAATAATTGGTCGTTTGCCTTTGACAAATTTATAAGCATCAGTCATGGTCATCCGGGTATGCTTCATCAAGTAGGCAATGACGATGGTGGCTGAGCGGGACACTCCTGCTTGACAATGGATGAGAAGTCCTTTCCCACACTGGTGAGCTTCCTCTGAAAAAAGAGAGTGGGAATAGAGGGGGAGGGAGGAAGGGAAAATGGAGAAGGGGAAAAGGGAGAAGGGGATGGTGTTTACTCTTGTCTGAGTGTGGGCTCCATTAAAAAAAATAGCATAACTGGAGCAGTTTTGATAGCAAGTATAACTTAGTAGCCATGTCACAATGAGAAAGATGGCATGGAGGATAGAAGATTGGACATACGGTCAGGAAAATTTGGGTTCAAGTTCTGCTATTGACTCACATGAGCTGTGTCATTCCCAGCAAGTCACAGACTCTCAGTGACCCTGACAACTCTGTTAAGATAACAAATTACAGGTGAGTTTCTGACCTGCAGTGGTGGAAAGAATTTCCATGTAAAGAGTTCCCCATGTTGACGAAATCACAGTTTCCTACTCCCTCAGGCAGCCAGAAACCAGATGAAGTTAGCCACAGTAGTAGAATAAATTCTACATCTAAGAGAATTTATGAATAAAAATCAATTGAGGATAATAGCAGTATAGAAGGAGGAGGATGGTGAGAATTGAAATGTTTTTTTTTAATCTTTTGGGAAAAAAATACAATTTGCTTCGTAAGCAGTAGCAGTTGTAGGACAGGTTGTCCCCATCAACTCTGCCCAAAGATACATAGAACACTTTCTCACATTGCACTTGGAATACCCTAATGTTTCAGACAACGATGAGCATAGAGACGTCAGGAGACTAGTTGTTTTGATTTCATTGCCTTTCAGTGTGCCCCCAAGTTAGAAATTGACATTGGGCTCACCAAATATCTTCATATTGCTTTTAGCTACTATAAGATTTTGCTCACTAGCCATGGCAGCATCTGTAGTTTTCCCATGGTTTATAATTTCCTTCACGAGAACATTAAGGAGGCTGGGCTATGTGACTTCTAAGGTCCCTTACAGCTCTAATTCTTTTTTCCCAGATAAGGAAAAAGGTACAGAGAGGTTAATTAACCTGCTGAAGGTCAAACAGGTATTAGAAGAGCCAGAATATGAATGCAGGTCCTCTGACTCCAACAATAATATTCTATTTTGTCATGCTATCTCCTTAAATAATAATTATTTTTTTAAAATCTACTTACGCACTCAAGGGCAGTCAAAATTATCCTTTGGCCTATATATGTACCAAGAACAATATTTACAACCTTTGTATCTCTAGCAGCAAAGACAGTATCTGGCACACAGCAGGAACTCAATAAATACTGATTAAAAAAATATTTTCCTCCATTACTTGTTAAGGTTGAGCAAAAAAATTTCTTTTTAAAAAAAAGTGACTTTTTTTTTTAGAATTTTTCAGAACATTAAACTGATTTTTAAATGGAGAATTCAAAAACTACTCTGTGACTTTAGTGTATACACAGTGACATGCATATCATAGACACTCAAATATTTGCTAAACCGCTCAGTGGATAGAATGCTGGGCCTGGAGTCAGAAAGACTTATTTTTTTCTTCCAGGGTTCAAATCTAACCTGAGATACTTCCTAGCTGTGTGACCCTGGAGAAGTCACTTAATCCCTGTTTGCCTCAGTTTCCTCATCTGTAAAATATGCTGGGGAAGGCAATGACAAACCACTCCAGTATCTTTGCCAAGAAAACTCCAAAAGGAGTCACAAAGAGTTGGACAGGACTTAACCAACCAAACAATAAGAACAAAATGCTTGCCTACACATGCGCTTGTATTTGTACCATGACAACAGCGTAAATTCTAGACTCTAAGCTATATGAGGTCAAGAGACTTTATCTTCTCTAAACTTCATCATCATTCCAGACCACAGTATAGTACCTCTGTATAGTCAGTGCTTAGTTCACATTTTATGAATGAATGAACAAAGAAACTAAGCCATGGTACAAATGCTACAGCAACAGAAAGAAGCACTATTGGGTATATTTTCAGAAAAAATGAAGACTCAAAAGAAGTAAGAATTTAAATTAAAATTAAATTTAAATAAAATTTAAATTAAAAATTTTAAAATTTTTGTTAAAAAGAGTAGCTGCCTTGGAAGGAGAGGGTGGAAAAGAGACATTAAAAGATAAAACATGATACGAAAATGTGTATCAATAAAAATAAAATATAAAACAACAACAAAGAAGTTAGGCAGTCTGGTTACATCTTTACTAAAGACTGAAAATCAGGTATCGAAGGAAACTTCCTCGAATGTCAGTTTGAGAAGTAACATGACAAGAGATGGGGTATGAGGATGCAATTTCCCTGAGCTAATTCTATTGGCTTTCAAAAATCGAATCAGATCTTCTAAACTTAATTTTTATTTTAAAAACCATAGATAAAGCTGGGAGAACCATGTATTTTCTTCTGTCTGCTCTCTTGTACTGCTAGACTTCCAAATCATTTAGCAAATAAAACTGGTTTTGACTGCCTCAAATCAAAAGAACAAAATTTGGGGTGAGGGCACAGGATTGTGGGCAGAGTTACGTATCTCAAGATTTGCTTATGGGTCAGACAATTAATAGCCCCCTGCATCCATGTAAATTATGGTTCAGGTAATTCTTCAATTTATTTCCCCCACCTTTTAATTTCTATTTTCCAGCTCCATTGCAGGTGGTCCTTTTGACTGCTTTCCAATGTTAATTTATTAGTTGATTTATTAACAGGCATGAGGTATATAGGCTCTACGATGATTCTCTCCCTCTCTCCCTCTCCCCCTCAAAGCTTTCCCGGTTCTATAAATTATCCAAGTTTGACTGGCTAACCCAATACAAGGAAAACAATTTCCTCATGCTTCTCATCTGCTCTAATTAAGCCAGACTATATCATCAGCCACACACCAGTCTATTTTTCACCTACATGATGATGATGAAACCCTTCTTACTCAAAGCCAGAAAGTAGAATGTCCTCAGGGCTCAAAACTTGGCTCCAATATGGTCAAGGAAGGAACTGAAAGTTTCTGTGTAGCCATAATTAATTACGGGTTAGTAAAACTAAAAGAAGAAGACTATAAATTACCAATTACTAACCACTGCTGGAGTGAGTATAATGCTTAACCTGAACACTGTGGATGGGATACAAGCATCACTGCATGGTTCTGTGAGGAATCCCAGTTCTGCCACAATATTCTTCTGTGGTGACTTTGATCTGCCAAAAATTCTCTGGGCCTCAGTTTCTTTAATTTGGAATTCAGGGGAGGGAGTTGTTGATGAGCTCATCTCCCAGTTCTAACACTCTAAGGTTTTAAATGTAAGGAAAACAAAAGCAAGAGAGGAGAAAGATCAGCTCTGATGCCCTACAATGGTTCTGACATTCATAATAAAGGAACATCATGCATATGTCATTTTTTTTCTTAACATGATAAAGACTTGTTACTGACTGCAGCATTTTGGACAGTAGTGTGTGTGCCCCTCCCCCCCCCCATCATCCAATAACCTTGATCTGTTTTCTATAATCATTTCTCCACATCTAGAAACTTTGATGCTAATGGTTCTCTTCTCCCTTTTAGCCAAAATAAGCACTTAATTTTTTTTATTTATGTATTCATTCTCTATCTTTGGATACTGCTATAGTTCCCTAAAGGTATGGCCTTTTCTATTTGTTGTGTGTTCTTAGTTAAGCAAGCAAAACGACTATGGAATCTTCTCACCAGGACTCAGATTCATCCCTCTTCTGTGCTAGGCCACCATCTTTTAAGAGATGAAAACCAAAACCTTGGCAACCCAAAGAGGAAACCCACACAAACACCACAGCCCTGTTAACATTGCTGCAAGATTTCCTAGAACTGAGCTTGAACAAATGGGACCCTCCCTGCCTGGCCTCTCTTTCCTATCAAGCAGCCCTCTAGGAGCCCATGCTAGGGAAATAAAAACCACTGGGGAAATAAAAATTAAGCCTAAGGTTAGGTAAGACTGGAAAAAGATAGTCAGGAGGCCTTCCTCCCCTGCCTTCCCTTGTGGTCTAGAGGAGGAACAGCATGAGGTATGTTACCCGTAGCAAGAACATGTTGCAGAAAAAGGAGACGTGTATCCCTGAATTTTGTAGCCCACTGGGAGTCCAGATTTGCAGCAGTCTATGGAAGACTTTGCTGGCAGAAATTGTCTCATTCCATACATTTGTATCCCTAGCACCTAGCACCGTAGATGGCTGTCATGGAGTGGGCATTTAAAATCAGGCCCTGGATTTGGACTCAGAAGACTTAGAATCCTAGTCCTGATATTTAACTGGTCAAACCAACAAGCATTGATTAAGCAGTCTTCTAGATGCCAGGCACTGCCAAGCACCAGGCATAGAAAGATGGGCAATAATCAGTCCCTGGCCCACAGACTCCTTGACGGAGAACATGCAAACAACTAAAAGATGTACAGGGTGAACCAGAGCTAGTGTTTGGTGGAAGGGGTTAAAATTAAGGAGAACTGAGCACGGCTTCTTGCAGGTCAGACTTTAGCTGAGAATTCAAGCTAAAGAGGAAGTAAGAGGAGGCGATGAGAAGAGAAGATATCAGGCCTGGGGAATAGCTAGTGAAAATGCTGGGGGATGGAGCATTTGTGCCTTGTGACTTTTGGCAAGTCATAATTACACCACTTTGAGACCCATTTTCCTCATTTGTGAAACAGGAGTACTACATATTCTACCTTCCTCACAAGGCTATCTTTATAAACCCTCTGATTCGTTGTTATTATTATGCTCTTATATGTACTTCTCAGGTCCATTGTAGATTACCCAGTCATCTCTTATTGTAGATGAAGTGGCCTTTTGCTATCTGAACAGGCCTGACTTTGATTTCTGAAGGTAATATTCAGGATAATTCCTGAATTATCCTGAACCATAATTGAATATGTGGGTGACAGGAGAAAGCAGCAGAAATGTTAAAGTAACTTTTTAAGACAAAGTCAGATGAGGAGGAGGAAAGATTCCATACCCTCCACCCCCAAGATATTAGCTTCCCTGGGCAGAAATTCAAGGATGGGAGGGAAGGAACTGAGGTGGGGAGAGGAAAAGGGAGGAAGCATACTATCTGGTAGCTTTCCATTTTCTCTAATTATCTTGATAATTAACTTAATTGTTGCTATGCTGGTGAGGAGGGGAGCAAGTATTTTTTACAGCATCCCCTAAATTCTGGTGCCTTGGGGCAAGGCCCTAATTGTCCTGGCCTAGTTCTGGTTCTTGCTTCTTTTGATTGTATAGAGGCAGGAGATAGGAAGGAAGGAAGGAAAGAAGGAAAGAAGGAAGGAGAGGAAGGAAGGAGAGGAAGGAAGGAAGGAAGGAATGAAGGAAGGAAGGAGAGGAAGGAAGGAAAGGAAAGAAGGAGAGGAAGCAGAGGAAGGAGAAGAAGGAAGGAAGGAAGGAAGGAAGGAAGAAAAAGAGGAAAAGGGAATTCTTGGAATCCAGATAATTGATGAACCTGCCCTCTAAGCAGAAATCTAAGAGAAATATGGTAAAGGAATGCCCAGAGGAAATAGTTACCAATGAACTCAAAAGCCTCTTCAAAGTATTGCCTCAGGTTCTGTTTGTTGCTGTCAGTGGCAGGCAGTCGTTTGTAGTTAAACAGGCCCTTCTCATAGTGGTAGAGGGGGAGGTGGGTGGTGACGTTGATGATGTAGCCGATGTTTAGTCGCTGCATGGTGTCCAGGTCCTGAGCATCATGCTCATTGCCGAGGAACAAGCAGGGCAGGATGGGGGTCAGCTCTGCATTCTCAATGTCAGGGGTGGTGGGGGGGAGGGGCTGAGGTAGCACACTAGAGGCTGCGGATGCGCCCCCACCACCCTCTGGGCACTCCTGCAGCTGGAGGGAGCTATCACAGAGGTTTTCATGGTTCTGCTTAAAACTACTGAGTCCACCTAGAAAGGGAGGGGGAAAAAGAGAGATTCAAATGGAAAATCATTAGATTGGTTATTTTTGGTCCCATGAAATAGATGGGATTTTTTTAATGACAACTGATATTTATATACATGTATAAAGTAAAAATAGTAAGAATGCACAAGGAAAGTATTCAGTCAGGAGTTTTACTGGATGCTTTCATAGAGTGCATGTATACTCTCATCACATTCAATTTTGAGTTATACTTGGGCTCAGTTTTGCAAGTCGTATTTCCCCACTGGATTTTAAGTTCCTCAAAGATAGGAACTGTGTCATTTTGCATGTTCCAATTACCTTCCAAATTCATTTCAATAATCATTTGTTATTTGACAATAACAACAACTCACATGTATGTACAGGCTTACAGTTTTTACCAAGGCCTTTCTTTATATGTGCTTTTATATACAATTACTTACAGATAAAAAAAAAAACCTGACATTCAGATTGGCTAAATAATTTGCGTATAATCATATCTAGTCTATGCCAGAACTAAAATTTGAACTTGGGACTCCTGAATCAAAGTCCATTGTTCTTTCTAATGTACTACTCCACCTATAAACCATGGCATCCCTCCTACTGAAAATATTTCTTAGATGCCTAAGCTGTGTCTTCCAAATGATGATGTCATTTTATTTTGCACATAGCTTAAAGGAGATGTATAATTTTAAAGCCAAGTCTACCTCCCTATATATTACTAGCGAACACTGATGTATCTATCCACTCTGTTCGTTTCATGGATGTGATCAAATTCTAAGTACTCTTTTCTCTATCCATGAGCGAACACTGATGTATCTATCCACTCTGTTCGTTTCATGGATGTGATCAAATTCTAAGTACTCTTTTTTTCTATCCATGAATGGGGGAGAAAAAGATGAAAAGAAGACAGATACTCTCCAAGGTCTATTCTTTACAACATTTTCTACTTTTCTCTTATGGATTTTATCTGACTCAATTTCCAAAGGAGATAAAAAGTCATCTTGGAGGAAAAAACATGGACATGTGGTGATTTTTGTGGACAGTCAGATGGAGGATACCTAATATAAGTAGTTCTGTGAATCAAAAGAAAGTAGTAAATGTAGCAAACTCAGAACTATATAGAGAATACATCTGCTGACACCTCCCTGAAGTATTTAGCACACAGAGGGAACACAAAAGTTTACATTTCTCAGACACAATTATGCCCAACTGCCTGGATAATACCAACATAATATCAGAAGTGACAGTGAAAGAACCAAGAGGATATAGTTAGGTTAAAAATCAATATGGAAAGCCCATTGCCTCATCAGTTTCTGAACCCAATGCAATTTCTATAGTCTTTCAGGTTTCATCTACACTAACCCATCCAGGAAGCACAAAATAGAAACTAGACAATACCTTAGAGCACAAATATCAATGAAACCCGTAAGAGATAAGGTGAAATGGAAAAGAAAATGCCCTTTATTCCTGGTGACAGTTCTCCCAAAAAATGTAAAGGGGTCAATGTTATAATTACTGAACTCAGTCAAAAAGAAACAAAAATAAAACAGCTTTTACTTGGAAAACGAAGAAAGGTAGATGTACTGAAAACAAATTGGATCTGTAATTGGCCTCCGTATTTGGATTCCTCCAGTCACGAATACCACCTTTCTACCTGCCAAGATAACATTGGCCATAAAGGCAGACCCAATCGGAATTTGTTTTAAAGAGAAAGAGGGTGGAGGAAATTCAGAAAGAAAAACAAAAACCTTTTATGTGAGCATTCTCTTTCTATGTCTCCCTCTCTGTCTCTCTGCTCTCTCAATCCCCAAAAAATCAATCACCTACCATAACCATCCACTGAGGGACCTCTAAATAATTACAAAAACCTGTTCAGTCTGTCTCTAATGGAATTCAACTAAATACTTCCCAGCAGGCATTCATAGTTTAGATCCTCATCCACTTTCTCTGGAGAAGGAAGAAGGAAGGCAGCACACTTCTCTGGATCTGATGTGAATAAGGACTGATCAAGAACAAGCTACACAAAAACTCTAAAGGCCAAGGGGGAAAAAAGTGTCTGGGCTGCGCTATTATTTAGTACACTGAAGCTGCGTTAAATCTTCAAGGGTATAATCTTTAAAAGGAAACAACATACCCACGCACCAAAATACAACCCCCCACCCCAAACAACTCACACTCAAAAGCTGTGTACAGCTTTTTCAAATTCCCTTTCTATACCTCCTTTCCCGATGACATCAGCTCGAGGCTCCCCACCTGCCCAGTTGCCATAGCAGTTACACAAAGACACACAATGACATCAGTTGGCATGATATCAGCTCTTTGAGTGCAAACAATACAAGAAGAACTACTCTGTTTAAAGACTTTGGTACAACTGTGTTCTGGGGAGCCAATGATGTAATGTGAACAGGTGGCTTGGGCCTTCCATTTGCCTACAGGGCGGGAGGGGGGCTGGGAGATCCGGTAGGGGAGGAGGAGACCGTGCATGACAGATACAAACAGAATCCTCACATCATTTGGAGTATGTGCATATACATTTTATGTTGAGGTCATAGGGAATCCTACGCACACTCAACATACTTGGTGAGAAAACAAGGCGAAGGGTGAGAGTCAGTGGAAAGCATGGAGAAAACATACTAGGCTAAATAGGGAGATACTCACTGAGGGGTCCAGGGAAATATTCTAAAGTTTAGTCATCCCAACCTTCTCATTCATTTTCATTTAAGTAAATCAAAACATAGGAATGTGAGCACACACATTTACATATAAGAGTAAGAAGAAAGAGGCAGGGAAGAAGACGTATTAGAAGACTATTCTTGTTCTGAGTTGTTCTAGATCAGTGATTCTCAACCTTCCTAATGCCGTGACCCTTTAATATAGTTCTTCACGTTGTGGTGACCTCCAACCACAAAATTTTTTTCGTTGCTACTTCATAACTGTAATTTTGCTATTGTTATGAATCGTAATATAAATATCTGATATGCAGGATGTATTTTCATTAATACAAATTGAACAAAACCCACAGGTTGAGAACCGCTGTTCCAACCATGAGAGTATGTGATAAATGTACGTGTATACACACACCCACACCCACACACCCACACACACACACACACACACACACACACACACACACACACACACACACACACACCTGCAAAATGTTTCTCCTTATAGGAGCCCAGTAAGAGTGAAGAATAGGTGGAAGGGATGAAGGATCTAAGAATTTTTATGATTTTTGAAAATTTCCATGGGGAAGCAATAGGGTGAAAGAGAATCTATTCTCTCTCTTCTCTTAATAATTTCTACTAGAAATACATATTTTTAAAAACCCAGCAAAATATTTGTTACTGTAAACCTTAAAGGGCTATCTGAATGGTATCTGTTATTATTATTATTATTATGATAGTATTTAAAAGCCAGTGTATCACAAATGATTTCAGGAACACCTCCCTGGAACCATGCAAATATGTTAAAATTCTTGTGGCATTTTAAAAGTTTATGACAAAGGTCCTAAAAGTAAAGACCAAACTTTTCCTTTTAAAACATGGTGGCCATCAAGAAATCTGACCAGTTTTATTTGGCATTAGAAAAATGAGAAAGTGCTTTAAAAAAAACACTAAGAAAACCAATACTCTCTTTCTGAAAGGCTAAAATCCAACTTAGTTTGCAGGGAAAGGGTAGTCAGGCTTGTTTTGGATGGATGGCTTTTTAACAAGATTTTGTTTTAAAAATGAAAGTCTATGGTTCTGGCCACAGGGGCTCTCCTTTCCTCCCACTTGAAAGTTATCAGCACAAATATTTTCTAAGCATGAACAGCTCAGTTAGAGCTTGAGAATGAATGTTTGTCATTGCTTTCGAGGGCCAACGGCAAAGCGCTTTGGAGCAATCCTGATGAGCAGTGGCTCTTTGGGTAATGAGAGGTATTGTTCCATTCTTTGACAAAGAAAACATGTGGCAGTGGAACTGATGCTTCCCATGGACCTAAAGAACATTTAATGGTGTATTGAAAGCCAGTCTTCTGTAATATAGTGAGTTTAAGAAACCTCTGTGAATATATGAGCCAGAAATCTCTTCCATGTGTTAAATATGGATAGAATTTTTATATAGAAACTCATGAATTTAATGCTAAGCTAGAAAGTTATCAATTACCAAAGACTTAAGCGCAGGGAGCATGTAAAGTGAATTTCTCCTGCGTGTGCGTTGCCAGAGATCCTATGGCAAAGGAATGGATTGAGGAATTGAGTACTAGGCTTAGAGTCAAAAAATCTTCATTCAAATTCCATCTCTGATTCTTATTAGCTATGTGACCCTGGACAAGTCACTATCTGTGCTTTAAATAATTCCCTAGTCTTGGTTTTACTAGAAAGATTGCTAGATTTGGAGAAGGAAGACCTGGATTCAAATTCTACCCCTATTGATTACTGTGTAGATCATGGGCAAATCACTTAACTTCTCTGGGCCTCAGTTCCCACATCTGTAAAATGAGGAAATGAGACCAGTAGACCTTTGAGGTCCTTTTGGGTCATTTATAAATTACCTGCATGAGTAAAAGGAAATCCCATAATATGGTTCCTCAGAAGTCATAAATCCTTTCTGTAGTCTTCTCTTACAGGTACCAATTCAGTGCCAAAGTATTATAGCAGTTCAGAAAAGAGAGGAAGAAAGGACAGAAGGGAGGAAGGAAGGAAGGAAAAAAGGAAAGAAGGAAGAAAGGAAAGAAAGAAGGAAGTGAGGAAGGAAGGCAGGAAATCCATTAAATATCTTAAATGCTAGGCACTGTGCTAAGTGCTTGGTAAGTATTATCTCATTTGATCTTCACTACAACTCTGGGAAATAATTGCTATTATTATCCCTTTTTCACAATTAAGAAAACCGTAAATAGTTTCTGTACAGTAAGTTTACAATTGTAAATAGAAAAAGTAAATAGAGGTCAAGTGACTTGCCTAGGGTCACACAGATGTTAAGTGGCTGAGGCTAGATTTAAACTCATATCTTCCTGATTCCAGTCCCTGAGCTCTATCCACTGCATCACCCCATGTGTCTGGGTGAAAGTCACAGATTATTATGAGTTGGGATACTCAGGGCAAACTTCACAGAAGAACTAGGGTTTCTGATGGGTCTTGAGGACAGGGAGAGATCAGATAAATGGAGATAAAGGAAAAAAGGTCACCAGCTCACAGATCAACAACCAGGAATGGAGAGACAGTATGGTGCGGTTATTAAAGTACCTGAAGTCAAGAAGAATGTTTGGAATTCAGGTCAGATATTCATCCACTCTATGACACTGAGCAACTTAACCTCTCTCTGCTTCAGTTTCCTCTTCTGTGAAATGGGCACAATAACTGGACATACACTATAAAACTGCTGTATCAAATGAGATAAAGCACATATAAAGTGCTTTGCAAAACTTAAAGGCTCTAAAGAATGCTATTTAATATTATATAAACTTCTACCACAAGGCATTGCAGGCAAAGGATAACAACATAGAAAAAAATAATACCACCAATAATAATATTTATTATTATTGCTGCATTTATTTTAGAGCTTTCAGGTTTGTGAAACACTTTTAAATATATTATCTCTCATGACTCTGTGAGGTAGATAATTATTGTTATCCCCATTTTAAAGATGAGGAAACTGAGACTAGACACAGTTATATAACTTGCTCAGGGTCACATGGTTAAGTCATTGTCTGAGGTGGGGTTTGAACTCATGTCTTCTTGACTCCGCATCCAGCACTCTATCTGCTATACCATCTAGTTGCCTTTGTAAGAGGATCACTCTAGAGAATCTGCTTTTGGGAGGTTTACATTCTTTACCATTCAGTTGTCTTTTTACTTCAAACTCTGTGAGATTAGGGGTGGGAGTGGGGGGTTGTGTGGCTGGGAGTACATGGAAATTGAACTTGGAAGCACTGGTCCTTATGAATACTTTTATCCACAGACTCGCCAGTGGAAGTCAAACTCTTGAGTTACCAATTAGAAATTTTGCAAAATACTTAATAACTTGTGACCTTGGGCAAGTCATTTAACTTCTGTTTGTTTCAGTTTCCTCAACCCTAAAATGGGGACTAATAACATCTTCCACCTCTCAGGGTTGTTGTGAGGATCAAATGAGATAATACTTATAAAGTGCTTAGCACAGCGCCTAGCCCACAGTAGGTGTTAGAGAAACGGGTTTTCTTTTTCTTTCCTTAGTGTATGCCTCCTTTTTTCCTATCTACAAAAACTGAACATATTCCCTTGCATCCCACTTTGACTGAAAGCTCCCAGGACTTCCTTTCTTTTCTCTTCCTGGGCCCTTTATTCTAAGGCTTATGCAAAATGCACTATTTATGTGTTTACCCAATGCTCATTCATTTTCTCTCTGTCCTGGCCACAGGCCCATCTGGATGTGGTCTGCACTGAACTGTAAGCACCCAGGATCTAATGGAGAAATGGAATTTACATAAAATCACTTCATCAAGGACCTTGCACTGCAGCTACAGAAATAATTATGTTTTACCAACATTTCTGATGGTGTAAAGATACCAGCCTGGTTGAGAAACCAAGGAAGACTTTCCTATAAATGATGGATATAAAACACACACACACACACACACACACACACACACACACACACACACACACACAGAGTTGTCTCTCCTTCATACTTATTTTGTGTTATAACTAAGACAGGCTGATACCCCTTACAGCAGTGGTCTTCAGGAAATGAGGAGATTCCTCAAATATGGCCATTTAGCCATTATTCCCAACGGTTTATCCCCACCATAAGCTTTCATGTACTTCATTTAGATTGCTTTAGACAAGCATAGTCTGACAATCTCTCCAAAATGCTTAGAGAGCTGCCTTCTGTTGGCTTGAACATTTATAAAGATTCTCAAAAATTGCTGACCCTCACCAATTTTGGGTGGGGTATTTGATAATATTCTTTTTCTGCTCCCCCAGGTATTGCAGAAAGAGGCACAGGAGCTGGAACTTTAGAGGTTAAGTTCTGGTGTGGAAGAACAGCCTCCCCCAACACCATCACCACCGAATGACAGCTACCTAGCCCAGTCCCCCTATCCTAGATGGTCTTTCAATATTAATTCCCCATCTGTCATACCCAAATTAAGATTTAATGGCCGATATGTCTGGGGGACAACAAATGTATTATGATAATATTTGAACAACATGGGCAGACTGTTTGAGAGGATAGTTGAGATATGTGTAAATATAGCCTGTTCCTTTAAATCTGTTACCTCATTTATTTACATTAGAACAGAAAGCAAGGCCAGAAGCAACAGCTGATGACAATCCTGTGTAATTTTCCACAAGGACAACAATTAACCAGCTTTGGGGTGATTTAACAAGTAGAAGACTTTTTTTATAGGAGGCAGATTCTAACTGCAAGGGCTCTGAAGTACCCCAACTGTGGAAGATTTCAAGAGAGATCAGAGTGCTTAAAGAAAAGCCCTCATCCTTTCTATAGCACCTTAGAGACCCAAAGGGGACCAGACTGGAAGGGTCTGGGGAAGGGAGGAAATAAAAGGCCAAAGCATCCTCAAAAGAGGGCTAGTGGGAGGCAGGCAGCAAGGTTTATGCTACAGCTGAAGTCAGACCTGGGCTCAAATCCTATTTCTGACACTTGCATGTGTGACTGTGGGCAAAGTCATTTAGGATTAATAGGCTTAGATTTGGAAGGGACTTTAGCTTAGAGACTAGTCCAGCCCCCTCACAGCACAGATAAGGAAACTGAGAGCCAGTGAGGACAAGTGATTTGCTCAAGGTTGCAGACATACTTAAAATTCTCTACCTTATTTTCCCCAGGTGTAAAATGATGGGACTGGCTGGACAAAGTACTTCTGAAATCTCCTCCAGTTCTAAACCTAGGATAATAATATATTTTTATGTCTGGCATTCAGAGTCAGAAAAGCTCATCTACCAGTAAGGAAAAATTGCTGCTTTTTAAAGCTGAAAATGTGAGTAGTGAATCTTTAAAACGTGGTGGATCAGAATTCTGCGCAACCACACTGGTTTAAGAGAGGCACCAACTAGCTATCAGTGAGTGCTGAAGACAAGACAGGTCATCTCCTAGAGGTCTAGATCAAACAGCAACCAAGCTTAGTGCCTGCCTCTAACTTGCAGTGGTTCTCAATCTGTGGGTTATATTCAATTTGTAACAATGAAAATACATCCTGCAGATCAGATAGATTCATAACAGTAGCAAAATTACAGTTATGAAGTAGCAACAAAAATAATTTTATGGTTGAGGGTCACCACAACAAGAGGAAATATATTAAAGGGTCGCAGAATTAGGAAGGCTGAGAACCACTTCACTGATCTATGCCCAACTTTCTTAAATGTTGTCTTACCCAAAGACAAGTGAATAAGTGAATAACTTATTTATATATGGTCCTTTTTCCTATGATCCAAGATAGGAAAGGTGATTATATGTTTGTGTGGGAAATTTTGAGGCAAGATTTCATCCTTTGGTTTAGAAAATGCCCTGATCAGAAATTTATCTGTGGTTCAGATTTCACGTAGGCTTCAATGAACAGTTCTTCTCCTTTCAAAATAATTTTATTCTTACTATAAAAACCTCAAATAGAGAGCAAAAATAAAAATTTTGGCCTTCAACAGAATTAATTGACCTAAGGACTCAGCCAGTTACTGGCTTTCTTCTTCTCACTGTCAAAGTGAGCATTCTTTTTAAGCCCAGCTCAATATCAATATTGCTAAAAGTAGATAGTTCAGTTATTTTGCTTTATTTAGCCTCACTCTACAATGTATCTGTGTATGTATGTGTGTGTGTGTGTGTGTGTGTGTGTATACACACACACACACACACATATGTATATGTGGGTATGTATTGTATGTATAATACATATACGTGTGTAATATATACATATACACACATACATGCACACACACATGTATATATATATATATGCTAAACCACACCTGTTCAGAAAGAAAAGACACATGAAAAAAGGTGTTTTCTTTCTATTAATTTTACCTTACTCAGTTATGTTCTTTAAAACACACATACACACATTTAAAACATCTTTAAGAGCAAATATTCCCCCATTTTAGAGCCTGTGAATTGAGTGGATAAGTGATTTCCTGACAACAAATGATGAGACAAGGAGAAAAGTCTGTCCTTTTTCGTTACACCAGCCAGTCCGTCTTTTCCCCAGAAACACAATCTGGCCTGTAGCAGTTTCTACAGACCCTCCTTTTAATTTTTATAAATGGAATTTCCTCTCTCTTTGGCTTCATGCTGAAGGGTCTCTTTATCTTCAAAATATCTTAGGCCCCTGCTTATTAGCATACCTTCAACACCATGAAATGCCAAACACAGCCTGGCAATTTTTGTTTCAACAAACAAGAAAATATGGAGAAAGGTTCTAGTTAGTAGGAAGAGCTCATAGCCTACATACAGGATAAAAAGGAATCAAATGCCTTCTTCACCTTAGGAAGGTGTACGCTTATAAGCTTTTGTCTCCTATAAGGTTTTAATCATTGGAATAAGTTAGTCTTCCTCTTGGAGCAGAAACCCTTGCTCAAGAATCTTGTTAGATTTACCATAACCAAAGCACCCTCCATACCCAAACAATGGATGACTGGAGATAGCTTCCAATCTGTGCTTTAAGGGAACTACTACCCTTGTCTGGACTTTGAGGGCCTGACCAAATCTGACCTGATTAAGAGCCAGAGCAAGCGAGAGGGGCTACCCAGGCTACCCAAAGGCACAAGCTGCATCTGAGAGGAGTACACTGGGGCCCCTCAGGGCCAAAGCACTCTAGAACCCAACTGCCTGAGCTCCAGTCCACACATGAAAGTCAACTGTGAGTCCTGGCTTTCTCCCATTCACTCTCCTGACAATTGTGCAGGGCAACTCTATTACTCAGGTACAATCACCATCCTGGGTCACTGGATCTTCTGGGATAGACATACCACAGTGGTGCTTTGAATTCTGCTTCGGGAACCCTCTCTACATCCTATCTATATCCACCAGTTATAGGGTCATTAGATTAGAACTGAAAGTAACCTTAAAGCCATCAAACCCAACTCTATCATTTTGCAGATGAAGAAACTGAGTCAGGCAACCAAGGTGACTCGCTGAGATGTCAGATGTCTAGTTAGTATTTGAAGCAAGATTTGAACTCGAGTCTTCCTGACTCCAAGCTCAGTTCTGTCACCTAGGGCTACATACCATAATCTTTGAAAAATTCACTAGTTAAATAGGTAAAAATAAATAAATATATAAATATATGTGTGTGTGTGTGTGTGTGTGTGTGTGTGTGTGTGTGTGTGTGTGTGTGTGTGTAGAGGGTCATATCGTGAGGTTATATTGGAAGGTAGGGGAAGTGGCATTAATAGAATTTCCTTCAAGAAACTCAACAAGGTGTTCTTCATTTTATTGTCTTATTCTCTGTGGGGAAGGAAAGCATTCTTTGCTTTTCAATGCAGATAAAGTGTCACTAAACAAACAAATAGGCCAATCAAAAATCCTAGCAAAGCTTTTCATTAAACATGATCACTGCAAGGAAGGCAGAGAATAGTGAAACAAATAATTGCTCAGTAATCTCTAGGCCCTAGAGGGGCAGACATTCACCCCCAAATTAAACAATCAGAACTTCACAGTAAAAGTATGTTTTCTAGTGGATTTTGATTTAACATTCTGTCCAATTAAATACATCTCTGGAAATGCCAAGAGCCAAATTCAAGAGAGAACATACTTCTTAAATAAAACATCCCAGTTGGAAGTTGCATTGAGAGGTCATCCAGAAACATTCATGGTACCATGATACATGAGACTTATTGTTTTTGTTCCATAAGGGTGCTAAGGAAGACGAATTGTGAACTGAGAAGTAGCTATTATAACAACCTCTGGTGAAGTGATGGCTAAACCCCCAAATCCTAGGATTTCTCATTCTCTCCAGTTTAAGAAGAGAGGACACTAAGCCCTCAGCCTGGAGGGTAGAGGTTTTTCACATTTGGGCTAAGGTTTGGTACTCTTAAGAAGAGAGAAGGGAGAAGTGGAAGTTATCCCATAGAAGTATCAGGAACATGGCAGCAGGGTGTGTCTGTGACATCTGAAGTTTCCTTCTGCAAGATCATGAGAGATGAAATAGATAAATTGGGAGGGAGAAAGGGAGGAGGAAGAGGGAAGGAAGAGAGAGACAGAGAGAGAGAGAGAGAGAAAGAGGTGTGTTTGTGACAGGTTTTTATCATGGGTGCTGGCTCCAATAGCAGGAGTCCTGAGAAAAACAAGTCAGCTGAGAGGAACATACAGACTAGACTCTACCTTGGCCCCAGACTTATTTCCACTTAACTGTATTCTTTTAAATTTTCTTAAAGAATACAGTTTCTAGATTTAATATCATTTCTCACAAACAGCTATAGTTGACCCTATCCTTATGACACTGAGTATTCCTTTATTTGCTTCATAAGAGTACAATGGTAGCCACATCTGAGGGACTTTTCCTCTAGGGCAGGGTTGGGAACTCTGCCCATTATTAGAAAAATTAACCCTCTAACCAGAGGCATTAGCACCAGTTATTTTTTCCCCCTTTTCTTTTTGGAAACGATCAGGGTTAAGCTGAGGGTCGCACAGTTAATAAGTGTCTGAGGATGGATTTGAACCCAGGTCCTCCTGACCCCAGGGCTGGTGCTCTATCCACTGTACCACCTAAATTCCCCTGCACTAGCTATTTTGAAATTACCCTTGTAAGTATGGAATGACTATGAACATGCACTATACTTTATAAAATTGCCATATAGACAGGAGCCTATGTTATACTGTGAAATATCATGAAGCTAAACAATAAAATTTGTGTGCTCTCCACCAGTGTCCTTTAAAATGGTAATGCAGAACATCCATCATTGGTTGTGCTCAATGAACCACCCATACTCAGGCAAGACAAAGCCATTATGACCCCAGAGGCAATGTGGCATTATAGAGTGTGACTGACTTGGGGTCAAGATGCCTGGGTTCCGATAACAATTTAGAATCTTAGTATCTGTGAAACCCTGGACAAGTACCTCTGAGCCTCAGTTTCTCATCTGTAAAATGCAGATAATAGTAGCACCTACTTCACAAGACTGTTGTGAAGATTCATTGAAATAATACATACAAAGCTCCATACACATGTGAGCTTTCATCACAACCATGAGAATCCATCCACCAGTACTTCCAAAATACTTCTGAGGTTAAAGGGTAGGGGCTTGGAAAACAAGAAGGACATCTTCACATGTCTTCAAAAATTTCTAAGGAGTTCTACTTAACCAATGAGTTTTGGGCTCAGAATAAGTACAAGCTTCCTTCACCCACTCAGCCAAATTCCAAATTTGGCCAGGATTCTTAGCAAAGTCAAGCATCTCTGATTGACCTCCAGAAAGTGAGTTTGAATGATCTCTTTTCAAAGGTATAATCACAACATTGACACTATACTTGCCAACCACTCATGTGTGAACACATACCACACGTACCCCTCGCCCCCATACACACAGGGAGAATGGGGTTTTAGCAGGGTATTAACCAAATCAGGCTAATTTGAGACCCTCAAAATCAGAGGTAATGTTAATTCGACTCCCTTCTACAATATAGTGAAAGTTGCTTCATAGGTCTAATCTTATTTAGTTTTATGTAGCCGTTCCCAAGGAAGCAAGAGACCTGGAATATGTGTCTCGATCCCTTGGGAATACTTTTCCACTTAATCAACTATAAACAAAATCCTTGGGTGTCATCCAGGAGCTGTCATAGGTTGATGGCTATATTTTCAAATTGCAAACTCAGAAACACATGCAAAAAAATTGCTGAGTATAGATAGACCAGGATCCCCTAAAGGGCTTGTAATCACCAACCTGTACCATGAAAGTCTTAGGTTTTCAATTCAGCAAGCATTTATTTTGTAACTACTGTGTACAAGGTTAAGAAAAAATTATATAATTTCTATCCCCAAAGCACTCACAAGCAGGGAGGCATTCCAAAGACACAATGTCCTTCTTCAGAAGTTAACGTGATGGTGTGATGCTTTCACGTTAAACAGAGGGAAACAGAACATATCGTGGTTTCCGCTATTAGGTAGAGGGAAGCCACTGAAGGTTTTGAGGGAAGAAGTGATGAGATCAGACTTGTTCATTCTGGTGCTTATTTTGGAAAGATAAACTGGAGAAAGGAGATAAGAAGAGAATTTGGAGGCAACACTGATACAGTAAGGTATGGCAATAATAGATGTGTAACAGATGTATGCCATTAATAATAATAATAAAAACAGGTTAGCATGATGCATAGGCATAGAAGGGTGTTAAAGGACTGAAAGAAGAAAGTTCACTTTTCTAATCTGACTTAGAGGGGATTGGACATTAGGTAAAACATTAGGAAAGAGGTAATAACTGTCACCTTGATGAAAGGAAAGGAGTTAAGGTAAAGATATGAAAGGAATTCCTTCTAGATATGGAGAATAGTATGCAAAAACATACAGATCCTGGAGGGGGCAGATTGCAAATCTGTCATCCAACAGTTTCTCCTTCAACAAATAATGGGTCACTCCCAACTTTCTGTTCCTAGATTCAAGTTGACCTTCACTGATGGTATGAGGGTAGGAGGTGGGGATGAGGGAGTTGAGGGTAGGGTGTGTGTGTGTGTGTGTGTGTGTGTGTGTGTGTGTGTGAACAACGTTTTGTAATTTGGCCCAACTCTGAAAGTTCTTTAAAGACTCAAAGGAGTCTTTTCAAATGAGACAAGACTTGTTTTCAAAACAAAACAAAACAAAACAAAAACCTCTTGTCCCCAGATTAAGTCAAGATTCTCAATCAATCAATAGGCATTTATTTGTTAAGTACTTACCGTGAGGCAGGCACTGGAAAGAAAGGCAAAAAAAAAAAAATCACAAAAAAACCAGACCCTGGAATCAAGGAATGTACATAATAATGGAAGAGGAAATGTAAATATATAGGCACATATAAGATACATATAGAGTCAAAGGAAGATAATCTTAGAGGGTCTGCTAGACATGTCAAAATAGAATTAAATGTATTATTAATTTTAGGCATTATACTTTTATTTGAACTACTTATGAGAGCTGGATGGGCTCTAGAGATCATTTAGTTTACCTCCTGTCCCACATTAAAGATGAGGAAACCAAGGCCTAGAGAGGTTGAGACTTTCCTAAGGGCATACAAGTTTTGGAGTTGGGATTCTAACCCACGTCAATAATAGCCAATAGTTGATAAACATTTATTAATTACCTACTGTGTATAAGGCACAGTACTAAGCTCTGGGGATAAAAAGGACAGTTTCATTTTTCATAAGTTCCTACCGTCAAGGAACTTACAATCTAATGGAGAAAGACAAAACACAAAAAGAAACTGTAAGTAAGGGAGTTTGGGGAAGATAGCCCAGGGATAGGGTGCATGGTAGAGGAATCAGAAAAGTTTCAAGGTAGTGTAGACAGGTGAGGAAGGAGGACATGTCCAAGCTGGGGTTTCCCAGGCAGAGGTTTGGAGTTCATGGTCCCACCCTCCAATCAAAGAGGGCAGAAGGTAAGTGAGGAGATGGGGTATGCAAGGCTGACAAGATCTTACAGGTTGATGAGATTATCCCAATAATGACCTTCCTGGGGCATAGTAGAGAAGTTAATCAGAAAAGTCTTAAGGTCATGCAACCAGGTAAGAGATGAGAGTGTCCTTTGATTCCACTCTCCTTGATGTGACTTTGTGGGATGATAGATGTGGTAACCAAAGCAGGAAGGCATTCCAAAGACACAATGTCCTTCCTCAGAAGTTAACATGATGCTGTGATGCTTTCACGTTAAACAGAGGGAAACAGAACATATCCTGGTTTCCGCTATTAGGTAGAGGGAAGCCACTGAAGGTTTTGAGGGAAGAAGTGATGAGATCAGACTTGTTCATTCTGGTGCTTATTTTGGAAGGATAAACTGGAGAAAGGAGATAAGAAGAGAATTTGGAGGCAACATTGATACAGTAAGGTAAGCAGGGATGCAGAGAAAGGAAGTGTGGTCAATAGGGTCACATACTACACAGAGATGTGATCAATAGGGTCACATACACAAAGAAGATAGTGGTTCAGTTCAGAGAGAAAGATTGTTTGTGAACCTCTCTATTGCCTTGTGAATCTGATAAATGATGGGATAGCCCATATTTATACAGTGCTTTGCCATTTACAAAATCTCTGCCTCTCCCCTTTCCAACCTTTAGGGAAGCATTATAAAAATAATTATTTCTGTTTTATGAATGATTCAGAAGTTAAGTGATTTGCTCAAGGTCTTATAGTGACAGAGCTGGCACCTAGAACTTATGTCTTATGATTCCAAGTTCAATATTCTCATTTTGTCATGCTGCCTCTCACTCAAACCACCAACACAACAAACCCTCTCATTTATTTAAGGCAAGGAATGTTTGTGTACATTATCTCTTTTGATCTTCACAGCTGATATGTTGTTTCCACACCAAAGGAATACAATTTTAGTCCAGTACATAGAGGGCAGATTCAAAAAGAAGGGACAACTAGAACTCTTCACCAAAGTGGGCCATTACAGGGACAAAAATGAAGAGTTGCCCTTTAGTTATGAAAAAAGCTTTTGGAAATCATAGAATTAGAGGTGGAGGGGACCTGAAAGGCATCTGGACAAGTTGTCATCTTCCCTTTGCTTAAAGATCTCTAGTGAAGGGAAATCCACTGTTTCCCAAGATTTGGGGACAGCTCTGATTGTTAAAATGTTTTCCCTTACCTAAATACCTCTTCACAACTCCTAACCATACTTCCCAATTCCCTCTGCATCTAAGTGGACCAAGAGCAATCCTTCTTTTTCATGATAGCTGTTGATATACTTAGAGATTGTTAGCATGTCTCTACCCCATTCAACCCCTGCACCCTCTACCCTCCACCCCAAGTCCTCACTACTTTGGACTAAATATTTTTAGTTTCTTCAGCTGATGCTTTTTTGCCATCTACTCAAGGCCCTTCATCATTCTAGGTTGCCTTCTCTTGGATACTCTCCAACTTTTCAGTGTCCCTTTGAAAATATGACTGAGTTGAATCCCATTCTCTAGCTAAGCAGAGGATGGGGAACTATCATCTACCTCATCCCTTATGTTGTACCCCTCAATGCAGCCTACAGAGAGACTCTTGAATAGATCTTTATCCCCCCAATTTAATTTTCTTTCCGATGTTCTTTCTTCTTTTCTTTCAAATTATGGTGGTAACTGTCAATTTATTTAGTAACATGGTAACCTGCTAATTTAGAGCTGGTTGGAAAGAACCCTAAAACCCATCTAGCCCAACCCTTTTATAGTTGAGAAAACAAACCCAGAGAAGTGAGGTGGTTAAGTGGCAGAATTCAGGTTCTTTGACTCCAAATCCAAATCTCTGTCTACTGGACTTTGCCACCTCTCTAATGTCCCCAATACAGGAAGAAGGAAGATACCTCCCAACTCTTCCCTTGCTGCTCTTCCTCATATCACTCCAGGAACTTGACAGGTAGAAAGGTTTCAGAACTGTTGTAACCACAGGGACAACAGTCTGGTTTACAGATTGCTGAGAAGCACAGAATGTGAAATAGCCAAGGAGAAGAATAAACTTGGAGACTACTGGACTGATCAGTCAGGTTCTCTGCAAATAGTTATCTGCTTTGCCTCACTGAGCTTCACATCTGGTTGTCAGAGTTACACAATGATGCAGCTAGAGGGGACCTTATTAAACATCTGGTCCAAGGGAAAACAAATGATTTGCTCAAGGCATCCAGAGTCAGAAGTGGGACTAGAGCCCAGGTCACTTGGCTCCTTGGACCAGTGCTCCTTTTGCTACACCTCCCTGGCTTCAGTGCCTTATAAATTACCTTGTCAGTGTTGGTGTGTGTCAACATGTATAAATGCATTGTGTCCTTCGTGTGCCCAAACTGTCCTTCTTTTTGGGATCTGAGCGTCCTTAGCAGGAACTCTGACTGCACTCTCATTTGTCCATTGTTCTGTAGGAGAGGATGGTGCTGTTTAGCAGGGTTTACTGTGCAAGCAGGTGTGACTGAAAAGACTGATAGATGTCAGCATGCATTTTAGGCATGTACAAATGTTATGTTTGGCTTGTAGCCAGAGCAGGCAGGAGGGTCTCCTGTGTTATAGGGGCCAGATACTCAGGGCAGAGATTCAGATGAGGACAGGGATTTTAATATTGCTAATTGGTGCTAAGAAGGACTTGAGGCACAAATGCGTGAGGTGAAACACGCATCCATCCATCCATCCATCCATCCATCCATCCATCCATCCATCCATCCTAGAATTGCTATGGGACTGTTCTTTTGGCCTCTCTTGACCTTCATCCATCGATCTCTCCTCAACCCTACCTCCCTGTCAAGTTGAATGTTGCCTTTTGATAACATATTTTTAGGATCATCCTTGATAATCTTTGTGTATGCTTACAGATAAATGCATTCATTCATATACAGTGTAAAATATATATGTATATATATGTGTGTGTGTATATATATAAACACAATGCATATTATATATATGTATATATTTACATATGTATGCACAGGCATACACACATATATGTCATACTATGTGGCTGCCTAAGGATGTTGTTATTGAAGATTCCAGTTTCCAAACCTACTGCTCTTTGCCAGTATCCTTCTTAGACACACTCTCTGCCCAACACTATGGCCCTCAGTAAGAGCCCACCCCATTGCTGATTGTTGTGTTCTAGGCTGCTCTGGATACTGCTGCTGATGACTCTTCTTCATCCCTCTTTAGCATAGATTGCCAGTGATTTGGTTATTTCTTCCCTGCTTATTGTATTTTCAATTAACAAGCATTTCTTTTTTCTACCTTTTTCTTTTCATTAAAAGGAAAACCCTTGTAATTTATCAGAGTTAAGCAAAACAGATTCTCACATTGTCCTCATCCAAAAATATGTTTTGTTCAACTTGAATCTATTACCTCTATCAGGAAGTGAGTAGTATCCTGCATCTCTGGTTCTCTGGAATCATAAGTGATCATTGTATTGATCTGAGTTCTTAAGTCTCTCAGCTTGCCTTCACAGAGTTGTTATCATTGTATAAATTGTTCTTCCACAGCTCCCCTGAAGGTTGTTTTTCATTTGTGTTTCCACTTCCTTGCTCAACACCATTCACGTAGCAGACATTCAGATGTTTGTTTTGAGTTGACCCCACTGTCCCTGTGTCCTAATTAGCAGAACTGAGCCGTTATAGACTCAAGGTACTGCAGGTGACCTTTACAGAACCCCTCTTTTCAGTTCTCCCATTTTACAAATGAGGAAATGGAAACCCAGAGACATACTATGTTCTTTTGTGTTGAATTAAACAACTCATTGATTACCTCCTAGTCAATAAATGACAGCATTGTAAATACAGCCCAGGTCGATTATCTCCTCATTAAGTGTGCTTCCTATATACCAACCTGCCCCAAACTAATAGATGAGTGACCTCCCAGGATGTCTTTAGGAATTTCATCCTGCCATCCACTGTTATGCACAACCATATATGCATGTTGTTGATGAAACTGCTCAAGAGTCTAGATGTGAGATATACAGCTTGTCTCACTTCTGCCATCATGTCAAAGTTTGGGATATGCCCCTGCTTTTATAGGTGCTTGATATTGGTCTGGTACTTAATAATCTGCTGACAATTCTAAACGGCCTCCCAAGGGTCAGACTGAATTATTTCTTTCACTTGATATTTTTTCCTTTGCCAACCGTGAAAGCTGTGCTCTCCGGCTACCATTAATTCCAGATCGGTGTTAGTCATTAAAAACGTTTTCTTGATTCAGAGCCAAAAGGAAGAGTCAGCATTTTCCGTACCTTCCTCTGCCATTTTCAGAACCTTGCTCTGCGGCCATCCCCCAATCGTCTCTCCATCTTTTGAATTTCTTGGCATCCAATTTTATTGCCCTCTCTTGATCCTTAACACTGCCATCTACTGACCTCTAAGTCACATTCTGACCATCCTCAGTTTTATTTAACACCTGGTCTACAGTTGTCCTTTCTTTCCTCTCACTTGCCATAAACTTTGGTCATTTTTTTCACTTCCTTATTTGTGTTGATGACCCTTTGAACACCCTACGCCCTTATTTTATCACCTCTCACAACCTCTATCTTGGATGTCCCCATTGCTCAGAACTGCTCTGTTTCTAACATTCTGACCTCTTGGTTTTTTGTTTTTGTTTTTTTCTCCCCCTCTGACATCAATCTCCTGTTTATCTACTTTTCTCACAGTCTCATTCTTCCTGAACTTGCTCTTTATCTTCTATGACCTTCAGTCCTCCTTACTTGGATCTCTTTCTCTCCCTTTGGCCTTGACCCTGTAGTCAGGCCTGCTTTTGATCCCTTATCACCCTTGTCCCCAATTCTGGATGACCCCCTCTGCTTCTTTGTTCCTGTTTCTCACTCCCTACCTGTTTAGTGCTGCTGAAAAATATCACAACTTTTGCTGACTAGCTCTCCTCCTACTGACGCTCACAACTATGCACCAGTCTCGTTGCTGATTGTTGACTACTGATCCTCCTGTATCTGGTCTAAACCTTTTCTTCTCTCCTACACAGTCAGTCTCCCATCTCTGGTCCCATCTTCAGCTCTCTTCAGCTGACACAGTGTGATTGAAGCCTACCCAGCAGATGAGCATCCTTCTCACTTACAAAACTGGCTCTGGCTCTCACGAACTTCCTCTCTATTGGTGCTACAATTTCCAACCAAACTCACTGACTAGCTGCTCCACAAATTAGGATTCTGCATAGGCTGTTCCCCACGGTTGAACCGCATCCTTCTGCCTCTTACAATTCTTAGTGCCTTTCAGTGCTTGGTTCTTAGGCCAACTCCTCCCGATCCACTCCCACCCCCATTGTTGTCAATATGCTCTCCTTTACTAAGGTATTTTATGTTTACCTCTCTTTGTCCTTATTGAATCCTTCTTCTTCAGGATAACCTTGTTGAGGTTAGGGACTGTTTGTTGTTTTGTTTTCCTTCCTTATTTACTTCTTCTTTCATTCATTTATTTGTATTTACAGAATACAACAAGCGTTTCCATAACATAGTATAATTTTTGTTTTTGTCTCTATATATATTTCCCTCCACACATCATAAGAGCATCTTGTACATATTACTTAATAAATGTGAAATTAATGGAATTGAATTGAATTTCCCTCCTCAACAACTTAAAACCTCTTCATATAGTTTACCTTGTTTCCTTCTTCCTTTGAATTTGCACAGTTGATAAGGTGTGATCTTCTTTGTTAAGATACCCCCCTTCCTGACCATTCACCCCCTTGTCAATAATGATATCCCTGCCAGGACCTTATTCCACCCATCATCTTCTCTCTTCTATCTTCATTTTTCCTCTTCTCTTTTAGAATTTTCCTCAAACCTAGAAACATGTTCAGAATTCCCCTACGTTAAAGCAAATAAACAAAGAGAAAATCTTCTCTTTATCCTGCTCCCATTACTCCAAGCTTTCCTCCCTACATCTCTCCACCTCCACTTCCTCTCCACCTGTTAGCTCTTCTCTCGGCCCTTGCAATCTGTGTTCTGTAGTCATCACTTTTCTGAAACCCCTCTCTCCAAAGTCCCCAGTGGTATTTCCCAGGCTCCTATGTTCTTTTGCCCTTTGTGTAGTACGTGACACTACTGGCCATATTTCTTTGTGTGTGTGACACTATTGGCCACACCTCTTTGTGTATGTGACACTATTGACCACACCTCTTTGTGTATGTGACCCTATTGGCCATACTTCTTTGTGTATGTGACCCTATTGGCCATACTTCTTTGTGTATGTGACACTATTGACCACATCTCTATGTCTAGTATGTGACACTATTGACCACATCTATTTGTCTAGTATGTGACCCTATTGGCCACAGGAGAGGAGGTAATCTATACATGCTCACACTGCTAGTAAATGTCACAGGAGAGGAAGTAACCTATACATGCTCACACTGCTAGTAAATGTCATAGGCAGAATTCAAATCCAGTTTTCTTCTATAATTTTTTGATTCTACCACGCTGCCTTTCATTTGGCTTTCTTCTCCCTAAACACAAATAAATGTATTAAATGGTTTGTCCTGTCTTTGAAATGATATGAAATCAGAAATCAAGAGAGATCTAGCAAATAAAAAGAAAGATAAGGGGGATAGACGGTTTGTTGTTGTTGAGTAATCTTTCAGTCTTGACTCCATTTGGAGTTTTCTTGGAAAGATACAATAAAATGATTTGACATTTTATTCTCTAGCTTATTTTACAGAGGTGGAAACTGAGGTAAATGGAGCTAAGTGACTTGCCCAGGGTCACACAGCTGGTAGGTACCTGAGGCTGGATTTGAACTCAAGTCTTCCTGACTCCAGGTACAGTGCTTTATCCACTTGTACCATCTAGTTGCCCTAGGTCAGTGGTTCTCAACCTTCCTAAGGCTGCGACCCTTTAATACTCATATGTGGGCACATCTGCATGTGGGTGGACCTGCCTGGAGACCAATAGAGGAGCGGTGTCTCAGTTCCTAAGACCATCGGAAATATGTGTTTTCCAATGGTCTTAGGCGACCCCTGTGACTCCTGTGAAAGGGTCATCTGACCTCCAAAGGGGTCACGACCCACAGGTTGAGAACCACTGCCCTAGGTGTTTTACTGAACAGATTTACACCATCAAGAAAGGTAAGGCAGACATTTTAAACTCTGAGGGTGCTAGCTGGCACAGTGGATAGAGGGCTATTAAATTCAAATTCAGCCGCTCATACTTTCTAGCTGTGACCCTGGACAAGTCACTTGACCTCTACCTACCTCAGTTTCCTCATTTGTAGAATATGGATAATAATACTCCTATCTCTCAGGGTTGTTGTGAGGATCAAAGTATTAAACGTATGTAAAAGTGCCTTGTAAACCACAAAGTGCTAGATAAAAGTTAGCTATTAGCTACTATTATTAAACAAAGAAAATTCGTTTTGAGGTTTTAGGCCTCAGGAGCCTAAATAGCCTAGATAGTAATTGTCTAAGGTTTCCTAAGATTACATTCCTTTTGCATCCTGGTATTTCTTCAGACATAGTTATCTAATCAAACTAGTGGAGATGAACTTTTCTAGGCCTCTTAAAAATAACTGTCAAGGGCACGCAGATTACTCTCTTCTCTTCCCCCTGCATCTGACAAATCATGGAGGGAGAGCTAGAAGGAACCCTGGAGTGATATTGTGCAATCTCCTGGTTTTACAGGCAGGAGCCTGAGACCCAGGGAACTTAAGTTATCTCTTCAAAAGTCATGAGGTGGTAAAACGTGGCAGAATGACGATTTTGAACCCACATCTCCTTATTTCAAATCCAGCCACAGTAAGGATACTGACATTTTCTCAGGGACCTCAAGTCACTTTCCAACAATGGGGATGATGACTGTTTTAGGTATAAAGAGGAGGAAATATGCTTTTTGTACCTAGTGAGGAAAGTATGTTATAGCCAACAGGGGCAGGCTAAGAACATGCTAAGTCACCTAGTAAGCCCTTGGGCAATGCATCCTGGTTGGATATTTTATAGCAAAATATGCTGGTTTTAAAATAACTCAGGTTTACAAATCAATTCTCTTTCATGCATAAATGGGTGCCTCCTAGCTCCCAGTCCCTATCATGCCATTAAAGAGATGATAGGCTTCAGTCATGCAACCCCTTCTAAGGCGAATAGTCTAAGATTTTTTAAGAAGGATGTTCATTAGAGTAGATCCATCACCTTGATTTCTCTACCTTACTAAGGGAAGTTAGTAATGCCAAACCTTTATAATTGATATCAAAGAGGACTGTTACCACCTTTTCATGAAGTTTCATAAAATAACAGAGTTGAAAAAGGACCTCAACAGCCCCATAATTAGGGAAGAAAAAAAAAAAGTCGAGCCAAGATTCAGTCACATCCTCTATCTCCAAATCCAATATTCTTTCCGCAGCACCACAGAGCCTCTTATTGTATCTAGATTTTCTATGGCCTTTTGTAACGATACTGGGATTTGAAGATCTTCCACGCCCCTTGAGCTTGCTGATGTAGCAGGAAGGGGTGGAGCAAGAGAACGCCGGAACCAAGCTAGTCTCCGTGCGGTGCTGACTGGAAGCGGCGGCAGAGGCAGTGGCT
>CM053584.1:101815241-101859310 GCA_028627135.1 Pseudochirops cupreus
ACTAGTGGAGATACAAAGTTTAGGTAAGACATGCCTCTCCCATACCACTTAGGACACTCTCAATTCCAGTCCCTGCTGCTTCTGATACATGTCAAAGAATCCAGATAATCTCTCTCTAATCTTTCCTTCACTTTGCTGCCAGAGTAACTTTCTTAATACACTGCTTTAATCATGTAGATCCTCAAACCTAAAACTTTCTTTGGCTCTCCATTGCCTCCTGAATAAAATTCCTGGGGTCCTAACAATTCAAGGTCATCTACAATTCAACCCACCGTTCCAGTCTTAACATACTGCTCCTCACCACATACTCTATGTTCCAATCACTTAGACTGGAAATTCTTCCTTCTTTATCACCCTGTCTTTTCTTGTGACAGAACCTTGGCTTATTCTACACACACACTCCATTCCCTACTCCCAACCATGCCTAGAAAGTATTTCCCTGCTACTGGTCCCCATTCTGTCAGTAAAAAGTTCCTAGCTTCCTTTAATGTCCACCTTCATTGTCTTCTTTTTATGAAGTCTTCCCAGATCCCCTCACCTGATTAATGGTAAACTCTTTGTCCCAAACATTTTTCATAGCACTTTTCCTGGGCCTCTCTTTTGCAGTTCCTTACATGATGGCAATTTGTATACATCTCTTTGCCCACCATGACCCTAATTACAATGTAAGTTCCTTGAGAGCAAGACTTGTTTGCTGCCCATCTTTCTATTCCCAGTATCTAGCGGAGTTCTTTGTATGAAACCAATGTTCAAGGAATCTAGTGTTCAAGTGACAGAGAGAAATTGTAGTGAATAATGACAATAAATAAATTTACTGTGATGATGAAACCCACAAGGATAATTCAGATTGGAGCAAACAACTGTGGTATAGGAGGCAATATTGTTCGTATTCCACAGCTAGGTGGTGCAGTGGGTAGAGTGCTAGGCTTGGAGTCAGGAAGACTCATTTTCCAGAGTTCAAATAGGGCCTCAGACATTCATTAGATGTGTTACCCTGGGCAAGTCACTTGACTCTGTTTGCTTCCTAAGTTTCCTTAAAATGAGCTTGAAAAGGAAATGACAAATCACTCTAATGTCTTTGCCAAGAAAACCCTAAATGTAGTTACAAAGAGCTGGATAAAACAACTGAACAGCAACAAAATTTCACCACTCCCCTGCCTGTCCTTTTACCATCTCTCAACTGCCCACCTCTCTCCTTCTTTTTCTTCCATTTCTCCTATTATGGCCTAGGCCTGCCCTTAGTAACAAATAGCAGGGTTTGCCTGAGCAATAAATTCCAGTTCCAATGAGGCTGAAGAACTCATGGACGGAAAATATAAAATTGTATTGCTGAAGGAAGCATGTGTATGTGGGGAGAGACTCAGGGATATCTTACACAAGATAACTATACCAGTAGCCAAGACATTTTAAAAGAAGTATTCAAGCAAAAGCTAGGTCACCAAGTCAGGTATATATGATAGAAAAGATTCTTATCTAGGTATATACTAGGAGACCTCTGAGGTCCTAAGATTATACGACCCTGAGGACAAAACACATTCTAGGTACGGGGGACGACCCATGCCAAGACACAAAGATGGGAGAGAAGGGGTCATGTGTGAGAACAGTAAAGAAGTCACTTTGGCTAGACCACAGTGCATATGAAAAGGGTGATAGTATGGATAGGTAGGATGGGGGTTGTTAATTGCTTTAAATGCCAAGCAGGTATATTTAAAACTAGAGTTAACAGGATTGAATAGGGGATTGGTGTGGTCAGTTGGGAAGCAACCTAGATTTCAAAGTACAGGACCTGTGTTCAAAGTTTTGCTTTACTATTTATTACCTACATAATAACACTTTTCCCATCTGTGAGCTGAAGGAATTAGACTATATAACCTCCGAAGTTCCATCCAAGTCTAGACCCAAGATAAGCAAAACAAATAAACAAGAAACAAAATAATGTATAGGTTTAAAAGAATCGGAGTGGGTTTTGTCTCTTAAATTCAAGTTTTTGAAGTTTTCTGAGCCTTACCATAGGTGTAATAATTAAAGTCCTCCTAAGAGCCCACCCACATTGTCAGAAGTGTATCATGGAGTGATCGCTTTTTATCTATAATAATGCAAGGCATACATATTTCTTTAACTGAGATGTAGGCTCAAAGATCCTTTCCTTTAAAAAGGATAAACAAATTCCCCATTGTGAGCAAACAGTGACCTGCTTAGCCAAGTTCTAAGTAATGAAAGGTGATGTAAACATGAAAGAATGATGGTAAGAATCTTCTCGTGGGCTCTAGACTGAGGAAGGCTGTCAGACACCTGTACAAATCTGAAGACAGACTTGAGAGTATGGGAAGAAAATACATTGATTAGAATCCCCAAAAGGAAAAAAAGTGAAGGAGTAGATTAAAACTTTACTAATTCAGAGTTGTTGTAGAGATAAGAAAAAAAAGCAAATGCAAGCAATAGGAGTGGAAAAGAGTTTAATATGAAGGTGACAGAAATTCTGTTACATTTCTCCATTACTTTTAAAAATAGCAAGTTAAATCAAGAAATGATTTTAGAGACCATCATGTTCAATTCCCTCATTTTCAGATGAGAAAAACTGAGGACTAAGGACATTAAGTGACTTGCCCAAGGTCAAACAAGTAATCAACATCAGAGGCAGAATTGAAATTAGAATCCTCTGACTCCAGAGCCAGTATACCCTTTCTACCTTATGGCCATTTCCCTGAGATCAAAAGTCACCTGTAATTAGAACATTAAATATAAATAAGGCTAGTAACGGGTTTTTTTTTCCAATCTTGCCTAGTAACCACCTCACCCTTGTCTCTGTAATCATGTTCACATAAATGTTGCTTAACAAAACCTCTCACAGATGGTCTATGGTGAATGATCAAAAATCTGAATGAATCCAAATAATGAGCTTTCACCATACAAGAGACTTATCCATACTCTTTCTAGACCAGAGATAAGCCTTTAACTTGGAATCACCTGAAGTTTTAGTTTAGTACAAATGCCTAGTAAAGAAAAATGTATTAATTTTTGAAGGTGTGAGCACAGAATAAGGACATGCCTCTTAAAAAGGAAGATAAAAACTCTATGCAAACATGAACCTCAGAGGACAGCATCATATCCAGGTCATGACCCACTTCTTAAATAAGATGAGTATAGACTCAGTGCTAGGGGGAACAAAGAGAGAGAGAAAGAGAAAGAGACAGAGACAGAGACAGAGACAGAGAGCAAGAGCAAATAGGAACATGATGATATCTTTTGATCGTGGGTCTCCAAGGAAGAAGTATAACAGGTCACTGACATTCCAACAAAAATACTGACCCAAGTTAAAATTCAGAACTGAAAGGGGAGGGCCAACCAACCCTAATTCAACTCAAAAATGTTTAAGCAGCATGAAAGTCCATCTAAAAAAAAAGTGCTAGAGGTACACCATGAAGATGAATAAGACATAAGACCTGTCCTCAGGGAACTTATCTAGTACTATAAATAAGAATTGCACATGAACAACTAATACAAAATAGAAGGTGATAAACTGCTCCATAGAATGGGAAAATACAATTTCCAACTAGTGGGAAGGGGAGCAAATTCAGAAAAGTCTTCATGAAATAGGTAGTATTTGAATTGGATGTAAAAAGGATGTTCAGAACTGAAATCACCACAGATTGGTATGAGGAAAGGAGTGCATTCAAAATATGGAGAATAGTGTGAATCCTCCGCTATAAAATATACAGTTCAGTATGACAGGATCACAGAACATGTGAAAAGGAGAAGTGTAAGATGAGATTGTAAAAAGCAGGTTGCTACAAATTGTATAGAGCCAGTCTTAAATCTCAGTTTTAAAAGTTCAGACTATTTTCAGCAGGTGATTGGAAACCATTGAAAGGCTTTGAGAGTGAAGTGAAATCACCAATGACACTCTGCTTTTAAGATGATTAAAGCAAAGAATGGATTCAAGGAGGAAGAAATATGGCACAGAAATATGACTTGAAGAAACTATTTCCAACTAGTCCAAGCAGTTGTTGAATTCCTGATAGTTGGACAAGGTTGATGGCAAAGGGAATAAAAAAGAAAGGATAGAATGTCAGAGTTGAAAGAAAACACAGAAGTTTGCTGGTTCAACTTGTATCTGAATAGGATTTCTTTTCACAATATCACCAATACATGAGGTCATCCAAGCAATACCTAAAGACCTCTGCTAAGAGGAAAATGTATTATTGTCCCAGGAAGTCCATTCCACTTATGTAGAGCTCAAATTCTTAGAAAGTTTATATTTACCTGGAACCTCAACCTGCATCTCAATCAGGTCTTCTTCCATCTACTGCTCCTAGTCCTCTCCTCTGGGCCCAAGTAGAAGAATCTTCTTCTATGTGACAAATCTTCAAGCTGAGAACCATGTGTTTACTCTCCCCATCATAGTCCATCAACCCAGATTAAGTCTCCATTTCTCCATGGTATCCTCCAAAGGTAGCATGATGTCTAGTCCTCTAATACACCTTCAACATGAAGCCTTTCCTGATCCCCTCAGCTGCTAGTGCCCCGCCCTCCTTAGCTATCTTGAATTGAAAAAACTTTATTCTCCTTATATTTATTCTTCATATACTTATATATGTTCATTTTGTGTCTTCTATTAGAATATAAATTCCTGGCAAGTAGGTATTGTTGCTTTATTTTTATTTGTAGCCCCAGCACCTTGTACAGTATCTGGCATACAGTGGGTGCCTAACAAATGCTTGCTGATCAGTATGATTGATCCTAGTTACCTTTCTCTTGATGCTATGTGGTAGATATGTTGTAGTAAAATGGAAGGGGCATATCAGTCGAAAGTATGTGGAAAGTAAAGGGGGAAAAGTTTTCAAGCTTAGTTAATTGGGAGAATGTTGATTCCTTTACCACAAAAAAGGCAATCAACAAGAAGAGTAAGTGTGAGGAGGGAGTTGGGGGGGATTAAGTTCAGTTTGGGACATGTTGGGTTTGAAATTTCAGAGGGTCATTTAAATAGAGCTGGGCTGGGGAAGTGAGGAGGAAGAAGAAAAGAGACAAAGACCAAAAGAGACAGAGATGGAGAAAGAGGCAGACACATACAGAAGGAAAGGGAGAGAGATAAATGTGGGCACCATTTTCATCATATGTAATGAGTAAGGGAGAAAGCTCAGAAAAAGAGAAGACCAAGGACAGAATCTTGGGAGAATAGCTATCACATTAACTGCTCATGTAGGTTGGTGGAGCAATTAGTCAACAGCCATCTATTCTTCATATAAGCCTGTATTAAGAATAACTGTAACTTTGGAGACTTTATGCTCTTAACATTGCTATTGAGAAAGCTTTATCAAAGTGCCTTGGGTACCAGCCAGGCATTTATGTTCATTTCTCTTAAACGTTTTACAGTTCCTTCTCATTCTTTGAAAAACTTAATATCCTTGCAGATACAGGTCAGAGCTATTGTGAATTGCTAGTGAAATCTACAAATAACAAATAATTAATAATGAATTTGAATCTAGGTCTCTTGAATCTACTTTCTTTTAGTTGGGACTTGAAAAGTCTAATGAAATGCAAACAACACACCTTTGCCACGCCCCCCCCCCTTACCCCACCAAAATTTTAACCGCCATTCCTGATGCAAGAATTCTAGGAACAAAATGGCAGCCATGACCTCTCAGAAGGTTAAAATACTTACCCCACCCCCAACATGTTTCGTTCATCAAATCTCTGTGAATAATTAGGAAATCCAAAAATGCAATGGCCTGAAGAGAGTGCAGCATCTGTAAATGGTCTAAAAGGCAACTCTTTTCCATCTATCAGTATCCCATCATGTTCCCCACTTGTGCATCACTTTGGGGTTCCAGAACCACCCCCATCCAAAAAACAGCACATTAATAAAGAGCCTTAAGAAAGCTGCCTCGTTGGCAGGAACCAAATTCTATGTGAAACAGAACACTGTCCTCAAGAACCTCCAGCAACCTTCACAAACTTGTATGTTTCTAGCAGAAGATAAGGAATGCCACCAACCTAGCATCTGCCCTAGGCTAACAAATCACTTCTTCCCTCTGAAGTAATGTGCTTGGTCCTGGTCAAAGGAGGCAATTCATTGCCAATCAAAATTTATGCTTGACCTCTATGACAGTTTTGTGTCTGCCTAGAGTACCAAAAGGTCCTTTCACCAGCCTGGCAATATTTTCCTCAAAATCTTCTTCTCCTTGTATACCCTATTTACACAAAGAAGAAAATCAAGCGAATTGTTTACCTGGACAATTCCCACCCCCACCTTCCACCCCCATTTGAATTAGCAACCTGCTGTTGCCCTCAGAAGCAATTTTGGTAGGCAATGAGTTAAGCTAAACCAAAAGCTGGCCATTTGCCATTAGCAAGGGCTGGGGGATAAGGAGAGCTAGTGTTTATTCAGTGGCCCCATCTATCTCACTAAATCTTAGTCCTCCTCCAACCTTCCTAGCTTAGATGTAGGTCTATAGTTCTCCAATATATTTCCAACCCTGTGGAGGAAAACAAGCTGTAAGATAGGGCTATAGTAGTTGCCTGGCCATTATTCCATTATTCCTGGACCAAAAGGTACCCCAGTCTCCAAGTATCTGAAACTTGAAAGAAAAGAAAATACTAAAAATTAAGTAATCATTGCGTTTCAAAAACTTTCAAATCATTCTCCTTTTCTTCATAACTCCCATACAAATACATAAGCAGCCTCAATTAGAGTACTATTTCACTCTAAGGAACAAGTAATTCCTGGAGAAAATGAGAAATGTTAGATCCAAATTCCAATTAAATTCCAATTTTCATGTACATCTGGATAAAGCACCAATTTTTATAAGTGAAAGTGAGAATCCCAGAGATTAATGAAGGTTTTCTGAGAATGGTATCAAGCCAGGACATAGATTCTTCCCATATTCATTCTGAGGTGAAAACAATACTAAAGAAAAGTTAAAAAAAAATCTCCAAGTGAAGTCAGTATTTAATTATGGTTTAATATACATCAAATACCCAAAGAAAAAAGAAAACTTCACAAAATAAAACAAGTTACAAAACTAACTAGAATTGCTGGGACAAGAGGTATTAACTCACTTCCAAAGGTCTTAGAATGACAAGGCAGGATTTCCCTAGGAAAGAAGTAGCCCCTAACCTAAGAGGACGGATGATTGTGTAGAAGGTTGGAAGGACAAGTGAAAAGGGAACAACTTCTTCCTCAGTTCTTGATGGGAGAAAAAGAAAACAGAATAGTTTGTCAGTTTAAACTGAGATAAATGCTAAAACCATCCATAAGATGTAACTAGCAAGTAGCAGGATATATTCCAGCTTTCCCTCCCCCACATCCCCCTCCTCCAATAAAAGGCAGGCAAGTCTCTTGCCTCATCATCCAAATTAAAGCAAAGTTCTCATTTCTTTCAACCTCCAGAATGCTACATGCACCCATTCTTTCTGCTTTCAATTCATTCTCCATCCCCCCAACTTTTATAGTTGTATTGCAAGTGTGTGTGTGTGTGCACGCGTGTGTGTGCGTGTGCACGTTTTTTCCTAAAGCACAAACCAAAAATATATCACAGCCTGACAAAAGGCCAGAAAAGTAAAGCTTTATAGCCTTATACTCTCATTATTTAGCCTCGTGACATCAGCTGGATGGATTTATAATCACATTTTTTACAAATCCCATTATAAATAAATAATTCTAAGATATGCCCAAATCACTCAAGCCTCTTGGTCCAACATGCTTTTGTAATTACTTGGAGCTCCAACTGTATGCTACTTAAATTAGTTAGCAGTCACTCAGTTATTTTTAGGTCATAGCAACGAGTTCATGTACACACACACACACACACACACACACACACACACACACACACACACACACACATATCTCCCCAGCAAAGTATTTTCCCTCCTTTGGAACAAGAGCCAGATGTATTTTAACTATCCCCCTTTACTTTTGTTAGATCAGCCTGGCATGTTCAGAATACATCTGGAGGCTAAGATAAGAATTTTAACAGTAAGAAATTTTACAAAAGGAAGAGCATTTTCTATTATTCTTTTTTGTTCATTTGCTTCTTGTTCTGAAATCTTCCAAACATCTTTTTGAGGTAGGAAGGTGGTATCTGAACCACTAACAAGACAAATTCAGGAAAATTGAGATATTTTCATGGTAACTTCTTCCTATACTGGCTAAAACCATACATTTGGGGGTCACCAAACTCCTAAAGGTCTTTATAAAGGTCTCTTTTCAGTACCTCTTTTTGACTGTAGAAACACTTATCATATGTAACTCATGTTCCAGGAGGCACCTTGGAGGATTTTCTAAAAGACAGGTTTTGACTCGGTGTCATAGAATTCCTTCATGTACAAACTTCCTGGGCTTTCTTTCATACCTGTCTTTCCCCACCTTTTCCTTTGTCTCCATAGTCCAATAAAATGCATCAGGTCCCTTGACAGGACTATCAGATAGTGGAGTAATAGATTCCCAGTTTGAGAGAATACAAGGAGGAATAGGGGAGCTGTGAAATGTAGACATTTGAAAGAGAAGATTCCAAAGAGACATTTTTAAAAATTGCTCCAAATTCTCCCATTCTCCTTAAAGACAGGAGATTTCTCCATCATCCCTGATATTTTGCCAACCACAATGGGGGTTCCTCAGTCTAATAAGAGATTTTTTAAAAAAAAGTGATATGAGTAAACTCTCTGCTTCCATTCTTTGGACTTTTTTTTTCTTTTAAGGAAAATGAAGGCATTGCTTTTTACTCCTTAAGTTTGCAGATGTTCCTGTGAATTATGCTTTGGTTAAAAAAAAAAAGAGGGACTTCTAAACATGATGGAAAGTGAACACACTCCTTTATTTAACCCTTGGGGATTCATAGAAACAGCTAAGACCCAGTTCTGCCTTCTCAGTGCTTTCATGTCTTCACTAGAATTCAGGTAAAACCATAGTAGAAATCTTCTAATCACAAGGGCTGAGCAGGTGCTGGAGCTGGCACTTTCTCTCAATCTCTCTCTCTCTCTCTCTCTCTCTCTCTCTCTCTCTCTCTCTCTCTCACTGTCTTTCTATATGTATGTATGCATATATGTATACACATACACATATACACACACATACATGCAAATATGTAGATATATGCACATACATACACATCTCTATACATACACTCTATACGTGTATATTTACATGTGTGTATGTATAGAGATGTATACATGTGTATATATAATGTGTATATGTATATGCATTTCTTTTTTCCTTTTGATCATTCTCACCAGGTAGGAAAGTAGCCCACATCTGATGCCATTTGCCTCTCTGAAGAAGATGAGACTCAAAGACAGTTTCAGACATAGGTCACCAACCAGTGGGATTGTAAAGTAGATTGTAACCTAATCCCAGGGGCTCCAGCTTCTCTGATCAGTTTCTTCCTAACCTGACACTGCCTTACTAAAATGGTAACAGAGTAGCTGCTCACTTGACAGGCAGCGCCAAAAATGGAGAACATGGCGCTGAAAGAGGGGGACATAAAACTTGGACAGTGAGGGTAGCAACCAGTGTTTACAAACATAAAACTGAGGATCAGATGGGCCGGCCATAAATTAGACTGGATTACATGGAGCAAGAGAAATCTCTCAAAATAAATGAAAGAAGATTTAGAGATTCTACCGTATGGTATATTTTAACCCATCCAACTCCCTCCCTATGCTTAACTTCTTGACCCCAACCCCACCCCCAAGCTACTCTGCCAAAAAAAGAAAAGAATTATCTCCTTCAAAATGGCACCATTACTACTCTACATAATAAAATCTTAGACCACTAAAGGGCTGGCTTTCATAAATCCAAACCCTGTAGAACTGCAATGGCAAATTAACATGCTTGATCCCAAGCAAGGACACTACAGGAGAACCTCTAGGTAAAGTTGTTGACTGTTATTTTAAGGAATTTCTACCTTCTCTTTGGTGTCAAGGATATATAAAGAAACCCATTTCTTACCCACTCTATACACTGTCCCGCCCCCCCAAAATGAATATTTTTAAAATTAATTCTTCTCCTTGATCAGTCTTATTATCAACTCAATTTCAGACCAGGTCCGTGAAGAAATAACCTTCCTTATGTTCCCTCTCAAAAAAGAAGATAAAATGCTCCTAATATCCCTTCCTTCACAATGGTATAGATTTAACCCAAGTCCACAGGATATCTAAAGAAAAAGCCACACATAAGCCAACCTCTACCGCCGCACGTCTTCTAAGTCCGACTGTCGCTGCTTCTCGCCAATCTGAAAATGTCTGGCCCTGAGCAGGACTCAACCAGGGCGCCCAGTAGTGAAGTCAGCAATGGGTCCCGCCCCACTCAGGAAGTTTCACTATCTCATCACTGAGGAACAAGACTAGGCTGCCCAGAGTCTGGGAAGCATAGACAATAAGCCTTCCGGGGAACCCCTGGGATTGTGCTAGGACGACTCATTGCTCAATGATTTACAACCTACATCCATAATCAACCACAGCTCACTGAAGACCAGAGGACTATTTCTACAACTCTTCCTAATTACCACCATGATTCAGTTCCAGGGGTAATCAGAATTTGGTTCCCTTCCTTGGTTAAGAATCCCCAAAAAGACATGCTTAAGAGTCTAGCCTACAGAAGAAAAAAAGAGAAGATCATTAGGCAGATGATGGCTGTTGTTTCCCCTTCTCTACTCTCCCCAAGACACCAAAAAGTTGATGAGGAAACATATGAAGAAGTCTCTCTACTCCTAATGTGTTTGTGTGTGTATATGTGTATATAAATATATAAACATATAAACATATACATGCATGTATACACATATGTAGACATGTATGTGATATATATACATATATATTAAAATATGTCATGAGACGAATTTTAAAATGAACATAGTTATAGCCAATGAAAGCTAGAGAAGTAGAAATTTTAGCCTTAGAGCACTGTTGTGAAAAACATATCTTTCAGTGATTCCCTTCAAAGTCTACTAGATCTAGGAATGTGACTTTCCAGGTAGCTACATGCAATGAGAGGAAACTAGGGGCTGGGGTGGCGAGGTGAGAAGGAGAATAAATGGAGAAAAAGAAAGAACTTTATTTTTCCCAGGTAACAGAAGATATATGGGAGTAGGAGTGGAAACTGAAGAGAATGGCAAATGAAACTACATCCAACTAGACATGCAAAAAGGACCTAATTTGCTCTAGCAAAATGAGTGCTGGTAATTTTCATAAGCAGATCACCCAATGAACAGACCCACCGCCTTTGGTCAACATATTTCTAGAGGCTGGTTACAGGTCAGAACTCTAAAGTCTATCAACTCACAACTTAAGTAGGGGCAGGAACACTGTATCTTTTCTTCCATGGACAAGGTAGAAAAAGAATGGTAGAGAGTGCAACAAGGACAACAAAGGAGATTAAGTTTAATTTAAGCATCATCTAAGTGCTGACTTAATAATAAAAGCAATTGGGAGGAAATTCAAGTCTTAGGGGCAATGGGAAGCCTGGTGCTTTGCCTTAAAGTAATTTAAAGCAAGGTATGACCAGACACTGGAATAATCCTTGTGGGGAACAATATTGCTCTGGTTGTGATCAGCTCCATGGACCTCAAGCTTCTTGCCTTTCTAGCGCTGATGAGCAAGGGTGAGATAGAGAGACAACCCACTTTTTCACATCTAGGAAAGAACTAAGATGAGGCAGAACCATATTATTGTAAAAGGACTTATTATCCCTTCAAAGCTTTAGTAAAGATATGGGCATATTTTAAGAAGTTATATGTAAAGGAGCTTTTCCAGACTACAATGACATGTAGGGAAAAACTACAAAGCTGTTTTATGTTTAAACCATTCTCTCCAAAGCAGATAAAACATATTGAGGGGGGAAGTGATGGGGAGAGAGCCATCCTTCAGACAGAGGTATTTATTTCCAAACCTGCCATGTGTTTTTTTTGTCAGTTCCCTCCTCCTCCAGTTCCATCTCCAATACCATGTCAGAAATGATATGAAGATTCTCAAAATAATACCACCACCACTCCCTGCATCTTACATCAGGATTTCCCTCTCTAGGTTATAAGTGCTTTCATATACATTTGTTCACTTTATCCTCACAACCACCTTTAACAAAGTAAACAGAGTAGTCATTATTATATCAGTTTTTCAGATACAGAAGCAGAAGCCCAGAGATGCTAAGCAACTCCCCTCCCCAAATCACACAACTAGCTAGTAGCAAAGTTGGGACCAGAACCCAAGGCCCCTGGATTTTAATGTAGTACTCCTGGAAGAAGGAAGGTAAAGAAGATAGCAAGGTTTGAGAGTATTGGGTTTTCATGGAGAGTAATAGAACCAGTGTTAAGTCCAAAAAGAAAAAAAGAAAACAAAACAAAAGCAAAAACACAGCAGATTTCCCAAAGGGATAGGTTAAGGTGGGGGTGGGGGGAGGGGAAGAGGTCAAGTACCTTTCAAAACCAGAGGCTCTTTGCCTTCTCTCTTCAGTGACTCTAGGACTATGTGAAGTGGTTGGGAAGGCATCACCCGGCTGGGTTCGTTGGTATTCTCATCATAAACTATGATTTCTTTGGAAAAGATCCTCTTGAAAGAGTCCTTGCCTTCCCTACAGGAGATCAAGTCCAAGACTGTGATCTTGCCTTGCTGTAATCTCCTCCTGCTGATTTTATCGGAACAGTTAATATGGACAGCCCCCTGGATGTGGCTCTTATTGTATTCCATGAATGGTCTGCAGTCAATGATGACAGGACCCTGGCTCTGTTGGTGACTTTTGCTACATTTGGTCATCTTCTTTGCCAAGTCATTGGGGTAGATTATTTTGATGCTGGTTAGTGACTTGGGGGTCCCCAACATGGGGCTGCTTACTCCACCCGATGGACTTAAAGAGCCAAGGTTTTCATTGTTGTTGACCATCTGATTGGCAGGACAGACAGTAGAGGTTCCTATGTTAGTGGAAGTGCCGGCAGCGATGGCTTGGGTCTGGGCCTGATTGTCCTTGTCGTAAGTTGCCACAGTGCAGCAGCTGGCACTGCTGCATCCACAATTCAGGGAGCGGGCAGGGCAGGTGGATGAGGGCATATACGTCAGATTCGCAGCCTTTAGAGACACAACGGTGGTGGCAATCACGGCTACGTGGTTATCACTGATAGAAGAGGCAGATTCAAGGTAGCTAGAGTCTAAGCAAAGGTTGAGATCCTGAGGTCGGACTGGCCTAGATAGTGCCACTACTACCCTGTCGTCTAAAGGAGATGGAGGCATGAGGAGGCTGAAAACTGGCAATTCAAGAAGAACTCAAGATAGTCTGTAAAGAAGGGGGAAAAAAAAAAGAAAAGTCACATGACACAAAAGAGGTCACAAATACAGGCTGTTGCATTCTATGCCTCAATCTGGGGAAGGGGACTTGCCATTATATCCTTCCTGGAGAAGGTCACACTCAGTGCCTTTTACCACGCAAGTTCCAAAGAGTTCAGCTTCTTCACATGTATGCAAAAAGGATGCAAACCAAATTGATCCAAGCCTAGTCTGACGTTCCATACTTAAGGGCAAGTATGTGTAACCCGTGCAAATAGAAATGAACTCTACCTTTCAGGATTTAGGCTACCAAAAATAAAATAAAATAAAATAAATTGAGTCCAAGAGTAGGAATTTTAAAAGCACAAAGAGTCAACGAATCAGAGAGCTAGATGGAATCTCCTGGGGTTATCTAATCCCTGCCCTCCCCTGGGAGGCAGAAGTATACTTGAACTGTCTGAGAAATATAGCTGTCTACTATTGCAGGCTCACATCTATTGCCTTTGCCCACTGCAAAGGAAAAGAAAAAGATAATCAAAACTACTGGCATAGATCATAGGAATACTCCGCTAGGTAGATCTGAACAGGATTTTCAACTTTCTTCAAGTCAAAATGAAAGAAACCTAAGAAAAAACCTGTTACTAACATGTACACTTAATATAAGCAAAATTGCCAAATGTGCTACATACCCTGAAAAAAGTACAATATAGTAATATGTTTCTTCCTATCACTTGTCTGAACATTAATCTGAATTTTCTAATTTTCACTACCACTAGACTAGTGTGACACTAAAACAAAGCCCCAAAGTCAGGCCTGGAAATTCTAACCCTGGTGGATCCATCACCCCCTAGTTCCCCTGTTCTCAATAACCACCCTTGATTCCTTCCTCAGCTCTCTCTCTTCTCCTCTGCCTGACGTCCTTCACCCCCAACCCCTATACACAAAGGAGATGCCTCCGTAAGCTCAGCAGTATACTAGAATGTAGCAAGCCTTAGTAGTAAACATTATATCCTACCACTCACTATCTATTCATATTTTTTGAGCTTTAGATCATCTAAAGATCTCCAAAAAAGATTTACTCATTTTGAAAAATGTGTTTTTTAAATAGCAGTTATATGTTAACAAAATTGGCACTGCTTTGAAAACACACAGCAGTGTGTCTGCAAAGAGCCAGGGTCCTTCCTGTTTGATGGAACATCAGCTCTGTACAACCCAGATAGACTGATTCTCTTCCCCCCCCCTTTATTAAGGCACACATATGGAAAAGAAGTGAACCCCCAAACAGGAATGGCTCACCAAAACGAACTTTAAAACCTGTTTATAGTGGAGAAATGTCATCTTATGTACAATGACCAGAATTCTGATAAATAAAAATGAAATGTCACAATGCCAAAGCATGTATTACACATAGGCACACACAGACACCACAGACAATATCTTATACAGACTCTGATTAATATTTCCTTTACCCACCTTTAGATGTCAGCAAAGGATTCACACTCCCCCTACTCTCCTATGGTGTATTTGAAAAATGAGTACTATTTGAGAATGCAATAGAATTGTTTCACGACATCAGGAAGCATAAAAGTATTGTATTACCTGACAAGATTTGTCCAGGCATTAATAGACTTCTTTTCCAGAAAAACATAATAAATGTGTGTGTACACACAAACACACACACACATACATACACACACACACACACACACACACACCTACTCTCTACGTTCACATATAGTGCGTGGATGCACGGGGCATCTCACACACGCACATAGTATATCAAAGATATCTGCATCTCTGCAGCAGAGAGGGTCGTATATATTTTCCATGAAACCATGAAGTCCAGTTCTCCAAATCTACTAAAGATGTATGGGGAAGCTTCCCCATCCCACCCCACTACAGCCAGCCACTGCCAGAAAGCGGCTAGAATGGAAATGGAATGATTAGATGATTTTTTTAAACAGCGCCTTCCTCCTCCACTCAACATCACTACAGCCCCAGCACCCCGCCAGTCACTCACACACCTCAGAAGAACCCGCGCGCCTTAGACTCTTAGAACTGCCGCAAAGCCTCCAACTACCCTCGGTTTTTTTTTCCCAAACCCAAGTGGACGGCATAGAGTGGAAGCGCACAGAGTAGCGCATCCAACAGCCCAAAGCCCTCTAACCTTACCTTGTTTTCCCCCCAAAAAGAAGAGTATCGCATCGCACACACACAAACACATCTCTACCCCACACCTCCACTCCTCTCCTCTCCTCCGAGGCATGTAGGCGGCGACTTCCACTTACTTCATAAATAAGTATATCCCTCCACCATTTGGCGCTTCACTGTAGCTATCGATTTGTACATTAAACCCCCATTCACTTAGCTTCATTGATCTCCAGCTGCAACATAGTTACTTTCTCTTTTGCTACACCGTAAATGTAAGGTTCGTAGGGGGCGGGCCAAGCGCAGACGGATAAGTGTCTGGGCCAATAGGCTCTAGGTGAAACCCAAATGCCACCTCACAGCAGTCAGCAGCCAATGGGTGTCGAGAGGGGGCGGAGTCAGGGGCGTGGTCATGTCTCTTTAAGGAGGGTTCATCCGACGCTGCTTCGAGTCCTCTATGTTATAACACGAGAGGTGATGTCATTGGCAGCCAATCAAAAACTTAAAAGGGCCTGCCCGAGCTGGAGAGGAGCAGCTGCTCTCTATTTACATGTAAACTGAACCAGCAGGATGCAGTTAACCCGTTCTTGGGCTGAATTGTCAATGGATTGTACTTTTCACTTGGGTTAAATGTCTCTTTCTGCTTGAAAGGGCCCTTCTCTCTGGCAGAGACGGTACGAAAGTATCTTTAAAATTTCTATTTTCTTTTAATCTAAAAGAAATAGTGAAGCAAATCCCCGAATGAGTAACTTTCTGAATACTTAAGAGGAGAAAAGACTCGCCTTCTCGGATTGAAGGAGGCTCTAAGTCCCCGGTTTTACTCGAGACGGAGATGTTCCCTAGCCAAAACTCGGAGAATCACGCCAGTCCTCAGGACTCGAGATGGATTTAAAAAGCCTGTGAACCTAGTGCCTGTCCCCCCAGCTCAGGTTATATTTCCGGACAACTCTAAGAAGCTAAGCCCCAAGGGTGGATTTTCTTTTCGCTTCTCCCACCCTCAGTATCTCGGAGCTTGTCATTTGAGAAGCAAAGAGACTTCAGATTCTGCAGTGTCTCTCTTGAGGAAACGCTATCGGGGAGCTACTAAGTCCGCTCCTTCTTCCACTGGCTCCCTCTTAGGCTGTCTGGCAAAAGATGAGAAGTTTTCACTTGTCCAATCCCTGAGAGTTCAGCTCAAGCATCACTCAGCATCCTGTGTTGGCCGGAGTCCGAGTCCAGCTCCGCTTTGCCTAATGCCTCTTCCCCCAAGACTCCCGTGCTGTCAACTACCAATGGTGCGTGTATCGAAGCGACAACTGCAGCTGGCGCCCGAAGATCGAAAAAAGAGAGAGTCTCATGGCACCAATACCAGACAACCAGTTTTCCAAGATTTGCCTAGTAGCTCCCCGGTCACACCCCCACCTTCCCCACTGCCATTGGAGGAACTAGAGTCACGACGCTGGGCCAGGTCCAGAGCGCGGCATCCTTCAGGTAAAAAAAAGTCCAAAGATGGGAGAGTGGGTGATTGCTGCCTTTGGAGCCAAGGCATTTCCCCGGTACGTTGCTGGGCACAAGGTCTGCGTGCTGGCTCAAGCGTACCGCTGACAATTCGTTATCTAAAGAGTAAACCGAAGCAGCCCCGGCAGTTTTGGCTTTGCAGGTGCCCATCAGTCCCTCCTCCCAGCACGAGGGCCCCGTCTCGAATCTTGGGCTTTGGGAACTATGGAAATTCGTCTAGACGCATCCTGCGGTTCTGCGCGTCGGTACCCCCTTACCTCCCCCCTCAGTGCAGTAATTCCAAAGTGGGTGCCCTCTCTTTTAAGGATGCACAGTCACCACGCAAGACCTCTGGCGAAAGGAAAAAGGAAAAACCAGGGCGGCATGTAAACCAAGGGGAAAAGAAGCGGAGGCAGAATGTAATTAATAAAACTGAATTTGGCCCACAGACCCTTGGGGACCTGGAGTCTTCCGTCCCAATTCATTTGACTTCTAGATTCCGAGAGCTTCCAAGGAAAATGAGATCATCTCCAGACAGCCCTGTCTTTGAGAGATATAGGTGGGTCGAAGAGGCTTTTTTAAAACCAATCCAGAAAGATGGTGGGAAAAGTGTCCAGAAGTCTGAAAAGAAGGATGGAAGCTCAAAAAAGTTTCAGCAGCATAAAAAGTACCCCAAGAAATGCGATGTTTATCCTACCTAGGAGAAGTGGGGTGGGAAAAGTAAAATATTTGAAGTGGAGAAATACAATATGAGTCGTTTGAATGGTTTGGTGCGTGGAGTTATGGTTAAGTCTCAGAGCCAAATTATCTTCCTCAGTGGAAATTATACTCATGTAATTGCCTTAAGTGCATACCTTAAATCAGAAGATACCACATTGTAGCCAGGGGCCAGGTGCAGAAGACAGATGCTCTTAAAGGTTGGTCCTTTCAGAGTTAGCTTCCCTCTCCCTCTCCCTCTCCCTCTCCCTCTCCCTCCCCCTCTCCTTCTCCCTCCCTCTCCCTTTCTCCCTCTCCCTCCCTCTCCCTCTCTCCCTCACCCTCCCTGTTCCCTCTCCCTCTCCCTCCCTCTCCCCCTCTCCCTCTCCCACAGCACCATTTCCTACTCCCCCCCAATACATACATACATAAACATTAATTCAGAGTGATATATGTTAACTGATTCCTGTACCTTTGAAAAAATGCTGCTAAGACATGGCCAGAAAAGCCAAATGCAGAGCAAATTAGAACAGGGCCTTATTGACTTTGTACCCATTAGAGTTGTCAGTTTGGTTGATAAAGTTTGCTGTTTGCTTGCCCTTCCTTCCCAATGTGGCTATGTATACCGATGACCCAGAGATAGAATGTATCATGATGGAAGAGGAGGAGGAGGAGGAGGAGGATCCCTCCAGGATTTGAGTACTTCAGTTTTTGGCAATCATGTTATTTGTACTTTTCAAAGTTGATACCAGTTCCTCAACTGTAAAAGGATGAAAAGCCATCTACCTCAACCCCTTCACTTTGCAAGGGAGAAAACAGGTCCAGAGAGATAAATATGGTTTGCCCATATTCTCACAGGTAATAAGTGGCAAGGCTGGGACTCCAAGTTCCTGCTACTTTTCAACTGTGATTTTCCAGGGGTCGAGAACCTGCAGCCTTGAGGCTACATGTGGCCCTCTATGTCCTAAAGCCATTTGACTGAATCCAAACTTCACAGAACATATCCCCTTAATAAAAGGATTTATTCTGTAAAACTTATAAAACTTAGACTCAGTCAAAAAGCTGGACCCAAGGGTCTAGAACGCCCCATGTGACCTTGAGGTCAAAAATTCCCACCCCTGTTAACCTTTCTAAAGTCCTAGATAAAGAGCTGGCAGGGGTCCTAAAGAGCAACTGACCTTTTGGTTACAGATGAAGACACTGGGACCTGAAAGGTGAGATAAATTGTCTAAAATCATATGTAGTAAATTATAGAGTCAGGATTTGAATCCAAGTCTTCTAGTTCCAAATCTAACATTGCTCCCATTCTATCATATTTCTCTAAGTCTCAGTAGCACCATCAAAAAGGTAGGGATTAAGAGTTACCACTCCCTATTTCACAGGATTGTTATGATGATTGAGTGAGATAATGTATATAAAAAGACCTTGTAAAAGCCTTCCTGTCACAATTAAAATGGACATAATTGTACTTGTCCCATGTCCTGAAGTTCTTATGGGATTATTATGAGGATAAAAAGAGAAAAACCAGAAATGCTACTCCTTTGACAAAGCAAAAATTCCCATCTACAAATGCAAGCTATCTAAAGAAGAGTTTTATTCCTGCAGGCTTCAAGAAACAGTGGCCCTACTGAGAAGTGCTTATGAGACCTATATGGAAGGGAAGAAACAAGGGTTTATTAAATGCCTATTATGTGTCAGGTCCTTTGCAAATATTATCTCATCTGATCCTCAAAACAACTCTGGGAGATAGGTGCTACTATTATCTCGATTTTGTAGGTGAGGAAGCTGGGGCAGACTTGGTTAAGTGACTTGCCAGGGATCACACAGTTAATAGTTGTCTTTGGGCACATTTGAACTCAGGTCTCCCTGACTACAGGTCCAGCCCTTTCTATTGTGCCACCCAACTGCCTGTAGGCAGAATTACATCAGATTTTTTCCTATTAACTTCACTAGCTGAACCCAAACAAAACAGAAATTCCTGCAGTAATAGAAAGGCATTTAATAGAAAAATAAAAACGCATTTCAAATAGTGGCTTAACTTAGATTTAATAAGGTGATTAGTCTCTTATACTTTCTTAACTACTAGCAGGTCAAGCTAATAATTTGGGAAAGGGTGTATACATGTCTTTGTCAAATCTGACAGCATAGTTCTGAAAAAAGCATATTAACATTATTATTATTATTATTAAATTCACGTTTATCAAAAGTGTCCAGGAGTAGGTAGTTTGAACTCAATTTAGAATGAAGTAGAAAGGCAGGTTTATCGAGTCACTCTCCTTCTCAAGCTTTAGTTGTACAAGAGGTGACTTTGTCCCTGTTTTTGAATCGTAAATGTAGAAATCCTATCTGAAATACTGTCCTGGCTGTTTATATTTTTAGTAGCAGCCAGCCAATGGCTATGTACCTGACTTGGTTATAAATAAGGATTAAAGTCTTCACTGCACTGGCAAGTCTTAATGTTCAATTTTACTCCTAAAGTTAAAAAAAAAAGGCAGGAGAGTGTGGACCCTATTTGGCTTTGTGTTTTGTTTTGTTTTGTTTGTGGCATGACTCCTCACATTTGTTCATGAAAAGCATCATTTTAAAAATCAGTGAAATCACTAAAATAGGTGGTTTTTTTTGTTGTGCTAAGTACTACACAAAGCAAGTTAGGCTGCCAGGACCATACCTTCTAGGAGCTTATAACTGACAAGTAACAACAACATGGACCAAAACAGAAAACAAACAGGAAACACTAAACAAATATATCAAAGACCCCTTCTCATGAAGTGAAACATAAAAGTAAACGTGGCATAATGTATAGATAGCTGGGTTTGCAATCAGAAAGACCTGATGCTGTTCCTCTCCCAGTCAATGAATAAATCACTAACCAAAGAGGTTTTCCTAACTAATTATATGTCACACACCTGTGCCCCAAACTCAGTTAGCTCCAGTGACCTGTTATCATTTCTAGGATCAAATGCAAACTCCTCTGTTTAGCATTTGAAGTTCTTCGCAACATGGTCCTTTCCTTCCTATCCAGTCTCGTTGATTCCCTTTCATGAACTCCACAGTCCAACCACACCAGCCTACTGCTTCTCATACACTAAACAACTGTCACCTTGCTTTCACATGCCTGGAGTGCTCCCCCTTCTGTCCTTACCTTTTGGAGTCTCTGGCTTTTATGAAGAGTCAATTCAAGGGTGCCAAGCACTGGGGATACAAAGATAAAGCGAAAAACATTTCCTGCCCTCAAGAAACTTACATTAGAATGGGGCAAGACAATATATACAAGTACATTTACATGTTTACAGATTGACACATAACAAGATAAATTTAGTAAATGGAAGGTAAACTTGGAAGGGAAGGCAGTGGAAAAGACCCCTTCCCCCCAAAAGGGAGCATTTGAATTCTGAATATTTTTTCATAGTATTTTTTTTTCCAATCACATGTAGAGACAAATTTTAACATTCATTTTTTACAAATATTTCTAGTTCCAAATTTTCTCCCTCTCTCATGTCCCCTCTCCTTAAGACAGTAAGCAATTTGACACAGATTATATATATATATATGCTATCATGTAAAACATTTTCATGTTAGTCATGTTGTGAAAGAAGAAACAGACCAAAAGAAAAAAAACAGGAAAAAAGTAAAAATAGTATGTTTTGATCTGCATTGAATTCTGAGTCAAAAAAAACTGATCCCATTTGTCTCCTCTTTCCTCTTACAGTTCCATCCCTGATTCAAACTCCCCTCACCTTTCTTTTAGATTATTGCAATAGCCTTCCAATTGGATCTCCTTGCCTCAAGTCTGGCCTCCTAAAGCACTCCTGATCATGTCCCATCCCCACCCCCTACTTTTCATAAACCCCTTTAATTCCTATTTATTCACAAAGTCAGCTCCTTTCTTTGGCCTTTAAAACTTCACAATCTGATCCCTTCTTGTCTTTCTAGTCTCACACATTATTCGTCTCCACACACTCTACAATCCAGCTAAACTTACTAACTTACTTTCCTTTTGTCCCAAGGCTCTCTATTTTCCATCTCTGTGCCTTTGCAAACACTGTGCCCCGTGCCAAGAATGCTCCAAATCCCTCCTTGCCATCACCAACTTTACCTAGTGGAACCCTGGGCTTCATTCAAGCACAGGGCCCAAGTATTATGTCCCCAGAGCTGCTAATGCCTTCCCTTCTAAATGTATCTTTTATCTCCCTTAGTTGATCTTGAATAGACTTTGATAATACATGATTTCTCTCCCTTAGAATGTAAGTTTTTTGAGGACAGGGACCAACTTCTTTTTTTTCCCAGTATCCCCTGTGTTTAGCACTATAATCAAAACTTATTTGATTGATTGGGTAGGAAATTGAATGAATGAATGAATAAAATTCAATAAAACATTTATTAAGAGCTTACTAGGTGCTAGGTACTGAACTAAGTATACAAATACAAGCAAACCAAATGATCCCTGCCCTTTAAGGAATTTACATTCTAATGGAGGAAGACTATACCTAAAAAGGGGAAGGAATTCAACATACTTATTGATGTTTTCTCAAATATATTAATTTCCCCATTCTTCTCTATTCAACTCCCAGGACCTACTTCTTCACTTCACCTTAGTTGAACACAGAGATGGGCATATCTTTGGTCTTGTCACCACCCACATGTGGTCCATTCCCTTGATCACAAACTCCGAAATTCTTTTATCTGATAATACTTTTATCATTCCATCTTTCTCTAAACCTTATGCTCTCTAACCTTACTTTTTAATCCTATGATCTCCATTCCCTTCATCTCTCTGTTCTTTCTCTTGGTGAACCAACTCAGTTCTACCCTACCCTCCTTCTTGAATCCCTTCTTGCTTTGTCTTATACGTGATCATACCCTGAGTTTCAACCTAAGATCCATTTCCTTTATTCTTGTTTGTGCCTAAATTGTTTTCATGTTATCTCCTCCACTTAAACTGTGAGATCCCTGAGAGCAGGGATTATCTTTTGCTTTTCTTTGTATTACCAGTACTTCAGCACAGTTCCTGGCACATAGTAGGCACTTAATAAACATTTATTGACTGGCTGATTGACATGATGCTGAATGGAGCTCAGAGGACATCATGAAATCATGATAACTGAGTCCACTGCAAATCTGTTTTCTAATTTCAACTGGCTCCTAACCACAACAAGGCAAATGCTATAGTCTTTCCTTTCCTGTTTACTATCATACTCCCTACAGGAGATATTCCAGACCTTCCCATCTCTCTTCATGCTTGCCCTCTCAGCACTGAGGACCTCACCTAATACTTCACTGAGAAAACTGAGGCCATCTGCCCAAATCTCTAACTTTCAACCTCCTCAGCTCACATCATTCAGTCATCCTCCTCTCCTAACTCATCCTTTACTCAAGTCTCTAATGAAGAGACCACCCTTCTTCTTACCAAAGTCAACCTCTTTACATAAGCCCTTGATCTTCTCTCCCTCCTGACTTCCCCAGAACATTGCCCCTTGCTTAGCAGCCATCCTACATCCTGTATCAATCTCCCCTTTTGTGGCCAAAGTCTTTTCTACTTGGTATCATTTGTCACTTCATCTACTTTCACTTTCCTCTAAACCTCCTGCAGTTGACTTTTTTTTACTTTTAACTGAAACATCTCTCCAAAATTACAAATGATCTCTTTATTGCCAATTCCAATGATCTTTTCTCAATTCTGATCCTACCTGAACTCTCTACAGCAATTGACATTGTGGTCCACCCTCTTCTCCTTACTCTCTCCTCATTAGATTTTCATTTTTCCTCTCCTACTTTTCCTCTTCTCTGATTTCTTCTCAGTCTTTTTTCTTTCTAGTAGCATCTTCATCCATATTATGTCCTCTAACCATGGATATCTCCAAAGAGACATCCAAGGTCCTCTTTTCCCTTTATATTATCTCACTTGGAAATCTCATCAGTGTCTTTGTTCAATTACCATTTCTATGCAGATGATTCCCAGATCTAAATATACAGCTCTAGTTTCTCTTCTGAGCTTCAGTCCAGTTTCACCAGTTGTCTTTTGGACATTTTGAACTGGGTGTCCCACAGGCATCTCAGGATCAGCATGTCCAAAACATATACCTTTACAACTCCACCCTGACCCAAACTCTCTCCTTCTGATTTTCCACATTATTGTTGAGGGCACCATGATCTATCTGGGCAGTCAAGTTCACAACCTAGATATCATTCTCAATTCTCCACTCTGTCACCTTATATATCTAATCCATTGTAAAATCTTATTGCTGCTGCTTCTGCAATATTTCTTATATATGTTCCCTTCTCTCTACTCACACAGCCATGATCCTAATATATGCCCTTATCATCTCACTCTTGGCCTATTGCAATAGTCTTCTAAATGGCATCCAAGCCTTAAGTCCCTCCGTTCTTCAATCTGTCTTCCACTCAACTGACAAGGGAAAGGTCTAACTATATGAAAAATCTCTTTACCTTCCACCCCCAGTATGAAACTTACTTTTACCTGTAGAAGGAAATTGAAATTCATAAAGCTCTACAACACTGGCATACTTGTAGTTCCTCTAATATGACTCTCTATCTATCTCTTGTCTCAATGCCTTTGTTGGACTGGCTTGGATGTCTTTCATACTTGGAATGCTCTATCTCTTCACTTCAGCCTCTCAATTTCTCTGGCTTCCTTTATACCTCACCTCAAATCCTACCTACTGAAGGAAATTTTCCAGTTCCTCCCTGCCGGATGCTAATGCCTTCCCTCCCAAGTTGTCTTCCATCCATTCTGTATATATCTCATAGGAACCTAGTTATTTATATGTGGTCTCCTCCATTAGCTTTCAGGGCAGGGGACTGTGTTTTTAAAAGTCTTTCTTTGTGTCCTGAATTCTGGTACAGCATTTGATATATAGTAGGAGTTTAATAAATGTTTGTTGACTTGACTCATCCAATATTCTTCCACTGAATCCAAATGCTTCATCTTCTGAGTCATAAACAAGCTCTGCTTACATATGTCATTTGAATTAATATTCTTTAAGTGCATTACTTTACACTTTCCCTTTTTAAACTTGACCACATTCCTACCTCCTCATTCAGCCTTGTGAGATCTTGCCTGCCATTTATTTCCATGAGGTTGGCATTAGAGAAGCTTAGTATTTCATATAGACCTGAAGATTCCACTATGTACTCTTTCTCACAGATGATTATAAAACTGTTTAGTAAGCACCAACCCCTGGGAAGCCCCACTGTTAACATTTCTCTATATTCTCCCTTAACATAATCTAATCCACATTCCTCCTTTTTACCACTTCTGAGGAAATGAAGAATAGTGATCAGTATCACCACGATAACCCATCACAGTGTGCCATTCCGAAAGCTGTGTATTATATGCAATAATAATTGACATTTATATAGGACTTGTAGCATATGCAAAACATAAAAACCTCTTATTTTAAAGAAGCATCAATAAGTGTCTGTCTTTGTTGTTTTTTTCCCCTCAGTTGGATTAAAGTTTCTTCCTATTTCTTTCCTCACAGTTCCTCCCTCCCCCATCATTTTTTTTTAACTTTCAAAAAGGCTGATGTGCATTTCCTCATGTGCTAATCTCCCAGATGGCAAGTCCACTATTTATCATCCAGCATGTGACTGATGGCGATAAATGGCTTTGGCCGGAAAGAGGCAATTCATCAAAGGCCTGTGTTTTGGAAGCCAACTAGTTAGTGTTCTTAGGAATCAGGTGAATGTGCTCTATAAGTGAAATGTAGTTCTCAGTTGGACGTAAGACTCTAAAGCAGCCTCAAGTTCATAGGAAAATTGCTATATGTTCTTTAAGGGCCTCCCATACAAAGGCTAGGGACACCAATATCCTCACTCTGATTAGAAATACACAAGAAGCATGTTCTGTCATTTTTCAGTCCTGTCCAACTCTTCATGAGATACTGGAGTGGTTTGCCATTTCCTATTCCAGCTCATTTTACAGATGAGAAAACCGAGACAAACAGAGTTAAGTGACTTGCTCAGCGTCACCCAGTTAGGAAGTGTCTGAGGCTGGATTTGAATTCAAGTCTGCATGACTCCAGAGCTCTATCTACTGTGTTACCTAACTGCTCCAATCTAGTGTTCTTTGTACTGGGTCCACGAGAATGGGGAAAAGAATCAGTCCTGTATTAATTTCAGTTATAAAGTATAAACATCTTCCACAGTCTTTGAGATATCCTATGGCTCAGGACAGGAGGCAATTTCCAGTGGTAATCTTGCTATGTGCTTTTCACAGTTAAGTGAGAATGAGGTAGAGCAGGAAGAGATTTGGTAAGAAATATCAACCAACAGTTCCAACAGGTGGTGATGATGGTCTGCCCCAGGATGGTGACAGTGTCTTTGGAGAAAAGGGGGCATGTGATAGAGATATTGCAAAGGTAGAATTGATAGGACTTGGCAACCAATCAGATGTGGGGAGGAATCAGGGATGGTACCCTAGGTTGTGTGCCTGGGGGACTGAGAGGGTAGTGGCACCCTTGACAGTAGCATGAAATTTAAAAAGAGGGTAGGGCTTAAGGGTGAAAGTTAGTGAGTCTAGTTTTGGCCACGTTGAGTTTAAGATGTCTATGGGACATCCAGTCTGAAATGTCCAACAGGCAGCTGGAGATTTGAGATTGGAGGTCAGGAGAGAGGTTAGGACTAAATAAGTAGATCTGAGATTCACCTGCATGGAGATGAAAACTGAGTCTGTGGAAGCTAATGAGATCACTGAGAAAATAGTATAGCCATAGCTGTTATAAAATAGGTACTTTAAGTACTTGTATCCTAATCCTATAGCCAAGGAAACTGATATCTAGATAGACAAGGAGTCTTGCCCAAAATTATATAGCTAGTAAGCTTCAAAGATGAGACTCAAGTACAAATTCCCTGACTTGAAATTCAGTAAATAAGACTCCACCATGCTGCTTCCTTCTCATTTGTGGCCCAGTAAGCCTTAGGTGAAGAAAAAAATAAAATGAATATTTTTGCTTTCCCAAAAGCATACTCTAAAGCTTTGTCTAAACATCTTGAAATTACTTCCTGTCAGAGATTCCCAACAGTAAGTGAAGATTACTTTCTCTATTTATAGTGTGTATTAAGCAAGCCATTTTAAATCCCAGAATTAATGTTCACTACTTGTGTTTATTCATTTCTTCTTACTCATGGTTTCCTGAGTTAATCAATGGATAGCTGAATAATTACAAAATCTCAACAGATGGACCAAAGGGGAGTATTTTTTTTTTAACCGAAGAGTTTATAGTACAGGAAAGGGTGAATAAGATAAAAATACATTTTATTTCTTCAGGTGCCTAACATTTAGTCTTCCTGCTGGCTCTTCATCAGTGAAGTTATAAAGAGTTTAATAGGCCTCAAACTTGTCAGGAAAGTTGAGTGGGAAATCTCTGCCTAGTCCTCAGACCAGGAAACTCAAAGAAAAGAAATCAAGTTGGCTATGTTCCTTCACCTTTTACTACCTAGGTAGCCAGTGTTTGGAGGTCTTTCTCTGACTTTCCATGTCCAAAACAAGAATATATCTGTATGCCCTAGGCAGAGTTGGGATATTGTCCTCTCTATATATTCCTATCCACCAGAGGCTTTGAGTCTTCATTATAACACAGTAGACTTATCACCAAATCAATAGCTACCTGCCATACCTCCCTAACTCTACAATTACCTCCATCCTAGAGTCCTTCGACCATCTGATTCACCCCATCAGAATTTTCTGATTCCTTCAAGGACATTTTCTTTGTAATGCTTACATGGTTGATAATATCAAGAAAAAGTAATTGGAGCCAGTGTTACCCTCTCACAGGTAACTTAACAAATTAACCCTCATGATACATGCCTCCAGACTTCTGGGTCATATGACCAACATGATGGTGGGCTAGACATTTTCTCTGGTCTTCATGACCTCTCAAACTCTTCCAAAATAGGAATTATTCACACAAGATAAAGCAATTTCAACTGGCTCACAATTGGGGAGACTAAGAACTCTAATGAAGTGAAGCTGATGAATTAACAGGAGAAAAGGCTAATCCCCAGCCTCTTAAGTGTTTTCTCAGCTCTCCCTCCCCTACCACCCATTATGCTCTGGCAAAGTTGCACAAACCAACAACTAGTTTCAACAAGTTCAACAGAACCCCACTCAACTCCTGCTCTGGAAAACCAAAAGGCAGAAGCTTGCTCTGGTTGTGATTGCCATGTCTGTGCTATAATAATACTTATCCAGAAACATGAGGAACAGAGGGAACTGGGACAGAACACCAGAGTGTGTATGATTCCACCAGGACTTCTTGAGCCATGTATGTCCACCCAGAAGTCACTTGGGGCAGAGACTAAGGATGATGAATTGTGAACTGCCTAGTGTGGGAGAAGGCTAAGATGGCTTTGTGTTCCAATCCCTAAAGAAATCACCATTAATAGAAGAGTCAGAAAATAAGGAATATGGGGACTGAAAGGGGGAAAGACTGAAATTAATAAAAATCTCAGAAAAATTCAGTCAAAGATGTTGTGTATAAACAGATTAAATGAAAGGGGAGATATTAATAACAGAACAGAACATGTCCTCCAGAACATCCAAATCTAGAAATCTATGGATAAATTTATAAGACAAGGGAAAATAAATTAGCACTTGAGGCAGAAGACCCTATGGATTCCCAAGGAAGCATGGAACCACAGCAGCATGTTCCTGAATGGTTTAATAGAGATAAATAAGAATCTGTGAAAGTACAATTTATGGTCTACACACCAGAAATAATCAGCAGAATTGAAAAAATTGAATCCAAGATGTCAAGTCTCACCAAAGAAACAAAAGAGAAAATAACTGGTTGGAAATCAAAATACAAGGAAGTGGAAGATAATCTGGAAGAAGAAAAGGAAAAAGTCAAAACATTAAAGGAAACATGATCTCCCTAAAAGCAAAATCTCTTGAAGACAGGATGCAAAGAAGTAATTTAAGGATCAGAAGTCTTTCAGATGAACATGACAAGTCAAAAAACCTGAATGCTACAATGCAAAAACAATGTAAGGAAACTCTCCAGAAATTCTGAATCCAGAAGACAAAGTGCCAGTTGAAAGAATCCACAGATTATCTCCAGAAAAAAAAAATGAAATCCTATGCTGCAAACTCCAAGACACATACTAGTTGCATTTAACAATTTCAGTGACAAAGATACACGTCTTCAGAAAGTCCTTAAGGAGTGATAATAATGTTGGATATTTAAATGGATGAAAGACCAACAGGGGAGAGAGATTCTAAGGGTATGAAGACTTCCAGGGTCTCTCAAATTATAATAAATAGGTTCAGAGCTTAGAGATATAGTAGGGTCTTTTTCTTGGCTCTGGCATTGTGTGACCTCAGAAAAATAACCTCTTATCTCTCTGCCTCACATTTCTTATCTTTATATAGCCTTTATAGAAACTCTGGTCCTTATCTAACTCTCACTGGCACTGACAAATCAGTTTCCCAGACCAAAGTTATATCTCCCCTTAAGGGCTAAGAGAATTTTATCTAATGCTATTGGTTCAATCCTCCATTCTGCAGTTTTCTCCCAAAATTAACCTCCAGATTAGTGCCCAAGTATCATTTAAGCAATAAACACCAATTAGCTTTTACAAAGGGATACCTAATGAGAATACATAAAGGAGAGTACAAACCATTTTCCCCAACATATGGAGGTACATTTTCTCCTATATCACCAAGATCAATGAAGAGAGTGGACTCGAACTTTATGCATTGCTACAAAGTTTTCACTTCCATTAAATTCCCTTCTAAATGAATTGTTACCTTCTTGGCTAGGTTCATTCACTGGTAGGCTATATCCTGATCCTCTAGGCTTCACTGCACATGAATTGACATGACTGGTAGCATACTCTGTTATGGATTGCAATTCTGGTTTCTCCATTTATCTTCTAAAATCTCATAAGGTCAAAGCCATCTCAATACCTCCTCACTTAAGAACTGGGGCGGGGGTGGGGAGGGATCACAAATGTAGACAGCCAAAAAAACAGAGATCCATATACATAGACCACATATTTAGTTTGGAGGGAGGGGGAGGTAGTAACTGAGATCTTTCTCCACCCAAGGGCTTATTCCTCATTTGAACCAACCAGGTAAGGAGGAGAACATGACTTGCTCCTGTAAGATGCTTTTGTTCAACTCTCAGTTTGGGTTCAGCAGCCAAAAATGGCTCCTCTTCACAATGAAGAAAGCAGACCAGAATAACTATGTAGAGAGTGGTAAGCCCCACATGTACAGAAGCCCTCATGTTATAAGGTCTTGTCACTGTGTGGCTTAAAAGGAAGTAGAATAGATATCTCTTTTCTAGACTTTTTCTAGATTTTTCTAGACTTTCATTCCTCCTAGGAGACAGGGGTTGGAGGCCACCACTCTGTCTTCCTTAGTGGGGAAGGGAGTTTTAGACCAGAAGCATGTCTATGTGCTCCCTTAAATACTGTTAGTTTAATGGATATGATTGGGTTCCATTTCACTTCTGATCATTTTGGCATTTCCAAATGAAAGCTGGACTCCAAGCTCTATATCCAAGACTTGACCTCTTTCCCACTTAATACCAGTTTCACAATGAACATACATAGAAAATAGCAAAGAAACCCATTTATTCAGTTCAGTAGAAAAACAGAAATCAGAGAAGGTATACAGTAGAATCTATACCAGACAAAATAGAATGAAGAAGCTTTCCTACTGGGAGTCAGATAGCTCAGGGGTAACAATCTGTGATCAGGGACATGATGAAGGTAGCTCTTTCATGTCTTCCCAGATCTTTTCCTGCAGCAGCCTGAGGAAGGGTTGGCTTCTTCCATCTTCTCTCTTAAATTTGGAAGCTAACTCAACACTTGAGGAGAACTTGAAACTTGACCAATCCCAAAGTATGGGCTGCTCCTAGAAAGGGATGAAGAGGTTCTATTGCTTGATGGATACCAAAAAGAGGACTCAGAAGGATCTCTCAATTGTAGAGTCCTGAAAGGGACATGGGAAGGTTCTCTCACCTCTCATCAACTCTGCCCCAACACTTAGACAAGGCAGGGCCTTCATCTCCACCAAGAAGGAGAGAGTCCCATGCCAATGGACTTTGGGACAGGGGTTAAACTATGTTCTGAATCGTAGAACAGGGCCCAGTTATTAAACGCTATCATACCTTTCCAGAAGCATGCTCCCCACTAGCCCACTAGGGCTGACATCAGGCAAAGCATGCTGCAAATGCCCTAGGGATGGAACTCCCATTAGCCAGTCCCACTATAATGTTCTCCCCACTCTCCACCCCCATTTAAAAATGCCTGGACAAATAGTCATGCTGCAGTTTTGTACACATTGTCCTTATCCTGAATCCAGAGCCTCTCTGGGGTCCCAGAAAGGCCTGAACATAGTCCTTTCACTTGCTTCCTCAGGGTCATATAGAAAAGAGACTCAAAATCAACAAAGTGGCCCAAATCTTATACAGTTCTGACTTTATAGAAGAAAATCATAACGGCTTCCCAATACAAAATTATGCACCCAACAAACAAGGACCATATCCCAAGTTTATCACAGAATATTACTTTCTAAGAGCAGCCTGCTTTTGGTTCTGGGCATGGCCTCTGACAATCTAAGACTGTTAATGAGAGAAAAAGACAAAGAAAACCATTTTCATATCAGAAGGAAAGTCACTGCTTATAAAACTTCCCAGACTATGTGAAGCTCTCCCTGCTGGGATTTAGAAGCTGGGGCTGACTAGAAGTTAGCTCTTCATCCTCAGGTGAAAAACAAACTCATCTAGTGTGGTGCTTGCTAACTAACTTGGAGTGGGGGTGGGAAATGGAACACTTCAACCTCTCTGTCTTTTGCTAAAGCTACCTACTTCACACACCTAAACAAAACAGATCTCATCTTCTACTATCTTAGAAAGGAAAATAAAATCAAGCTTCTCATCTTAGGAAGAAAGCTTAGTCCCTACAGTGATCCCAGAACACCAGGGACTCTTCCTACATGGTTTGGGAACCTGAGGTAGACTGAAGGTCATCCTTTTACCCTCAGTTGAGAAACCAAACTGTCCTTGATGAAAATTCTTCCATGATTCCTTACATGCATTTAGCCATCCTAAACTGGGTCCGAACAAAATGTCTATGTGTCTACACAATCTTTCTACAAAGGATACATCAGAATTTATCTGGGGTCCCTGTACCATAGGAAATTCACTCAGAGGTCCAAGCAAATTTTCTTTGTGTTTCCAAATCAATGGGATTTCCTATGGGAGTTCCACCTCCCCCAAAATTTTAAAGGACCTTTGCCACTGCAAAGGCAATGCCACTAGAATTCAAAAAATCATTCAATAATAGGAAATGCTGCCAAAGATAGAAATTAAAGCAAGTAAATTCAAATAAACCTTGAATACAGGTGAGGGTCTTAAGAAAATAGATTACATATTAGGGCCGATTTTTCAGGATTTCTAGGTCGATAAGCAAAGTTTATCCTATGGATCTACATTCACTAAGGATGTGATAAAAGACAGAGATTCCCTATCTGTTTAAACACAAAGAGAAAAATATTAACCATTATCAATTAGGTAACAGCATTTAGTTTACATCTTTCATTTAGCCACAATATCAAAACATATATAGGATTCAGTAATACAGCAGGATTTCAGTATTTAAGCATCCATCAAATGCAAAAGTCTCCCAAAATTATATGTAAAGGAACTAGTCTGATCATTGAGGGGTGGGGTAGGAGAAGGGGAGAGAGAACAACTAAAAATTAAAGTCTAAAACAAAGAGAAAGAGTTTAGCAATTTTTTTCTAAATTGAGGGGGTTTAACTAGATGGCCGCTGAAATCCCTCCTAACTCTAGTCCTGTGACCTTAGCTATGCAAAAAAGTCAATTGCCCAGACTAACTTTTATCCCAGAAACTTCATATTTGAGGATCCAGCAATAATAGCACTGTTACTTGAGGCCTGGCCACACCCCTTTATTTTTAAGGAAGCAAGAAACTAGGAAAATGGATCAGTCAGTCAACTAGCATTTCTTAAGTCTAGCACCTACTATGTTCCTGGCACTGTACATAAACCAGCTTGGTACATTTCCTGGAGAAGACAATCTTCCAGCAAGATGAATGCTAATGAGTAGATGCCTGGGTCCCTGTTGCCTCAATCCCCAACATCTGGAGAGTAATTTGGTCCCTTGTAAATTGCAAATATATTCTGGAGAAAACTGAGGGCATAACTACAGGAATAGGAGTAGTGAGATAACCCTGGGTATAGCATGGGGTGGTAGGAGTGGTGGTGGTATTGATGCTGATGATGCTAGAAATAACAGGCATTTCTATAGTGATTTAAAATTTGCAAATGATTTTATACACATTATCTCACTTAAAATGTCACAATAAGGCCATGAGGTAGGTAGTACAATATTGCAGATGAGGTAAAGGGAAATGAAGTGACTTATTCAAGATCACATAGCTAGTTTTTAGAGGCAAAATTTGGATTCAGGTCTCACTGAATCCAAGTGCCATGTCCTTGTCTTCCAACTCTGTATAATGCCTAGGGCGATGCTTTCAGGCAGATTCAGGAAATCCTGGGTAGATCATGTTTTGAGGTAATGAGGAAGGGACAAAGCAGCTATGTAAAGAAAAGAGTACCAGACTTAGCATCATAGATAGGCTTATGGGATCATGCCCTAGAACTGGAGGAAATCTCAGAGGATTTCTATAGGGTGTCCCTAAAGTCTGGACACGTAGGAAATCTCATTAACTATGCATATTTTCAAGAAATGAAATAAAAGAAATTTTCTACATTTTATGCAATTAGCATTAATTTTAGCCATGACAATTTCCTATAGAATAAAAGCTTTCATTAGCTATTGGGGACTATTTTCCATATTAATGAGATTAATTTAATTAATTAATGACATTTCCTATGTCTTCCTATGAAATCTCATTTATGCTAATTAAATAAAATGTTGAAAATTTCATTCATTTCATTTCTTGAAAATATGTATAGTTCATGAGATTTCCTATGTGTCCAGACTTTGGGGACATCCTGTAGTCCAATTCTCTCATTTTAATGATGAGGAAATTAAGACCCAGGGAAGCAATTTACACAAGATCACACAGGTCCTAATCCTAGAACTATAGAGCTAAGTGAGAAGGGACCTTCAACATTCTCTAGTGCAGTGGTTCTCAACCTTCCTAATGCCACAACCCTTTAATACAGTTCCTCATGTTGTGGTGACCCCCAACCATAAAATTATTTTCTTTGCTACTTCATAACTGTAATTTTGCTACTGTTATGAATCATAATGTAAATATCTAATATGCAGGATGTATTTTCATTGTTACAAATTGAACATAACCCACAGGTTGAGAACTGCTGCATAGTCCATTAGCTACAAGACAATGGAAGTTATTTCACTGTTTATACTATTATAGAATCATGGATTTAAAGATAGAAGGATTCTAAGAGACCATCCACAACCCATTTTCCATATCTCATACTACTTGGCTTCACTTACTTTTATTTTCAGTCAAACTGGACTAGTGGACATTCCTTGGACTAAATACTCCAACTCCTACCAAGTAGCATTAGTCCAATGCCTTCCCCACGTCTGGAATGTGTAACCTCTTTATCTACATCTCTCAAAATTCTTGTCTTCCTTCAAGGCTCAGCACAGGCATCACCTCCTCCATTCTGCTTTCCTTGGCTCTCCCAGTGGTCAGTGTTCTTTTCATCCTCTGCTTACTATTATACTTATGCTCTCCAATAGAGGGTAAGTAACTCTTTGAGGGCAAAGGATTCTCTTTTCCACTTTTGTTGTTGTATCCCCAATGCCTAGAATAATGCCTTGTACATAGTGGCTCAGCAGATGTTTGTTCAACTGAATATTACTCCCTGATTCTATGGTTTGGATTACTTCACATCTTTCTCATCCATTGTAAACTGACTGTTCCTCTGCCCTGCTCTCTGTCTACTATTAATTACCCCACCCCCCACTTTAGACTATGAGTTTCTTAAAAGCAGGGACTGTCTCTTGCTTTTCTTAGCATCCCCAGAGTTTAGCATTATGCCTGCCACATAATAGGCATTTAATCAACACTTACTGACATACTGATGATATTCCCCCCTCTAACTTTGGGATCCCAGGCAATGATAGGAGCAGGGTTTTTTATTTCAATTTTGCCCCCATACCATGTAGACAATTGAAACAGCATGGGGGGAGAAGAGAGAAAAAGAGAGAGAGAGAGGAATTATTTTTTTACTCCAAATAAGAGATTAGTTGAAAATTCCTTTCCTGTGTGGTCTCAGAGGCCAGAGCTAAACTTGGCTGGCCCATTTGACATTTTTACTGCCAGAAAGTAATTTTTATAAAGAACTTAAAAGGAGGACATGGGTGATTAAAGTTCTAATAATAAAACTTCCCCAAAGTCAGGGTTAATGAATCTATAAGTCAGGTAGGAAAGAGGACTCAGGTATTGAGAAAACAGTACCTGAAACTGAGTTTGGAAGAGAAAGGTATGTGATACAGTCAACGAGGACAGAAGAAGATGGAAATACTTCTGAGGAACCTTGGGAGATAAGGAAAATATCAGTGCCTCATTTTCCCTAAGATAGGAATTCATAGAATTAAGAGTGGTGTATATAAATCAAGGTTTGGCCAAGCAAATTTTGTTTTCCATTGATTTATTCACTCAATTGTTATTTATGCAGTATCTGGTATGGTCAAGGAACTATGCAGAGCACTCCGGGATCACAAAAACTGTAAGATGCTGTCCCTGGCCCAATAGAGCTTATAATTTAAGGAGATTTAAGTTTTGTAAAAAGAAACTGGATCGAGTCTTTACAATAAGAGAAAACTCTCTTTACTCTGTAAATAACTGTCCACTTATTATGCAATATGCTTGGTGTAATGGGAAGACCTTCAGTTTTGGAACCCGAAGTCCTGAATGTGAGTCTGGCTTCTGCTAACTTGTTTGGCAACCTTGGACAAATCATTCAACCCTTTCTGAGCCTCCATTTCTCTGTCTGAAAAATGACAGGAGGTTGGGCTTTATGATTTCTGAGGTTTCTTTTAACTCTAACAGCTAAATTTGCAAGTTCAGATGTTTGTCTATAAGGACCATTCACTATGTGTTGTTCTTTCAATTTACATTGCTGTAGTTATTAAATATATATATATATATATATATACATAGTTTTCTTAATTCTTTTTACTTTGCATCAGTTCATCTAAGATTTTCCATGCTCCTCTGTATTCATCATAATCATTGCTTCTTATAGCATAGTAATATTCTATTACATTTAAATATCACAATTTGTTCATCCATCCCTCAATTGATGGCCCTCCACTGTGTTTCCAGTTCTTTGCTACCACACAACAAACAAACAAACAAAAAAACGCTGCTACAACTATTTTAGATATATGGGGATTTCCTTTTAGTCACTGGCCTCCTAAGCAGTGGGAATCTCTGGGTCAAAGGGTATGGACATTTTAGTCACTTTACTTTCATAATACCACGTTGCTTTCCAGAATATTTGTACTAATTCACAGCTCTAACAATAATTTATTAGTGTGCCTTACTTTCCCTTCAACAATGACAATTCCTACCTATTTCTATGCTAATTGTAAAGTGAAACCTCAGAGTTGTTTTAATTTGCATTCCTCATTATTATTTATCTGGAATATAAGAATGGGGTCAATTGAGTAAACCAAGTAAGTTTTCTTCATCCCACCTGAAGTAAATAATAAAATGCTATTCCCTGGTATCATAACCAGGTGGGAACTTGTCCTGAGTGAATTGAATTAATTTCAAATGTTCCAACTAAACAATTCAGATGGCCCTTCTGAGACATTGAATGAACTGAAAGTGAGGTTGCACAAAATGAGTATTTGGATTAGCTAAGAAAATTTGGTGATGATTTAAGGCTTGTATAGGAATCCCAAAGACTTCGATTCAACAAGCAATGGATTAGGAAAGTATTCCAGCTAAACCCTTCAAGAAAGAGTTGCTTGGGGAGGAGAACACTTCAATATTAGCCTTGGTCTTTTCACCTCACCTTTCATCTTTCCCACATACAACATGGCTGGAAATTCAAAAGATCTGGAGTAGGTTTCCCACCCCTGAACTCTGGAAGATTTTGGATTTCCTATTTTCTCCCAGTGACAACAGTCACCAGTAGTAGTGTCTCCATTCAGAGCCAAGGATAGACTGGATACAGATTCACAACTCCCCAAATGGGCCCAGAAAAAAAGCTCCCCATACCTAAGGGGAACTTCTTGAGTAACCCACAAATGAAAGAAAGGACACTACCAGTAACTAGGAGGTATGAGTTACTCCTTTGCCACATGTAGCCTCTAAGGTTAAGCCCACTTTCTGTGACATTTTGTAAGCAGTGGTGGGACAAAATGCCACTGATTTTTGGGAAGATATTTTGTTTCATCTATACCAACTTGGTCAATATCCTTTCTAAAAGCTAATGGAGTCTGACTGATTAAATGATGATAAACTAATATGCACAGAGACTAGGGGGATAGGAGGGTGGGCAATACACTGGTTGGGGCTTATGAGCTTTCCTGAAAAGACACTCCTTCAATTCATCAAGGTGATTCCTAGAGCCCTGAGGAGATATAGTTGCCATATTCTAAGGACTCAACTCATCAGTGAGTATGGGAGTTGGGTTAAGAGTTCCTGAACATGTGCTATAAAAATTATTTCACACGACTGATAATAGTTTACAATGTTTTTGAGAACATTTTGTTCACATCCTTTGACTACTTATCTCCTGGGGCTATGGCTTTGGGTCTTAATGCGTTTTTGTTATTTGTCTATGTTATCTTGGATACCAAACAATTATCAGATATATTTAATAAAAAGATAGTTTTTCCAGTCAATCACTTCCCTTCTTATGCTAGATGTGTTGATTTGTGGGTATGTGTGTATGTAAAAACTTTTCAACTTCATGAAATAAAAGTTATCTATTCTATCTTTTGTAACTGTCTCTATCCTTGTTTGGTAAAGAATTCATCTCTTATCCATAGATGAAGAAGAGATCTGATTTACTTTTTTTTCTGAATTTTAAATAGTGCGATCTTTAATATTCAAGTAATACTATTTTAAATTCTATGTTTGTAAGATGTTGGTCTAACATAAGGGTTCTTAACCTACCATCTATGAACTTGTTTATTTTAACATTTTGAGAAATTTATTTTAATATAATTAGTTTCCTTTGTAATTATATGTATTTTATTTTATGCATTTTTAAAATATTCTGAGTAGTCTATAGGCTTCATTAGACTCCAAAGGAGTCCACACACACACAATCAAGAATCCTTCATCTAAGAATAGTTTATGCCCCAAAGAGCCCACATTCTAGTAGTGAGAGAAAGGGATTCATACATTTATATAAGGGTATATAGAAGATACATGTAAAGTAAATGTAAGGTAACTTTAAAGGAAAATCACTAGAAGCTTGGGGAGGTAGGGAAAGGCCTCCTACAGAAGATGATGCCTGAAGTGAGTTTTGAAAGAAGCCAGGAATTTTAAGAAGTAGAAGTGAGAAGTGTGAGCATTCTTGGCATGGAGGACAATCAGTGTAAAGACAGAGAGAAAGGAGATAGAGTATATTATATAAAGAGGGGCAAGCTGCCAATATGGCTGCATTACACAGTGTACAGAAAGGAGGAATTTATAAGAAGCCTTAAAAGACATGAAGAAATCAAATTGTGAGGCACTTTAAATTCCAAAGAGAAATTTTTTATTTTTATTATATTTTATCCTGAAGGTAATAGAGAGCCCCATCATTTGCTCAGTAGGGGGTAATGTGGTAAGGAAAAAAGAACTTTGGCAGCTGGTTAGAGGATAATAATTATTTGTAAAATAAGGTAAATTATTAGAAACAGCTAGAGTGCTGAGAAAGTGATAGCTGATAGCAGTGGGCGAGACAAAAGAGCTATTAAAAGAAGAGAGAGAGAATTACATAAGCACAGCAGCCCTACAAACATCAATAGTTCCTGGGGGCATTACTATATTACATTAATTAACAAACATAATGATGTCTTTAAGTGATTAAAAAAAGAGAGAAACGTCTACCACATTTTTCAATGAGTGAAAAAAAATCAAAACTTTGCTACTTAAAGTAAACTTGAGATTTCTATAGAATTTACTGCTTTAGAATTCTTCTTTCCCAACAATGACCTACAAATGATGACTAGGAATATGTCCTAATATTCCAATCCTCTTCTTTCTCTGTCATCAGTCATTAACATCTTTGCTGATCTTAATTCTGAGTGGAATTGTTTCCTATGTGCCATAGAGTTAATGGAATTTCAAGGCTTTCTAGATCATCACATGGTGAAGTGAGAAAATTTGACTTAGAGTTAAAACAAAGGGATGTGAATCCTGGTTCTAACACTAATTGGCTAAGCAGAAAGTGAAAACAGACAATATCAAATTAGATGAATTGATAACATTTATTAACTCAGGCTTTTACATACATAAAAATCATAGTACGGAAAATAGAATAAATATATTATATTAACCTCTTAAGTATTTCTGAAGATCTTGGTGGATGGAGCATGGAAATGGAAAGCTATTTTATTTGAATGGGACAGAACAAACAAAGGGATAGAAGGTATGTCATTTTACATTAAAAATACATATTCATGTGAGAAACAAAAAAAAATGAAGAAGTATCTGAATGAGTGTTAGTCACTGGAGACACAAGACGTATTTTGGTAGAGGAAGCTCTAAGCCCACCCAGCCAGGAAGATGGAATGGATAGAGTTTGTGAAATGAAAACTTGTCACTGGAGCATAGTATGGTATTGTGGTAGTCCAGAAAAACTCTGATTTTCTTGGTCTAATCTTTGTTTCATTAGCTTATCTTTATTTTATATAATCTTCCTCTTACTTATCATTCTACCCCTCCCTTTTTTAAAGTCTTCTATGCTTAAAAGCTCCCACCCTAGAATACTCCAAGCCCCAGCCATATGTTGGCACTTCTCTTTTGTGTGATATCAGAGGTAAAACCTACGTATTTCAATTAATTCTACTCCTCCCTTTAAAAACTCTCACTACTGTCTATATCAGTGAATTACCCTATTGGTTGAGGAATGATACTCGGATATTTTTCACATTAAACTAGGAAGAATATGAAGAGTCTACTACAACCATGTTGCCAGATCTAGATGGTATCCTTACTCAGAATCATTGCTCTCCTTCTTTCTCTTATGGTGATCCTCATAAATTTGAAAACTGGTGACCCTGTTTCTCTGGTTAGCCCAGCTTGACTTGATGATTTGATCCTTCAAATGAGAAAATAGTGAAAGAAAATGCTATTTTGCACCTGATTATAGAAAATTAAGAGGTTTTAAAAAAAATAGAAAACATATAAACCATAGAAGAATAGGGCCATTACATTTCTATGACAAGTAAGGAGACAAAATTTGCCCATACATACCCTGGATTCTGGAATGTTGGGTTTCATCCTCTTCAGAGAAAAGAAAGATAAGAACTCATAGTCTAAAACTTTAAGGAGAAGTCAAGTCCACAAAAGAGTGGGTGGGATGCTCTCACAAATGAAATTCTTAGCATACGAACAGTAATGATTTTATTTGTTGAGGAGAAGAAAAAAGGGTACTGTCTGAAGAGATCAAGGTGAATATAAAGGGGACTTATCAACTAGCATACTTTAAAAGATACATACAAAAGAGGAATCAAGAAGAAATACTGAGGATGTAAAGAGACAGATGGAGACAAGGAGAGAGAACAAGAGAGATAGAGACTGAGAGCAGCAGAGAAAGCTACAGAGAGAGATGCAGATTGAGAAAGACAGAGTGAGAATGAGAGTGACAGTGTGTGTGTGTGTGTGTGTGTGTGTGTGTGTGTGTGTGTGTGTGTGTGAAAGAGAGAGAGAAGAAAAAGAGGTTGCATTTGTTTTATCTAGAATTAATAGGAAGTCAATGAACATTTTCGAACAGGAGACTGATATGGTAAGACTTTTGCTTTAAAAATACCAGTTTGGTAGCCATGTATGTGAAAGATGGGTTGGAGAGCCTGAATTATAAGACTATTTCAATAGTATAAAAGAAAGTTAATGAGGGATATATTTAAAGTAGTTGTGGTGTGATTAGAGAACAATCCAGTGATTCATTTACTTTTCTACTCAGCCACCAACAATATGTCCCCCCTGGCACCTGTGTGAAGTCATATCTAAGCGCAACTTCTCTTCATCTTCTCAACACGGAAACAAGTGAACTAAATAAAATAAAAGAACATAAAAAGAAGGAAAAAGAATAAATCCCTCATAAGGAAAAAAAAGATTGAAAAAATGAATCAACAATGAAGAGGTCCCCAAAATGTTGAATATGTATCACGAGGTAAAATAATGAAGTATAACTCCAAGATAATACTAAGTACTAAAGTAACCCCATCTATATCATAAAAATCAGGATATTAGAATTCCAAGTACATGCAGAGTGGGTTAGATGTGCAATAAGAGAGAGGGAAAAATAAGATTGGAAATTGGGACTTTCCAAGGGGAATTTTAAAAGATAAACAAGTAATTTAACTGTTTAGAATGAATGGTGGGAAATTTCTCTAAGCATTAGACATGCTGAAAAGGAGATTCATAGATTCATAACTCAAAAACACAGAGCTGGAAGAAGGACTATCATAACAGAATAAAAGATAGCAAACTTTGGTTACAATAAGATCTCTTCAAATCACAGAATTGCCTTTGAAGGCAGAGTATGATGAAGCAATCTTAGAAATTAATGGTGTCCCAGAATAAGAAAGTAACCCTAACAGATGAAACAGAATAAATAACATTTTAGAAAATCATGAAAGAAAACTGTTCACAAATATTGGGGAAATAAGTTAGTTTCATGAAAGTATAATGAATTTAAAATCGTGTCTTTGTATTCCACTGCCTAGCATATTACTTTACACTGTAGGTACTTAATCAATGCTTTTTGACGTATTGAATGAAAGTATAAATTGTTAACATAAATGGGAAACTGGCAGAGACCAGCCCCAAGTTTAACTTATCCGGAAGTGTAGTTACTAAGTTTCAGTGCTTCAATATTAAAGAATATTTTAAGGTAGCCAAGAAGTGTTTTCTTTCATATAGGAAGGAAAAACATTCTGTCATAAGACTATTCCTTAGCCACACATAAAAAAAGGAAAAAAAAAAGTCTGGAATTTGATATTCCTGAAAGCAAAGTAAATCATTTTATATATCAAATAATATATCTTATAAAGCCGAGCATAACTATCAAGGAAAGAAAAAAATATATTTTCAGTAGGAAGGAGGATTTTTAATCATTCTAACTAAAAAAAGCAGAATTGAACAAGACATTTGTAATGGTAATGGAAATTTGAAGATTTTCCCTGCCCCTTAATAAGCCTAACGGAATTTGAAGACCTTCCCTAATTTAAAGATCTTCCCTGCTTTCTAATAGGTTGAAGTAATCACATGGAGCCTATGGTGGGAGGAGTTTGCTAAAGGGTGGAGCAGAGCCCACAGGAAGCTGGGAGTCAGAGCAGTTAGATGGTGGGAGAGAGAAGAGGGCAGGCAAACAGACAACTAGGCTTGTGAGCATTGGTTTGTGGGAAGGCAAAAGGATGGTGTGACTCTCTGTGGTGTTATGGTGTATTAACTTCTTTACTACTATGATGTATTCAGCTTTCTGGTTTTTGGGATTCAGTTTTCTGATGTCTGAATAAATGTTCTGCTTATGTCTTCTATATGGAAAGTCTGTTATATTTTGTGATTGAGAACTATAGTGGCATATTTAGAGTTGCCATCAGCACTGTGAATATTGCATTGGTGCTACAGCATTTGGCATGAATATTCAGAAAGCAAAAAAAAGATTTTAAGAAGGTAAGTCTATATGGCATGAAAATAACAATCAGATTAGTCATTGTTTTAATGCTGCAAAGAGGAGGCAAACCTTGTAAGTATCTTTTAGACATCTCATCTTGTCTGAGATTCATTGAAAGAACAAAGAGAATATTTTTGGTTGAAACCCATAAAAAGGATCAAATAAGAGTATCACAGAGTAGGGGGAAAGTGGGGAGAAAGAATAATTGAATTAATGTGTGTAGGAATATGTCTCAGGTATTGAATTGATTTTCCTAAAGCACAGGTCTGATTGTGTCACACCCCTATTCAATAAAATCCAATGGCTCCCTTTTAACTTCAGGATTAATTTTTTTTTTAATCTTTTATTTGAATTTTAAAGGTCTTCATAACTTGTCCAAAGCTACCTTTTCAGTCTTCTTTGATCTTACCATCCTGCACTTTGTGATTTAATGAACCAGGTCACTTTGCTGTTCCTCATATAAAATGCCCTATCTTCCAACTCTGGTCATTCCCATTGGTTGTCCCCATGTTTGGAATACTCTCCCTTCTCATGTCTGCCTTCTGGCTTCCCTCACTTCTTTCAGGTTCCTGCAAAAACCCCACCTTCTACAAGGAACCTTTCTCTATCAACCTCAATGCCTTCCTTCTGAGATTATTTCTAATTTATGTTATCTATATCTTATTTGTACATAGCTTTTTTTTCTTCCTGTTGCCTTCCCTATTAGATTGTGAGCACTTTGAGAGGAAGGATTGTTTATTTTGTTTTGTTTTGGGGGGTTTTTTGGTCTTTATTTGTGTGTATTTGTGAGAGTGTATCCTAATATTCTAAGAGGAATGTTTTGTAACTATTATTCTTATAATGTTATTTTAATAAATCCCTTTTCTGAAAACTAATTATTCTACTAGATTTTTTAAAATGGGAAATATATCTCTGGAGGTTTGTGAGCTATAGAATTCATGCTCACAGAGCTATCCTAGACCCAGAGTTAGCAATTTCCCTCTGAGGACCCAACTCATGGGTGTGATAACAAGTTATTGGAGTATCTCAAAAGGAGGGGGGGCACTACATGTACAAATAAATTATTCATTTTTACAAAATTGGACTTCTATCAGGCATGCCAATATTAGGAAAAATTAGCATAATTAATCATATACCCAAAACCACATGATTATACATAGATAAATTTTTAAAAACTCTGGAAAATATAGTTCTTGCTAAAAATCTTGGAAGAAATGAAATAACAAAGCCCTTTTCTGATTATGTTTAGAAGTCTCAGTCTAGAAAAAAAAAACATTAGCATTATCCATTATAGAGAAAGACTGAACAACTTCTCAGTAAAATGAGAGATGAAATAAATATTTACCTTCTCTGTACTATTATTTTATCTAATACCTCAAGTATTACTTATACAAATACACTCGGGGGAAAAAAGGAAATTAAAAGAGAAATTAAGATACATTGGCAAAAAAGAGACAAACATCATCCCTATTGTCAGATGATATGCTTGTTTAACTAGAAAACTCTAACCTAGACAATAAATGCAAAAAAAAAACTCACTAAGCAAAACAATTAATAACTTCAATAAAGCAGGATTCAAAATAAATCTACAAAAATGTACCAGCCTCTCTATATATTCCTCTATATTCTTTTAAGATGAAAAAATATAG
>CM053584.1:101859810-101870825 GCA_028627135.1 Pseudochirops cupreus
GCTTGGTTTTGGGGTTGAGTGTTAAAACCCAGAGCTTGTGAATCTCACTTGTGGGATGGACTTGTTGATGTGAAGAGAGAGGGCTGAACTGGGAGGAGCCGTGAATTGGGAGAGAGGTCCAAGCCTAGAGAAGGCCAGAAGGACTTTGGGAGAGCAGTATTGTGGAGCCTGAGTTACTGAGAAAAAGACTGCTAAGAGGCTGTTGTAACTGCCCAGGACTTTTGAGAACTGCCACTAGGAACTGCCAAGAACTGAGGAGGCATGATGCCAGTATTTTGTCTGTCTGTTTTGATGTTGTTTTGCCAGATTCACCTGATGGCAAAGGACAGTGTTGCTGTTGTAGAGTTCCTGGAACCTGGCTGTTGGTTCAGAAGCCCTGAAGGAGGATTTTCCTGTTGTATGTTTATGGAAATCCTGGAAGAGGGCCTTGCTGATGTTTTCAGGGGACTGTTCTACAGGCAGAGAGTGACTTGATGAAGACACTGGCTATGGCTTTGTTGAGCCTTGTCTCCCCAGGAACTGAGATTGCTGAGGGCTTGCCTCAAGTGGAGATGAAAGACGACTCTTTCCTTGGGTATTCAATGCTGAGCTTAACCTTGTTGTAACTTAAGGGTGGATGACCTTTTGTGTTCTCCTGCCCCTTTTGAGATTCAAGAGTGGGAAGCCTTTGAGTTTTCTTTGTGCTCTGTGATTGACCAAATGAACGTACTTTGTTTAAGATTGGAGACTAATCTCCATTTGAGAAGAGACTTTGACTGACTAAATGAATGTACTGTCTAGGGGTGGAGTAGTACCTGGATTGAATTGAGAACTTGCTTGCTAAAGGAACAAGTTACACTGTATTTTTACTTTCTCTGTTCTGTGAATGTTTGCTGAATAAATGGGGTTTGCTATGCTGGTAATCTGAACCTTGGAAGTTGCCTTTGCTTGGCATTACAAATGGTAAACTCACAAAACTCATGATAGCAGAAGTCCAGAGAATTCATTTTGCCTAGCACCTGAATGAAAGATCTCATCACTCCTACTCCCAAGATATCAGTGACCTTCCCCAAATTAATTTTTATTCATTTTGCATAAATTCTGTATATACTTACTCATGTATGTGTTAACTCCCCCATAGAATAAAAGTTTGTAAAGGAAGAGACTGTTTCATTTCTATCTCTTTATCCCTAGTGCCTAATGTAGTTCCTGGTACATAGTAAGTTCTTAATAAATGTGCCTTGAATGACTGACGGAAAGAGCCCCCCAAGTCTCCATCCCTAAAGTATGGGGCTTACCCCACATTCCACTCTCAAACATCTTGCTCAAGTGAAGGGAGAAATAGGTGTTGTCAAGCTGGGGAGTGGGAATCAGAGCTTTACTTGCTGAACCCTAATAGGGAGCCACTAGTGCTGTTAATGACCTGACTCCCATTTGAGAGATAGGGTACAAAGGGAGCAGGCACAATAAACACTCCAGATTAACCAAATTTCTCAATCCTGCATTCATGGCTGCTGGATAAGTAGACTATGTATAGCGTGAAACCAATTAATTTGGTTTGAGGAAATGGCTCATTCAGGAAGTGAGGAGAAAGAAACCACCAAGGGCAACTGTCAGCCAAATGAAAGGAGTTTCATGGGTTTTGGTATGGCTAGAGGTGATGAAGTCATTGGAAAGGAAACAGGTTGAATATACAATTTTAAAGGCATATTGCACTACCAGGATTCTGATAAAATCCAGGACAAAGTCTTGTGCTTCTCTACTTTGAGTACATATTGGAGATTCTTCTCCAAAATTGGGGTAGAAGAGATAGGGAAAAAATGGTCCTTCTTCTTCCTAGTATGCATTGCCTCAGGTGGAGCATAGTCTAATGTAACCAATACCAATTTAGAGGTTAGGAAATTAGAATTCTTGTACAAACTTTGCCACTGATTTTTCTGTGAATCTAAGCAAGTCATTCAGTCTGTGCTTCAGTTCTTTCCTGTGAAAAGTAGTTCCAACTGAGCAATGCAGCTTCTTCCTTCCCTCCCTCCCTCCTTCCTTCCTTCTTTCCTTCCTTCCTTCCTTCCTTCATTCCTTCCTTCTCTCCTTCCCTCCTTCCTTCCTTCCTTCCCTCCATCCCTCCTTATTTCCTTCCTTCCTTCCTTCCTTCCTTCCCTTCTATCCTTCCTCTCCCTCTGTCCACATGTGTATCATACCCATGCCTGCCACTGCCCAAGAGAAATAAATTTTGATTGCTAAAATCTCACAAGATATCTTGGGGTTTACAGGCTAGATGTATTTTTTAACGTACTATGCCTTAAACCCAAGTCACTCTGGCTCTCATTGATTAACCAACAATAAATCCCAGTCCAAGCCTCACTTGGTCACTGTTTGGATTCTGACAGCTCAGAGTGAGTGTAAATAGCGATAGTTTCTGTTTTGGCCAGAAATCCTGAGGGTCTTCCCTTCTCCCCACCCCCGCCCCCCTTTTTTATTTTTTACTAAGTAAAAGAGGCCATTCTTTGCCTTATTTCTTGCCTAGCCTTAATCACTCATTGGACTTTGCCTCAGAAAAACTGAGGCCTAGGAAAGACCTTAGCTTAAAAAGGACAAGGTCTCCCACTGTATCCAGGGCCATCTCTAGTCATCCTGATTTATATCTTGCCACTGGATCCAGATGGTTCTAGAGGAGAGAGTGAGGCTGGTGACTTTGCCCAGCCCTGCCTGACTTAAATCCGATTGACTTGCAAGTCACGACATCACCTTTCTGATGCCATTGGCCCTCTTCAGGAACGAAAGGACACAACAACAATAATGGTTCTTTCTTGTGAAAAGTAGTGAGATTAGCACAGTGTCTGGATCATAGTATATACTTAATCAATGTTTATTGACTATCTTCCCCTTTCTGCTTCACAAGGCTCATGTGAAAATAACCTAAGGTGATCAGTGGGGAACTGCTATAAAACTTGTCATTCCTTCTCTGTGTTTCTCAGTTTCCTCATCTTTAGAAAATATTCAATTGGATTACTTCCTTCTAGTTCTAAATGCTATGATCCTATAGCATTATAAGTATGAAAAATTTTCCCCCAAAGGTTGTCTTTCAACAGATAATGCGTCATACAATTAGAACTGGAAGAGACCCCAAAGGTCATCTCCAATTGTGCTGATGAGGAACCAAGACCCAGTTTGTTCCACTAAGGCTGGACTATATAGAAAGGACACAGAGAAAGGTAGTATAATGTACAGGATCAGAGGCCTCGATTCTCATTCTAGCTCTGTCATTTACTGCCGCCATTTGACTTTCCTGTGTGGATCTTGGACAAGAACCTTCTTGGTTCTCAGTTTTCTTACCTGAAAATGAAAGAGTTGCATTAGATAATTTCTGAAGTCCCTCCCAGATATAAAGTTGGAAGTATGTGTCTTCTTTTTCATTTTTTAGCTTTTTCATGCAAGGGCTATAACCCTCTGCTCATGTAAGAGAATATATAGGCTGCAAGCAGCTTCCATTCCTTCTTAAGCCACTCAGGGCAGGTCCTGGATATATAGCAGGGCCATAGTAGAATCATATCTTTTACCCACTTAGCATTTTTTCTTAAGGCCTGATCATCTTATGAATCATGCCTCTGAGAGATGGCCTTTTTCTTCTTTTTTTTTTTTCTGGCTACCTCCAGTCCCTACCTAGGCTTGCTGCTTAGTTTGAGGAATTCAAGTCCTTTTCTTCAAATGCAGCAGCTGCTTTGTAGTTCCAGCCTCAATCCTGTGAGGGAAGCCTGCTTCACAGTGTAAATGACTCCATGCTGCAATGTTCTTGCTGTTTGGGACTGTGCCCTGGTGATCCTGACCACTAGGTATGCAGGAGGGGCAAATAATTAAGCCTGAGCACTTCCCCATGAACTTTCTGCCTCAATACATTTTGACCAGAAATCAAGAAACAGTGCAAGATGACGTCATCTGGCTCAGGTCCCAGGCCTTGAAGAACCCCTCACATCCCAGTTGCATAGTCCCTAGGGTCATTGTCTTATGGAAGCTCCTAGGGCAACAGAAATTGAGATGGGTAAAGAGAGGCAAACAAGCCAGGAGCTCCCAAATGCAGGGCCAACAACTCACATGAGCCCCTTTATTAGCTGCCAAATTGGTCTAAATAAATATGATAAATCATTTCCCCAGTAATATTGTGAGATGGCTTCAGAAATGCATTGTCATCATCAATCCCCTTCCCGGGATTTTCACAAAGACATTGTAAAATGTTGCATTAAAGTCCCAAAGCTGCGGAGCTCTAGTGCTGAAGCAAAATGAATTTCCTCTCATGGAATTCTCTAATTTGGGCCACTCTCCCCTCCCCGCCCCTCCCTGCCACTCCTGAGCTGCATCCCTTATACAGTTAGATAGCAGCAAAAAAAGGAGAGATAAGTTCAAGCAGGGAAAAATCTTGATAACTAAAAGTTGACTTTGCAAGGAGATGGCAGCACACTTAGGGAAGTCCGATTGAGGGGGAAAAGAAAGGAAGACTAGAAGGTCATTAGTAAAGGATGCAACTTGAGGATGGAAGGGGGACCTGGTGTTCATCACAGCCCCTGGGGATAGGGTGGGTAGCGCAGGTGGGAGCCTCACCCTCTGCCTCCTCTAATTCACGTTCCCTTCTCTGTCATCCCATCACCCAGCCTCACGTGGAAGTGCCCCATGTTGGAAGTGCTGATGTTGGTACTTCAGTATGCCAAAAATCAGGCAGCCTTTAACTTTCCTCACTTGGACTCACTTTTGACTTGCCTGTAGCCACACAGAAATAATAATGAATAATAATAGCATTGATATAGTGGCTTCAGCTTTGCAAAGAGTTTCACATATATTATCCCATGTGATCCTCACAATCCCTGAATGGTAGGTATTACTAATATCTCCATTTTCTAGATCAGGAAACTGAGTCTGAGAAGGTTAAGTGATTTACGGAGGTTATCCAGGAATAATAGTGATAGCAATAATGACAACAACAATAATAGTATTTATATAACATGTTAAGGTTCTCAAAGAGCTTCACGTATCTTATGTGATCCTCACAAAAACTCTAGGAGGTAGATGGTCTTACTATCTCCATTTTACAGACGAAGAAACTGAGGCTGGAGGTAATTATGACTTACCCAAGATCACACAAATAGTAAGTGCCTGAGGCCAGATTTGAACTTAGGTCTTCCTAATTCCAGCTCCAGCACTATATCTATTAGCAGAGCCACAATTAAAATCTGGGTACTCTGGCTACATCCAGGACTCTTTCCAGTCTACCATAATGTCCCCCCTCTTCCTCTCCTCCATTTCATCCTCCTAAGGCTGCTTCTCCTCTCTATTTCCCTCATTGCTGCTTCTACTGTGTCTTCCTCTGCTGTTCCTTTTCCTTCTCTCCTTATCACAACCATGTGCTTTTTGCCTCATAGAGGAAAAGGAAGCACATGTTACCTTGACCATTTTCTGATGGTAAATCTGAGGTCCAAAGTAATTAGATAGAATGTGAATTACTTAAGTACAGGGAGAGTTTTATTCTTGTGTCTCTAGGATCAAATATGAAGCCATCTCTTTGACTTTTGAAGTCCTTTATAACCTGGCCCTTTCCTACTTGCTCTTCCTCACGCCAAATATACCATCTCTAAAGCCCTGCACTTTTATTGGGCGTCCCTCACACCTGGAAATCTCTCTTTCCTTATCTCTGACTCTTAGTTTCTTTGGCATCCTTCAAATCTCAGCTAAAGTTTCACCTTCTACAAGAAATCTTTCCCAAACCCCCTAATGCTAATGCCTTCTCCCTATTAATTATAGCCAATTTATCATCTCTATATCTTGTTTATACATAGTTGTTTGCATGTTGTCTCTCTCATTAAATTGGGGGCTCTCTGAGAGTAGGAACTGTCTCTTCCTTTTCGATGTAGCACCAGTGGATAGAACAGTACTTGGCATATAATAGGTGCTTAATAAATGCTAGCTGATTGGGTGTCTCCCCAGTGCTTTTCACTCAAAAAGTCATTTAATCAATGTTTGTGGTTGTTGCACAGAATTTGTTTAATTAAGTTATTTATCTGCAATCATTTGGAGTCAGGAGGTGTAATGGTAATGAAATTTGAAGATTCCTTTATATTGCTAAGCTAAGAGGTACTTAGCACCTAGTTTCAAATTAAGCCTCTGTTAAAGAAACAGAAGGTATGGACCCCTCTTGCTAATATAACAGGAAGGGGCTGAACAGGGAGGAACAATACTGTATATAAGGAAGAGCACAAGCTGGACAGTCAGAACTTCTTGGGATAAGCTTCAAGGAGGCAGAGCAGCTGTTGGAGGAGAGAGAGAGAAAGAGAGAGAGAGAGAGAGAGAGAGAGAGAGAGAGAGAGAGAGAGAGAGAGAGAATTTCTTTCAGCAAGCATCTGAAGGCTGGGCTGCTGCTGCTGGGCTGGAACTTCCATGGAGAAAGTGATTTTGATTTTGAGAACGGAGCTGCTGAAGACTTCTGAGGGCCAGCTGGAGCTGCCAGAGAAAGCATGAGTGTGGTGTTGATACTTTTACTGTCTGTGGCTCTGTTAAGTTTTCTCTTCCCAGGAACAGAAACTGTGAAGGACTTGAGGTGGACTGGATACTGTGAGATTCAATATGGAGCAAGAACTGCATGGAGAGCTGGACAAGAAATTGGGAGCTAGCTGCCTTTGAACTCAGGTGGCAGTTGGTTGTTGGATTTGGGCAAGAGCTGGAACCATGGAAGAGGAGCCATGGAAGCTGAAAGCCTGCTGCAAGTCAAGATGAAAAGATCTCTCCATAAGTACTGAGTAGTGACTGATGAAATAGGGTACTGAACAGTGACTGATGAAATTATAATTTAATTGCACCGTGTGGGTGGAGTACTTTGACATTTGTACTTTGTGTCCCTTAAGGAGGAAAGTCTCCTTAAGGATGATTGAATGAGTGAGTTACTAAATGATTGAGTTACTAAATGATTGTACTTTGTTCAAAACTGACCACTTTGGTGAAAACTATGTGGCCATTTTAGTGATAAGTTGTTGAGTTGTGACATGGTGAGTGATGTATTTTCATTTTCTGTGATAAATTGTAATGTTGTGAATGCTGTACCTTGATTTTCTGTAAATGTTTTGCTCTGATTTGTTACTGAATAGAGAGTTTGCTATACTATGTAATCGGAACCTTGAAAGCTGTTCACAACAGCAGTCCTCTGGAAAGCTGCTCTTGTGTGGCTTTACAGGAGGAGAACCCTCCATCAAGGCTGTAATAAGTATCCTTAAGCCTTTTTCCCCCTCAGACTCTCACTTTCCAAAATTCTTAGCCCCATTGCCTCTTTACATACCTTAAACTGAGACACTTAGAACCCTATAAGACCTGGTCCATACTATTAGGAGCCTTCCATGTTTTACAACAGTCAGTCAACAAGCATTTATTAAATACTTGCTGTATGCCAAGTCCCTGACCTGAAAGTATTTACATCTTAATGAAGACAATACGTAAATAACTAGAGATAAACAACATATTTACAGAGCAGTGGAAGGTAATCTCAGAGGAACAGGAAATAGCATGTAGGGGGCAGGGCAGACCAGGAAAGGTGGGATATGAGTTGGCCTGAGGAAAGCCAAAGAAGGATGCCAAGAAGTGAGGAAGGAAACTTCTAGGAACTGGGGAAAGTTATGGAGTTGGGGGATGGAGCACCCTGAGAGAAGAATGGAGAATAGAATGGTATAGGGGGATTATAAATGCCCAGAACTACTATTTCATGTCTATGCCAGGCAGATTCTAATCTGGTTTTCAAATGCCTCAACTATTTCCTCTTTTTTTTCCCAGGTGGTCTGCAGCATGCCATAATAACAAAATCACTTTTATGTCTCCCTCCTTTGATGATCATCTAAATCTTTCCATGCCTGGTCATGTTTCCCCATCTCTGGTTTCTGGATTTCCTTACATGAGTATGGCTATTTTTGTGTAACTATTTTTATTTTATTTTTTAAGTTTTCAACATTCATTTTTATAAGATTTTGAGTTCCAAATTTTTCTCTCTCCCATTCACTTTCTCCAAGTCAGCAAGCAATCTGATATAGGTTATACATGTACAATCATGTTAAATATATTTCCATTTCAATCATGTTGTGAAGGAAGAAATCAGAAGAAAAGGGGAAAACCAAGATAAAGAAAAAACAAAAGACAAAAAAAGTGAAAATAGTATGCTTTGTTCTACATTCAGAAACATTAGCTCTTTCTCAGGATATGGATAGCATTTTCTATCACAAGTCTTTTAGAATTGTCTTAGATCATTGTATTGCTGAGGAAAGCTAAGTCTATTATAGTTGATCATTGCACAATGTTGCTGTTACTGTGTATACTTTTCTCATTGTTCTGTTCCCTTTACCTGGTATCAATTCATGTAAGTTGTTATAGGTTTCTCTGAAATCTACCTGCTCATCATTTCTTATAGCACAATAGTATTCTATTACATTCATATACCACAACTTGTTTAGTCATTCCACAATTGATGGGTATCCTCTCAATTTCTGATTCTTTGTCCCCCCAAAAGAGCACTATAAATATATATTTTTTGTATATATAGGTGCTTTTCCTTTTTTTTTTTTTGTTTATAAATCCCTTTTGGGATATAGACCTAGTAATGATATTGCTAACTCAAAGGGTATGCACGGTTTTATAGCCCTTTGTGTATTGCTATATAGAAGGGTTGGATCAGTTCAAAACTCTACCAACAATGCATTAGTGTTCCAATTTTCCCACATCTTTTCCAACGTTCATCATTTTCCTGTTTTGTCATGTTAGTTAATCTGACAGGTATGATACGGTACCTCAGAGTTGTTTTATTTGCATTTCTCAAATCAATATTGATTTAGAGTATTGTTTCATATGACTATAGAAAGCTTTAATTTCTTCCTCTGAAAACTGCCTGATTTTTACCTTTGACCATTTATCAATTGGGGAATGACTTGTATTTTTATAAATTTGACTCAGTTCTATATATCGTTAAGAAATGAAGCCTTTATCAGAAACACTGGCTATAAAAATTGTTTCCCTGCTTTCTGATTTCCTTCTAAGGTTGGTTGTACTGGTTTTGTTTGTGTAAAAACTTTTTAACTTAATGTAATTAAAACTATACATTTTGCATATCATAACGTTCTCTGTCTCTTGTTTGGTCATAAATTCTTTCCTTCTCCATAGATCTGACAGGTAAACTATTCCTTGCCCTCCTAATTTACTTTATGTCTAAACCATGTACCCATTTTGATCTTATCTTAGTATACAGAGTGAGATGTTAGTCTGGGCCTAGATTCTGCCACATTATTTTCTAATTTTCTAAGTAGTTTTTGTCAAATAATGAATTCTTATCCTAGAAGCTAGAGTCTTTTGGTTTATCAAAGAATAGATTACTGTAATCATTCACTACTTGTCTTGCGTAACTAGCCTATTCCATTGATCTACCACCCTATTTCTTAGCCTGTACCAAATAGTTTTGATGATTGTCACTTTATAATATAGTTTTACATCTGGTATGGCTATACCACTTTCCTTCACATGTGTTTTTTCATTAATCCACTTTATATTCCTGACCTTTTGTTCTTCTGGATGAATTTCATTATTATTTTTTCAAGTTCTATAAAATAATTCTTTGGTGATTTGATTGGTAGGCACTGAGTAAATAGGTTAATTTAGTAAGTAGATTAATAGATTATAGAATTATCATTTTTATTATGTTATCTTAGCCTGACCATGAGAATTGATGTTTTCCCAATTATTTAGATCTGATTTTATTTATGTGAAAAGTGTTTTAGAATTGTGCTCTTATATTTCCTGGATGTCTTGGAAGGCAGACTCCCAAAAAGTTTATATTGTCTACAGTTATTTTAAATGGAAATTCTCTATCTCTTGCTGCTGGGCTTTGTTGATAATATATAGAAATGCTGATAATTTATGTGGGTTTATTTTATATCCTACAACTTTGATAAAATTGTTTATTATTTCTAGTAGTTTTTTTAAGTGATTCTCTAGAATTCTCTAGGCATCCCATCATAACATCTACAAAGAGTGATAGTTTTGTTTCATTACATATTCTAATTTCTTCAATTTCTTTTCTTTTCTTATTGCTAAAGCTAACATTTCTAGTACAATATTGAATAATAGTGGTGATGATGACCATCCTTGTTTCACCCCTAATCTTATTGGGAAAGCTTCTAGTATATCCATACTAGATATAATTCTTGCTGATGGTTTTAGACAGATACTATTCATCATTTAAGGAAAATTCTACATATTTCTATGCTCGCTAGTGTTTTTAATACAAATGGGTTCTATATTTTGTAAAGAAAATCTTTTTTGGTATCTATGGAGATGATCATATGATTTCTGTTAATTTTGCTATTTACATGGTCAATTATGCTGACTTTTCCTAATATTGAACCATTCTTAGTATAAATATCCCCTATTCATAAATTGCTGTTGTCTCTTTACTAACATTTTATTTAAGATTTTTGCATTGATATCCATTAGTGAAATTGCTCTACAATTTTCTTTCTCTGTTTTGACTCTTCCTGGTTTAGGTATCAGCACCAAATTTTTGTCATAAAAGGAACTTGGTAGGACTCCACCTATTTTTTCAAATTGTTTATATAGTATTGGAATTAATTGTAATTTAAATGTTTGGTAGAATTCACTTGTAAATCCATTTTGCCCAGGAATTTTTTTTCCCTAGGGAGTTCATTGATGGCTTGTTCAATTTCTTTTTCTGAAATGGGGTTAAGTATTTTATTTCCTCTTCTGTTAATCTGGACAATTTATATATTTTTTGTAAATATCTATCCATTTTGCTTTCAAATTTATTATGTTATGGGGGCGGAGCCAAGATGGCGGCATAGAAGCAGCAACACATCGCAGCTCTCACATAGCCACCCCAAAATACCCATAAAATAGGACTCTAAACCAATCCTGGAACTCCAAAACGCACACAAAGATACTTCCCACTAAAGTCAGCTCGGCTACGAGGAACCATATCAGCACTGCGAACCGAAACCAGCCTGGCCTGAAGC
>CM053584.1:101870925-101883072 GCA_028627135.1 Pseudochirops cupreus
TTTATTATGTTATATATTATATAATATTATGTGTATATATATATATATGAAATAAGCTGTTCCATTTGGCTTACAATTGGGCAAAATAGCTCCTAATTATTACTTTAATTTCCCCTTCATTGGTGGTGAATTCACCCTTTTCATTTTTGATACTGGTAATTTGCTTTTCTTCTTTCTTTTTTTTAAAATCAAATTAATCAATAGTTTATCTATTTTATTGTTTTTTTTATAAAGCCAGCTCTTAGGTTTATTTATTAGTTCAATAGCTTTGTTTTTACTTGCAATTTTATTAATCTTTCCTTTGATTTTCAGGATTTCTCATTTGGTATTTAATTGAAGAATTTTAATATGTTCTTTTTCTAGCTTGTTTAGTTGCATGCCCAAATCATTCATGTACTGTTTCATTGTTTAATTCATTGTAGGTATTTAGAGATATAAATTTTTCCCTAAGAATTGCTTTGGCTGTAACCCATTATTGTCATTCTCTTTTATGAAATTATTGATCGTTTCTATTATTTGTTGTTTGACCCATTCATTCTTTAGCATTATATTATTTAATTTCCAAGTAGTTTTTGGTCTATCTTTCTATGGCCCCTTATTACAAGTAATTTTTATTGCATCATGATCTGAAAAGGATGCATTTAGTATTTCTGCCCTTCAGCATTGGATTGTGAGGATTTTGTGCCCTAACACGTGGTCAATTTTTGTGTAGGTGCCACGTACCACTGAGAAAAAGGTGTATTCCTTTCTATCCCCATTCAATTTTCTTCTGAGGTCTATCATATCTAATTTTTCTAAAATTCTATTTACCTCCTTAACTTCTTTCTTGTTTATTTTGTGGTTAGATTTATCTAGTTCTAAGAGGGGGAGATTGAGGTCCCCCACTAGTAGTTTTGCTCTCTATTTCTTCCTGTAACTAATTTAACTTCTCCAAGAATTTGGATGCTATATCATTGGCATGTATATGCTTAGTACTGATTTTCCTTCCTTATCTCTTTTAAATAGATCTATTTTGACTTTAGTGTTTTTTTTTCTGAGATCAGGACTGAGACATTGAGATGAGCTGAAGTACAATATATTCAGCTCCAGCCTTTTACCTTTACTCTATGTGTATCTCTCTGCTTCAGATGTGTTTCTTGTAAACAACATACTGTAGGATTCTGGTTTCCAATCCACTCTGCTATCTGCTTCTGCTTTATGGGAGAGCTTATCTCATTTACATCACATTTATGATAACAGTGCATTCCCCTCCATCCTATTTTCCCCTCTATTTATATTTTTTCTTTCCTTTCACCCTGTTCCTCCCCACCAATGTTTTGCTTCTGACCACTATCTCCTTCAATCTACCCTCCCTTCTATCAGCTCCCCTCCCTTTCTTCTTGCTCCTCCTACTTCTGCCCTCCCTTCTATCAACCCCTCCCCCCTTCTCCCTCCCCTTTCTCCTCCTACCTACCTTTAAGGCAAGATAAATTTCTATACCCTATTGAGTGTGTATGTTATTACCTCTTTGAGCCAAATTCAGTGAGAATAAGGTTCAAACAATGCTCACTCTCCTCCTTTCTTTCCCCCTCCTGTAACAGGTCTTTTGTGCTTCTTCATATGTAATTTGCCTTCTTTTGCCTCCCCCTTTCCTCTTATCTCAGAATAATCCTTTTTACACTTCCTAATATTTTTTATATCATCATATCAAAGTCCATTTATACCCATGCCCTCTGTCTATGTATATTCCTTTTAACTGCCCTAATATATAGTATATATATATATATATATATATATATGGATAACAGTTTTGCTTTATTGAATATTTTTTCTTTCCTGTTTACCTTTTTATGCTTCTCTCGTGTCTTGTATTTGAAAATCAAATTTTCTGTTCAGCTCTGGTCTTTTCATCAGGAAAATTGTAAAGTCCCCTATTTCATTGAATGGTCATCTTTTCCCCTGAAAGATTATGCTCAATTTTGCCGGGTAGTTGATTCTTGGTTGTAATCCAAGCTCCTTTCACTCCCAGAATATCATATTCCAAGTCCTCCAATCCTTTAGTGTTGAAGCTGCTAAATCCTATATAATCCTGACTGTGGCTCCTTGATATTTGAAATTGTTTGTTTCTGACTGCTTGCAGTATTTTCTCCTTGACTTTTGGAATTTGGCTAAAATATTTCTTGGAGATTTCATTTTGGGATATCTTTCAGACGGTGATCAATGGATTCTTTCAATGACTATTTTGCTCTCTGGTTCTAGGACATCAAGGAAGTTTTCCTTGATAATGTCTTGAAAGATGCTGTCCAGGCTCTTTTTTTATCACAGCTTTTAGGTAGTTCAATAATTCTTAATTTATCTCTCCCAGATCAATTTTCCAGGTCAATTGTTTTTCCAATAAAGTATTTTACATTTTCTTCTACTTTTTCATTCTTTTAATTTTGTTTGACTGATTCTTGATATCTTACAGAGTCATTACCTTTCATTTGCCCAGTTATAATTTTAAGGAATTATTTTCTTCAGTTAGCTTTTGTGCCTCCTTTTCTATTTGACCAATTCTACTTTTTAAAAAGTTGTTTTCTTCAGTGAATTTTTTTTTCCAATTTGGCCAACAGTATTTTTTTAAGGAATTGTTTTCTTCAGTCAATTTTAGTCCTTCCTTTTCCAAGCTGTTGATTCTCTCTTGCATAACTCTCATTTCTTTCCCAATTTTTCTTCTACTTTTCTTATTTGATATTTAACATCCTTTTTTGAGCTCTTCCAAGACTTTTTGGCTTGAGACAAATTCATCTTTCCTTTTGAGGCTTTGCATGTAGGCCTTATGACATTGTTGTCCTCTTCTGAGTTTGTGTTTTGATCTTCCCTGTATCCATATGTTTCCATGGTCAGGACTATTTTCTGTTTGAGAATTTTTTAACTCATTTTTAAGCCTATTTTGTGACTTTTAGAGTTGAACTCTGCTTCTGGGACACAGGAGCCACTGTCACAAGTTTCTTGTGCTGGGGTCTGGGGTCTGGTCACTGGCTTTTCATGCTAGGGCCCTGCATGCTGGAGGCTTGCCCACTGTATTGGTGTGGCTCAGGCTAGTCATGCCTGTTGTGCCTGAGGTTCCGGTCTGGCAGTTTGCCTTCTGCACTAGGGTTGGAGGCCTCTAAGCTAGCCTGCTGTGCTACTAGCCTGCTAAGCCAGGACCAAGAGGCCTCTGTTTCTGATCTGTCCTGTGACTAAGAGCTTCCTGCTGGCTTTCCTGGATACTGTCTGTGCTGGTCTGCGCTTCCCTTTTACCCAAGAAAGACAGCCCTTTTCTGAAGTTCTTCTAAGTTGTGTTAAGCTGGAATATTGTTTCACTTCATCTTTTTGCAGGTTCTGTCACTCCAAAATTCTTTTAGAGGATTTATTTAACATTATTTCTTGAGGGAAACTGGGGAGAGCTCAGGCAATTTCTCTGCAATCTTGGCTCCAACCTCCAATGTTAGCTTTTTAATGGTGGTGGTTGTCCTTCATTCTTGAAGATGATCAAAATGACATCATTATGCTTGATTCAATTTTCAATATGTCCAGCTGTGACTGATAAGACTAATATGAGCTTGGAATGTTCAACCGCAGGTTGGGCACAAATAGCCCATGTGAACATTTGGGGTGGATTCTCCAAATTTGTGCATCCTGTGTTTCCTTTGAGCTGTTTCAATTCTGCTTTGCTCATAGGGCACATCACATTCTCTGACATGGGCACACCATGCTGAGCAGTCTTGTGCCAGTGTCTCCCATGTCACACAATCCTACTCCACCCTGGGGCACCTGAGTGGTACAATGAATAAAGCTCTAGGTCTGGAGTCAGGAAGACTCATCTTTCTGAGTTCATATCTGGCTTCAGATACTCACTACCTGAATAACCCTAAGTAAGTCATTTTACTTTGTTTGCCTCAGTTTCCTAATCTGTAAAATGAACTAGAGAGGGAAATGGCAAACTACTCTAGTAACTTTGCCAAGATAGTCAGAAATAGAGTCATGAAAAGTTAGACCCAACTGAAATGACTGAATAAGAACAATCACTAACAACTTTCTACATATCTTATTTCTTTTTAATAAGGTATACTCATCCAGATATATAGTTCAGGCATGGGCTTCCTTCCACCATGTCTCAGTAATACTTAAAAAGACAAATTTACTCTATTGTGTTAAGACCTCTAGATCTCTAAGTTCTTTGACTAATTTTGGGAATTGCTTATAGATACTTAAGGGTCATGGGTTTTACTACTAGCTCTTTTTTCTCACCTATGAATTTCTGGGTGTCTCAACTGCTAGTCATTCCTTTTTTGTGGTTACTTTCTATATCATTTAACCTTGGGGATAGAAAATCTTTTCCCTCCTCCATACTTTTAAAATTGAAGTCATTTTGATCACGCTACCAAGACACCGTCAAATACTTTTTTTTTACCAGTCTTTGTTAAATAGACTCTTTCTCTGACCAGAAAACCCTAATCCAGAAATCTCAAACCCATTTTCAGATACCACAGTTTTAGCCAGATGTTCACTTCTCAAATTAATTTTTCTCTTCTACATCCATTGCCTTCAACTGACAACAATGAGGAAAATACTGTGCCTAAGACTTCATAACAATTGGCAATGCTTTTGTAGATTCCTTCTGTTTGTATTATTTGTGACCACATGAATCACTGAAAGTGGGTAATTGTCATCTCTTTTGATAAATCTTGGTAAGCGCTCTATTATGTTTTGGATAAATGCCCCAAGAAGACAACTTCTTTGTTGTTATCCTTTAGTATGATGTCTGGCATGTAGTAGATACTTAATAAATATTTATTAACCTGACTTTACTATCAGGTTGACAAATAGCTATCTCAGTATCTGTAAGTGGAGAATTATCAATGGCTACTTCTCTTCTTCCTTCCTCCACAGTGGATGATATCTTATTTAAGAGTGTCTGTGACTATACTGTATCATTTTTTGGAAGACAAGCAGTTTCTTCCTCCTCAGAGCATTAATCTCACTAATCTTCCTTATATCTGTTGTTTTTTTTAAATTTGATTTGTTCAGTGACTCTTTTTTCCCTTTCTCTTCTGTGTGATACTTCAGTTTTGGGGAAACCAGACTTAAATCCCAACCCTTGTGCACCTTCTCAGAACCCTGGACTTGTCCAGTAGGAGTTATATTAGCTGTCAGGTAGAGTAATTCATTCAATCAAAATCTCAGTACTCATCAAGGTCCTTTCTACATAAGACCAATACAAGTAGGTACAAGATGGGAAAAAAGTCCAACTAATTATTTATTATTATGTGGGCAAAGATTAGTGATTGTTTGACCCCAATTCAACTTCTTTGGGGTGATCTGACCAAACAATTTAGACAAAACAAACTCATTTATGTTTAAGGATCATAGAGTAAGGTCTTCCAGAAAAACTTCAAAAGAGTTTAATTAATTTGGCAGTTAGCATTGTCTATTCTAGGGCCCACTTCCATTTTTTCTATTTTGTCCTTACCCCCTGGTCAGCACTCTCCCCCCCCCTCTTATTTCCGGAATCATAAAATACAATTAAATCAACTCTGCCATTGTTTTTGAATGAGTGTGTGTGTGTGTGTGTGTGTGTGTGTGTGTGTGTGTGTGAATATACCACTCATCTTTCATATACATTTCTAGACCAAAATATCCCTCTTTGACACCTTTCCTCTTCCTATCATTTTCCTATTTAGTTCCTTGAGAGCAGGAATTATCTTTTGTGTTTTTATCCTCAGCACTTAGCATAGCGCTTGGCATATAATAAGCACTTAATAAATGCTTTTTCACTTTTTCATTTCTTCATTGAGTCATTCATTTATTTTTTAAATTTCTAGAAATGCAATCTTGCACCTGGAAGAGTGTGAGGGGAACCTCCTAGAATTCCCAATTTCTGCCTTTTCTTTCTCGAGCACTTATTCAGTTGTGGATAGCCTTTGTACACTGGAGTAACCAAATCTAATCCTAATATCCCATATCCACGGGGGCACTGGTAATGAGCTCAGTAATAACTCACCAGGTGTTCTTTAATTTCAAAGAGTAAAATATTTTAAATGCAAATAAATATGCCTATTTTGGTTTTTGGTGGAATAATGAGCACTAATATGTGATTGGTTATAAGAGATGATTTGGCAACAAAAGCATACGGTTCATAGATTTGCAAATGATTCTTAGGCCCTTAAATCATACATTCCTATGAAAACCATTTTAAGAAATCATCTAATCCATCCCCCTGTCTCTAAGTTAGTAGCCTAAACCATCCTGAATATATGCCGCTTTTCCATTCCATTCATAAAGTGCTTAAAGTAGGAATATTTCCATACTTCTTTTGCACATTCATATGTACTTTCCATGGTGACATTTATCCATCAGGAAGTTCTCCATTATATCTAACCTGAATCCTTCATGCTGAAATTTACATCTATTTGCTTTTACTCTAGGTCAAGAGTTACCAAACTTAATCAATCCATTGCTTAGTACAATTCTTGGAAAATAATAAGTGCTTAATAAATATTTGTTGAATGACTGACTTTCAATATAAAAGGATAAATTCCAGAGTTTACCATATATGCACACATGAAAAATAAGATAAAGAGACTAATTACTTGTTCTCCGTGGTGACATGAAAAATTGTGCTAACTTTATTAATTGGAAGTCATTTTGGAGTTTATAGAATATTTTTATAAACTAATATAGTTATTTTCCTGGCATTTACCATGCCTCCTGGACCAGCTTCTCATGTCCCCTGATTTGCCCCAGATTCAGAATCTCTTTTGTAGGCTAATAATTGAAATGTTATGACATCTATAGTTAGAAAGAATCTTAATCAGTCATCTAATCCTACAGTCTCCCTTTACAGATGAAGAAACTGAGACCCAGAGAGATGAATCATCTGTCCAAGATTAGACAGATACTAAACCTGGGAAAGTCAGGACATGAACCTAGATCTTCTGATTTCAAATTTAGTAACCTCTGTTCATTGGTATCTCCATTTTTTCATTTCCAACTCAATTTTCAGTCCTTTGCCATCTGGATTCTGACCCCACCCCTTGACTGAAACTGGTTCTTCCAAGGTTAAAAACTATGTGTATGTGAGTTAATTGATCGTTTAAGTGGACTTTTTATCAGCCTTCCTCCTTCTTGACTTCTCTGAAATGTTTAGGAATGCTTCTGTGATCCTCCTATAGGTGCTCTCTCCTCCTTAGTCTTTTTGTGACCATACTATTTCCTGGTTTCTTACTTCAGTGACCCTTCAATCTCCTTTGCTTAACCATCATTCATGTACCATCTTCTGTGCCTAGATATATCCCTAGGTCTTGTCCTACTGTTGTAATATGTCTCTTCCTCTCCCTTTTTTCCTCCTTTCTTTTTTTTTCTCCTTCTCTTTCTCCCTCTTCTTCCCCTCTCCCTCCCCCTTTCTCTCTCTCTCTTTCTGTCTGCCTCTGAGTCTTGTCTCTGTGTATCTCTCTGATCTAATCAGTTCCCATGTGTCCAATTATCACATTTGTGGATGATTCAAAAGTCTAACTATTCAGCATTCCATGCTCACCTGAGATCCTGAACCACATTGCCAACTACCTACTGGACCTCTATACCTAGATGTCACATTGATCTTTCAAACTCAAATTGTAACTCAATCACTTTCTTCTAAAAATCCATTCCTCTTCCTAACTTCATATTTCTGTAAAGGACACCATCATTCTTCTATTTGTCCAGTTTCACATTTTGTGATCTTCCTCAACTCTTCACTAAAACTGGGGTTTCTGGTCTTCTCAGTGGTAGTGTAGCTCCTTACCAAATGAAACAATATGCTCCAGTGACTATCATGCCATTCCCCATAATAGAAAATCCTGGGTCCTAGTCTAGACTGTTATATAAACCAAATGAAGTATCTTGTCCCCTACAAAACATCCCGAGGGAAAATGAAGATCTCAGTCAAAAATCAAGATGCTTATAAGTATCTTGCTGTCCTGGAGACGCAGCCATAAGTTTCTTTGGTAGATTGGTCACTATGGGTTTGGGAACCACTGCAGACATGGTCTGTCCTCTGTGATTTTCACTCTGCTGCCTAAAATGGAAACAAGAACCATCTTTTTTTTTCTTCACTCTTGTTCAACTCTCTGGAAAAATTATGCGGATTAATATCTAAGATAAACTATGGGGTTTAGGTTCAGAAGCTATTTTTCTGGAAACATTCCTGTTGATTTTTCTTGTCATATTGACTCCATGACTTGACTTCTAATACATGGAATCAACTGATACTTTAGTGGTAAGCATTTATTTCTATATCCTTATGGAATCCATCTATGCTTTATGTATGTTGTGTAAAGCATTATGTGTCTACCTGTGTGTTGATCACTTTCTTTGGCAAATATGAACGACTCCTGGGGCTTGTCATCTCCTTCCTATTGAACCCTTAAGACCTCTGACCTTTCCATCTTCTCCGCTGCTGTGTGTTATGTCCCCAAATTAGAGTGTGAGCTCTTTGAAAGCAGATATTCTATTTGTATGTCCAGCACTTGGCACGGTACTGGGTAGGTAATTAATGCTTTCTCCTGCTGGTGTATCTGCCTGCTTCAAGTCTCTCCTACTCTAACCTATCCTCCTTTGGGTCACCAAAGTGATTTTTCTAAAGCACAGGTCAGACCATCACACACCATACTCAGTAAACTCCAGTAGCTCCCTGTTGCCTCCAGGATCCAATACAAAATCTTCTCAACCTCTTGTAATTCTAATGCCTCCCCTCTTTTAATTATTTCCTATTTATCTTGTATATTTTTATATTTCCTGGACAAATATGTACATATTTCTTTATTTGTCTCCCAACATTAGATTATGAAATTTTTGATGGCAGCCACTATTTGTATCCCCATTGCTTAGCACAGTGCCTGACACATAGTAAATGCTTAATAAATGTTTATTAACTGACCTTCTTTCCTTCCTCTCTCCCTCTTTTACTCCTTTGCTTTCTCTCTCTCTTCTCTCCCTCTTTCCTTCCATTCCTTCCTTTCTCCATTCCTCCCTTCCCTCCCTCCTTTCTTCTTTCTTCCTTTCCTCCTTCTTTCCTTCCTCCCTCCCTCCCTCCCTTCCTTCCTTCCTTCCTTCCTTCCTTCCTTTCTTTCTTCTTTCTCTTCTTTCTTCCTTCCATCTATTCTGTCTATACCATAAGCTTCTTTAGGCAAGAACCTGTTTTCTGTTTCTTCTGCATCTTTCTTCAGTGCCTAGTACGGTGCTTGCCCTTTAGTGAGTGATATTTCAAAGAGTCAGAAACACTCCATAGTTATGAACCCATAGAGGAAGTCAGAAGGCAATGTTACTTTCTTCTGAAAGGAAATACCTCAAAAGACTCCTCACCCTGAAAAGAGGTCTTCTCTGGATGTTTCAGTTGAACAGCTACCATGCAATGGAACAGTACCTGGCAGCTAGTCTTCTCTGACCTCACCCACTGGTGAATTAATTGTTTACCAGGGGAATATGCCAATTCATTACTGGGGCTTACATTGTAGTGATCATCTTCCTTATTACAGAGCAGCTTCAAGATAAATAAGAGTCACTTTGGGATTACTTCCTTTGTTCTGCTAAATAGTTCTAGAGATAAAAATACATTCTTTACAACATAATGAGCCATCAAAAAACATTTATAACAAATCCCAGGTATGCCAAAGCTATCTGTGTTGCTTTGTTTTCTCCTGTCTCTTGCATTATGTCTCCAACAAAGGAATTCTACTACAATTCCTGTCCTGGCAAGAGATGGGATTTCTACCTGCAGCATTTTGATAGCTGAGCTCCCCACCATTAATTACTTCCAAGGTAGGTACATGTTTTATTAAAGAAGCTAGGAATGGTGTTGACTTCCTCTTGGCCCAAGGAACAGGTGGATTATTTTTTAGAAGATAAACCCAGTGTCAACAACACAGTTCAAAATGCAGTGTAGTATAACAGAGAGAACTGGAAAGACTTCAGTTTACGTTCTCCCTTTGATGACTAACTCTAAAACCATGGACAGGTCACCCTCTGAGCTATAGATTGTTCACTATGATCAAAAGTTAAAAGACTGTTGAAACTGATGTATGTCCAGCACTAAGAATAATAACAATTGTCATTCTTTTTCTCTCTTCCTATGAGTCAGGAAATGCGGACTTTCTATTATTTCTATTCGACAGCTTCCAAATGGTTTGAAAGAAATAACCAAAAAGATGGTGTTGTTCAGTCATTTTCAGTTGTATCTGACTCTTCTTGACCCCATTTGGGGTTTTCTTGGCAAAGATACTGGAGGGGTTTGTCATTTCCTTCTCCACTTCATTTTACAGATGAGGAAACTGAGGGAAACAGGGTTAAGTGAATTGCTGAGTCTTGGACTTAAAGTAAAAAATTGACTCAAAGGAAGAGAGAAAAAGAATGACAATTGTCATTATTGTTAGGAAAGGTGCTGACTTTGATGGGTTTGATTAAGCAAGGAGCCGGGGAAGGGTGTTTTGACTTAGATAATCTACAAATTTTGAGTGAAATCATACGACAGTAGGAAGTCATGCCCTGAACAGAAGCAAAGGTAATAATAACCAGATTATTCAATTCCAGACTCTGGTCCAGCCTGATAATCAAGACAGGAGTTAATATAGTCCTAAGGTCAGACTGGTTAGAAAGAGCTAAGGAATATTTGAGGTCCTTTGCCTTCATCCAGGTCAGCTCTGCCCCAGGACTAGCTCCAATGTTGAAGAGATTAGGGACAAAGAGGGAGAAAAGGATGTTCAAGGAGGATCTTTACCCCTGTAATGTTGGGAGGGGTAGCAGGGCAGAGGTATCTTCCAGATCATAATCTACTCATAACCTTTATTCTGCTCATTTACCTGATATAGCATGAAAGGTCACTGTTGGATGGAGCCCTAGAGGTTTCTGATATTTTACTATATAACTTATTGTGACAGAGACTGCAGGAGCAGATCTATTAAAAAACAACTTCAGGGTTGTTTTCTGAAGACAATTTCAGTTTCAAGCCTCCTTAGCCTTGTAAGAGATGGTGGTACACAAATGTGTTCAAACAACATGAGCAGTGAAATTCATTGCATGATTTCCTTGTTATTCAAGCAGTGACAATTCGTTTAAAAATAGAAAACTGAGTTCAAGGGAGTCACAGTCACCAGACTTAGAATTTTTCATTAAAGATCTTAAAATACCTTCCTTACACAGTCACAGATTTTTTTTCTTCGTAGTAAATAGCAATGAGAGAGCCTCATTGGGGAAGTAGCCAAAAATTTCCGAGACTTATCTGAAGTTTATCTGATGAGTTGGTCAAGAAACCAGACTACAGGTCTCATGAGAGTAGATTGCAGGGAGGGAGAGGGTGCATGAGGGTGGGGGGAAGTGCTTGAACCAGGTCATGTGTTACTATGAGTGTAGTTGTCTTTATTCAGTGAAAGTCACTCACCCACTTCATGTCAAGCCAGGAAATTAGAGCAAAGGGATTCCTGGGGATGGCAAAAAGTTGTCTCTTTTTCACCTCCTAAAGAAAGTAGAATAGTGAACAAAATACTATGATTGGATGTGTGTACCCATCCAGAGTAAGGAAAGACAAAGTACGGCCTGAGATAGAAAATCTGAGGTTTACTTCTGGTTGTACCCACTGAATAGCCTCCACGACTTTGCCTCTGAAATCAGTGATCTAGTCTGTAACCACCTAGTTACCACTGGTGAATCTGGTAAGCACCAGTTTGATTCCCTTTAGGGGGCTGTACTATGTTACATTTGGTCAAGTGTTCAGAGAGCAATGGCTGTTTCTTTTGCTTGCTTTGTCTTTTCCTAGTTCTGTGGAGGAGACTAAGAAGATGGGGGTAAGTATGATGGTGATGACAATGAACAGGTTCATTCATTCATTCACTCACTCATTCATTCATTCAGTTGTTTACTGAGTGGCTAATTGGCCTGAGAAATACTAGAGATTATGGAGGTAAATATGATGTAATTTTTTTAAAAATCTTCTGGATATTTTTAAACTGGAGGATGGAGGGTGAGGATGGGAGATATGACACAAAACAAAACAAAAAGGCAGTAAATTATATGAGAGATACAGACAACCATCACAGCCTTTCAACCTCTGGGAAAGTACTGAGATTCCTGGATCAAACAGGATTTTCCCATGTTTCCCACAGCTGAGGGGGGGGG
>CM053584.1:101883572-101916515 GCA_028627135.1 Pseudochirops cupreus
TAATTAAAAATTAAAACAAAACCTACTTGGTTGAATTCTTTAAACTTTTTAAATAGAATCTAACTGGTTTGATATAACTGGTTGTTTTCAAAAGAATCACCTTGGGGGCAGGTAGGTGACAGTAAATAGAAGCACCTGCCCTGGAGTCAGGAGGACCTCAGTTTAAATCCAGCCTCAGACACTTGACACTTAATTAGCTGTGTGACCTTGGGCAAGTCACTTAACCCCAATTGCCCTGCCTTCCCCCCTCCAAAAAAAAATGACAATTACTTTGATGAATTTCTTAAAGATCAGTTAATGTATGTAGACAATGCTACAAAATTAGTCAATAGGATTGAGTATCTACTACCTGCAGAGTCCAGTTGAATATGCTTTGAAGAAATATCAAAGAATTTGTCTAGTGTCCCTAAGTCTGTAAAAGGGTAGGTAGGGATTGTCTCTTATCCAAATTAAGAAAACATTAAATAGTTTATTGGTTAGATTTATGGATTAGGAAAGAATTTAGGACCAAAGAAGACATAGAGAGCATTACAAAATGTAAAATAAATCATTTTGATTCTATACAATTTAAAAGTTTTTGCACAAACAAAACCAATGCAACAAAAATTAGAAGGAAAGCAGAAGACTGGGGAGAAAATTTTGCAACAGATATCTCTGATAAAGGTCTCATTTCTCAAACATATAGAGAACTAAGTCAAATTTATAAAAATACAAGTCATCTCCTAATTGATAAATGGCCAAAGGATATGAACAGGCAGTTTTCAGAGAAAGAAATCAAAGCTATCTGTAGTCATATGAAAAAAATGTTTTAAATTGATTTTGATTAGAGAAATGCAAGTTAAAACAAGTGGGAGGTACCACTTCACTCCTATCAGAGTGATTAACGTGACAAAAAAGTAAAATGTTGGATGCTGAAGGGGATATGAGAAAACTGGGACACTAAATGCATTGTTGGTGGAGTTGTGAACTGATCTAGTCACTATGCAGAACATTTTGGAATTATGTCTGAAAGACTATAAAACTGTACGTACCCTTTGATCCAGAAATACCACTGCCAGGTCCACATCTCAAAGACATCCAAAAGGAAAGGGGGAAAAGATCTATTTGTACAAAAATATTTATAGCAACTCTTTCTGTGGTAGCTAAGAATTAGAAATTTGAAAAGATGCCCATTAATTGGAGAATAGCTAAACAAGCTGTATATGATTGTAATGGAATATTATTGCGCTATAAGAAATGACAAGACAATGATTTCAGAAAAACCTGGAAAGACCTACAAGAACTGATGCATATTAAAGGGAATAGAACCTGGAGAACATTGTACACAGTAACAGCAATATTGTTTGATGGGGAATTGTAAATGACTTAGCTGTTGTCAGCAATACAATGATCCAAGATAATCCTCAACAGACTAATGACAAAGCCAGAGAAAGAAGTGATATTGATTGAATATAGACTGAAGCGTGCTATTTTTCACTTTCTTTCTTTCCTTCTTTTTTCTTTTATTTGGGTCTTCTTGTGAAAAAGTGACTAATATGGGAATGTTTTTATATAATTGCAAAACCTATATCTGATTGCTTACCATCTCAGAGAAAGGGGAGGGAAGGGAAGAAGAGAAGGATAGAATTTGGAGTTCAAAAATTTAAATAAAAATATTTTAAAATTGGGAAAAAATAATCTTTTTTAGTTGGGAGAAGAATTAAGGTAGGAAAGTCAAATCCAGTTAGAAAATACCATTGTTGAAGTTTTGGTTAAAGAGCACATTTGAAAAGGAATTCATCAGGTATTTATGAGTTGCTTACTGAGTGTCAGTCAGTGCTCTAGGTGATAGAGATACAAAGACCAAAAATTAAACTGCCCTCTACTTCAAGGAGCTTATATTCTAATTGGAGCAATTGGGAAACAACTTATTCCAAGACATGTAACTACAAAATATATATAATTGTTTTTATGCATTACAATAAATAATTATTGTATGTCTATTTAAAAAACCTGCTTAATTGATCAGCATAGTTTAGATGTATTGTAAAGGAGAGATCCTTGAAAGGAGCATCAGGAGACCTGAGTTCAACTTTCCACTCTACCAGAGACTAGTCATGAGACTTTGGCCAAGTCACTCCATCCCTCTAGGCTACAGTATCTTTATATACAAAAAATGAAGTTCTTGGACACAATTATTTCTAAGGGCCCTTGCAGCGTCTAGCAGTCTAAGATAGATATTGATCTTATTTTTAAATATCTCCAGGGATCTTTTCTGCCCATTGTTGCCAATGTTTGATCAATCTCCCTTCCCTATGTAGGACTTTTGTCACCCCAGCTGAAATATCAGTTCATCTCATTGTTTGTTCTTCTACGGAGCTACACAGCAGCAGACCAGCCTCTGTGACCAGTCTGTTGGAATGTAGCCCCTCAAGCTGCTTCCTCTACTAACTGACAAATACAGTTGAATGAGATGAAAACAAAAATAGATTCCAGAGAGGTCTGAAAGGCAAAAAGGAACAAATTAGGAGCATGAAAAAATGAAGAGATTGGACTATATAACCTCTAAGGTCCCCTCAGCTCTAAATTATATAAGCTTCAGTAATAATTGGCCCAGGAATTCATGTGCAACATGTTAATGAAATACTTGAGGCCCAGCCTGGATAACAATGAATGCTTATGTGACCCATTTGTCACAGCCTTGGTCCTGACAAATGGCCATTTTAATGTTGTTGATTAGCTCTTGTGATCTATTCAGTCCTATCTACACCAAGTGTGTGTGTGTGTGTGTGTGTGTGTGTGTGTGTGTGTGTGTGTGTGTGTGTGTGTGTGTGATAGAGGGAAGGGGAAAGAGAGTCTCCTAACACCTGTAACAAATAAGTATTCTGTTCTCATGGTACTTTCACTCTAATATTTAGAAATACTCATATGCCTGGAATCACAAAAGTCAACTAAGAGAATAATCTTCTTTCTTTATTTTCCCCCAATTATTTAAAAATCATGACTATGTTGGCACATACTTTGATTTCTGTAGATATCTCTACCTTGTGGGGAAAATTCTTCACATAAATTCTTTTGGTCACATCACTTGGTAAAAGGAAAGTCACTGGAGAGATTTGGAAAGAAAAGGAGACAAAATCAATCTACCTATCTCCAAACATTTATTAAATGCCTATGATTTTGATTTGTTGTGGATTATGCTGTGTACTAGGAAAGATAAGACAAAAAGGGGAAAGAATTCCTGCTCTCAAGGACCTTGCATCCTTTGGGGAGAACCAATATGTACATGTAATAGCAAATACAAAGCTAAATGCAGTAAATACAAGGTAATTTCAGAGGAGTGAATGGAGGCACTATAGCAGCTGAGAGGATTTGGAAGGGCCTCAGGTGGTGCCTGAGCTGAGCTTCAAAGGAAACTAGGGGATCTAGAATCTCCAAATTGTGAAATGTCAGGGATCTCAGAGGTCCTCAGGCTAACAGGATCCATAGCCAGAAGGGAGCTGAGACCAGTAAGTCTAATCTTCTCATATGACAAATGGAGACATCCAGGTCCAGGCAAGGAGCTCCTTACCTGAATGGGAGCTTCTCATAACACCACCTCCACTGATTTCATTTAGAAGATGCCATCTGGGAAAGTGAGCAGTTCCTGTGAATTTTATGAGCTGAACAGAATTTATCCCTGCTATAAGGCTGATGCAAGCAAGATGTGACTCTGCAGCTAAAGAAAGACAGAATGACTGTAGCTGCCAGGGAAAGGGCACCCCAGGCTTCAATCCACAAATACCTTAATTTGGGCATTAGGTGACACAGATCTAGGCATAGCAGCCTCATGAATTCTGGCTGTAAACAATCTCCAGGCACTGGAACCAGGTAGCTGGAGAGCCTCTGGCTAGGAGGGCAGAGTGATTCAGGAGGTATGACTCACTGAGGTGATTTATTATAACAGCCACTTTACACACACACACACACACACACACACATACACACACACAGAGATACAGATACAGACACACACACAGACACACACACACAGACACAGAGACACACACACACACACACACACACACACACACACACACACACACACACACTCTCCCTTCTCCTCCTCTTGCCACTGATATTTTTCCACTTTCTGCCCTGCTCTCAGATTATACTGGGGCCCTGACTTCAATGCGTGATGATGGGAGGAAAACCTGAAATGATGACTACTCTGTGACAACCAGCTCTGAGCAAGGCAATATCATGAATGATGGCTTGCGGGGATATGGTCATTAGGACATCTTCTGAATCATCTCTGGTAGGGATTGGGGGTTTTAAATTTATTTTTTAATGATATTTGATGATGATGAATTCAGTTCATCCCCAGATTGAGAGGGTCAGTTGACAAGATTCAGTCAAGCTCCTCTGGCTATAACAGTAGCAAACACCATTTTGGCTGCATTTCTAGCCATTATTGGCCATCAGTGATAAAAACTGAACATACACACCAGCTGTTCATAGGGGGCGGCTGCCCTACTGATAAGGATACTGTGACAGTTTCATTCAATCTTTTAGACTCAACAAAAAAAAGGACTTAAATATTAATGATGCTTTACGGATCATTGTACCATGTGGTGTGAGGGAGGGGAGAATTAAGCTCCCAATTTCCTTCTCATGCAAGAAAAGTTTTCATAACTGAAACAACTCTGTCTTTTAAACAAGAGAGCCATTATGCCGACAGATGATGAAAAATGATTAAATGAGATTATTTAGTTTATGGGTTATGATTTTTGATCTGCTCAAGAAAAATAGTATTTCCTTGAATCCTAAGAATGCATGTACCCATTGGGAGTTGATAAATCTCATTAAAAAGAAAAACATGGATTTGACACTATGTATATATATTTTTAAAAACTATATTAGAGTTCAAAGTAGAATTTCATATTTTTCTATTAATTTTATGGAGCACAGATTTAGAACTGGGAAGTACCTAAAAGGTCATCTAGTCCAATTCCCTCATTTTATACAAAGGATAATTGAAGATCAAATAGGTTGAGGGACTTCCCCAAAGTCCCAAGATAATATTTTACAGAGCTGGGATATAAATTGAGATCTCTTGACTCCCAACTCAGTATTATTTCCACTGCGTCAAGCTGCCTCTTAAAATTGCTTTAACCATTTACATAATTTAAATGTCATATTTGTTACATACTGTGACCTTGAAAATAATTTTTAGAAATTGTTTTAGGCTCCTAAATTCCATTTATCTAGGAAAAGCATGCAATGACTCCACTTTTGCTAATTATACTCCTCCTACATGTTCTGCCCTGGCCCAGGGTTTACCTTGAGAAAATTGCTAACTTACCTAACTCATACCTCATTTCTGTATTTTTCAGTCATGTCTGACTCTCCATGATTGCATTTGGGGTTTTCTTGGTAGAGACACTGGAGTGGTTTGCCATTTCCTTCTCCAGCTCCAGATGAAGAATTGAGACCAAGAGGATTATATGACTTGCCCAGGGTCACACAACTACTAAATATCTGAGGCCACATTTGAACTTGGGAAGATGAGTCTTCCTGACTTCAGGTCCTGCACTCTGTGCACTATGGCAGCACTAGCTGCCCCTACCTCATTATCTAGGTTTTCACAAATGTGGGTAACTATTCCCAGATCCTGAATAAGCATTCAGTGTAGTCATATTAGGTACAAGACAACCTTTATTTCACCTCATGGAAAATTTTGAAAATGGACACATGAATGAATGAAACATTATTAAGTACTTACTACGGGTAAAGAACTGTCCTGTGTTAGTGGTAAAATAGAACAGTAAGAGCATCTCTGCTCTCAAAGAGCTCCCATTCTAATTAAGGGAGATAACATTTCTAGAAGGTTTCAACTTTAAGTCAGATTGAAAAGCCCCAGGGCTGTTATGATGCAGCCAAGCAGATAGTGATGCTTCTGTTTTAATGTTATTTCCATTCCCCGCCCCACCTCCACCCATTGGCTATACCCCTAGGAGCACTTAAAAAGAAAAGTAGAAAAGGAGAGAGAAAGAGAAAGAGAGAGAGAGACAGACAGACAGAGACAGACAGAGACAGACAGAAATAGAGAGACAGAGACAGAGACAGAGATAGAGAGACAGAGACAGAGAGACAGACAGAGAAAGAGACAGTGAGAAAGAGAAAGAGAGAGAGAGAGAGAGAGAGAGAGAGAGAGAGAGAGAGAGCCCCCAAAATATTTTTTTTGCTTTTCCTTTCTTTGTATTCCCCATGCCTAGCACAGAGCCTAACCAATAGTAGGTATTTAGTAAATGTTTCTTAAGGGACTTACTGATTGATGAAGCATCCTTACATCTGCCAATGCAAAGGAATGGCTTGTCCAATAAGAATTTGTCCTCCCAAGAGTCTATCATTTTTTCTTGAGAGAGGGAGGGAACAGTCTAAGTTGCCAAAGCTCACCATCCAGGATGTACCAAAAGGCATGACCGAATCCTCTACTGGAAGGTTCATTGACCTGAAAGCTCATTCAGTTGAAGGAAGAACTCATTCTGAATACCACTTATACCAAAAGTCCCACACAAAAGCTTACCTCCTGGTGAGCTCATCAAATTGTCTTGGGGATTCCCATGATCTGTCCCCTCCAAGACCATAAACTGGAGGAGAGCTCATTTTTCCCATTAATAGAAACTGGTAAAAACTAAACCAAAATGAAATCAAATGAAGAGATAATTAATTTCTTCTACTTAGGAACATAAGATCTTAGATTTATAGCTGGGAAAGACCTGAGATACCAATTAGTCCAACCCTTCATTTTACTTATGAGGAAATTAAGGCCCATTGATGTTAATGATGTTAATTGATGCCCAAAACCATGCAGGTAGTAAGAGTCAGGATTTGAACTCAGGTCCTCAGACTCCAAATTCTAGGCAACATGATGGAAAGAACACTGGATTGTAGTCAGAAGACCTAAATTTAAGTTATGACTCTATTACCAGTCATATGATTATGTTTAATTTACTACCTTTTTGATCCTTGGTTTCCTTAATTATAAAATCAAGATCATCATATTGTACTACTTCCTAGACAGAGTTCCTGCAAGAGAAGTGTTCCTGTAAATTGTGTGTGAATAATTAAAATTGTTCTTATTTTGCTTATCGCTTGAGTATAAAGTTTAGGGCATGTTTTCATTAATCAACCAATCAATCAATACACATTTTATTAAGCACTTATTATGTGCCAGATACTATATTAAGTACTGGGGATGTTAAGTAAGGTAAAAACACAAAAACCAATTCTGACCCTCAAGGAATTTCTGTGATAATGGAGAAGGCTATCATATGTAAATAGACACTTACAAGATCAATACAGAGTAGAAGTAAAGTAACCTTGGAGAAAGCTCAAATGACTGGGGGATTGGGAAGGACTCCTACATAAAGTGGGATTAAAACAGAGTATAGAAGAAAGTCTTAAATTCTAAGAGGTGGAGATGAGGAGAGAAAGCATTCTAAGCATGGTGGACAGCCAGGAGGTGGATCGTCAAGTAATCGGAATGGCAATTGGACCAGTATTGCTCTACTATGGAGTGTATGGATAGGAGTAAAGTGTGAGAAGATTGGGAAGGTGGGAAGGAGCCAGGTTGTGAAAAGCCTTAAATAAAGATCTACCATAGGAATTTGTATTTGATGCTGGAATCATTGGAATTTATTGAGCATTGGGAGGAGGTAGAGTTTGGAAGACACATGGTCAGGAAAATCTCTTTGGCAGTTGTAGAAGATGATTAGAGGGCAGAGAGACTTGAGACTGGGTGACCAATTAGAAGGCAATTGAAATAATCCGGGAAAGTGGTGATAAAAGCTTGAACAAGGGTGGTAGCAGTGTGAGTACAAAGAATGAGACATATGTGAGAGAAGCCAGAAAAGCATAGATAAGACATAACAATAGACTGCATGTGATGGGGAGGGCTTGAGGTTCCAAACCTGAGAGCTTGAGAAGATAGTATTGTCCCTTGACAATAACAGCCAAGTTTGGAAAAGGAGAAGGTTGGGGGAGGAAAGATAATGAGTCTCATTTTGCATATGTGGAGTTGGAGATGCCTATAGTATTCCAGTTCAAAATGTCCAAATAGAGAGCTGGAGATGTGGTATTGAAACTCAGAAGACGGATAAGACTAGATTTATGGATCTAGCAATCATTGCTGATAAGAAGACCAATTAACTTGTTCGTGAATCAGAGACTTGATGGGGAGGGAGATTGTTGATAATAGATTTATGGACATAGATTTATAAAGAAGCAGAACTTTGTCACTCTTCTAGTTATCTAAAAAAAAGTATGTACAAAAATATTTATAACAATTCTTTTTAATAGTGGCAAAAAATTGGAAGCTAAATAAAGGTGTTCATCATTTTTGTAAGGGTTCAATAAATTTTGCTATATGGATGTGATGGAATATTATTGTGCCATAAAGAGTTATGAAAGGGAACATTTTAGAGAAACGTGGAAAGATTTATATGAACTGATGCATAGTGGAGTAAGCAAAACCAGAACAGTAATTTATACAATAACAAGAGTAATGTAAAGAAAAAGAATTTAGAAAGACTTAATAACTTTGATCAATGAAATATCCAACCATCACTCCAGAAGAGCAGTGATGATCCCTGCTACTCACCTCCTGTCAGAGGTGAGAGATTCAAAATGCAGAATGAGACATATACTCTCAGACATGACCAATGTGGAAATTTATTGTGCCTAAATACAAATATTTGTTTCAAGGATTTTGATTTTCTTTCCTTTTCAATTGGTAGTGTGAGGTGAAAGGAGTAAGGGACTGGGGATAAGACTTATCTCAATTAAAAAAAAATAGAGCAGAAGGAAGGCAGGAAGGGATCATAGACAAGCAAGATAGATTTGAAAGTTATTACTTGAATTTATTATAAATTTTAAAAGAAAAGCGAGATCTCCATAAAAGAGATTTACAACTTCATGTATAATCCCTTCTTTTTAGTCTGCAATGTGTATAGAAAAGATCATTTTATTTGGTTTTTGTTAAACTAATTTTTTTAAAACCCCCTTCTATATGAGACTTACTGATTGATGAACAGCAAATGAAAAAATTTCTCTCCTCTTTCCCTACCACACTATAAACATGGGTTCCAACACTACATTCTTACCCTCCACAAAATATAAGATTATAAGATTTAGAACTGAAAGAGACTTTAGGAATCACCTAACCCAAACCCCTCAGTTGATAAATGAGAAGGCCAAAGCCTAATAAAATTAAGTGACTTGCCCGAAGCCATACAGCTAATAAATGGCAGAATCCTGACCAGAACCCAGGTCATCAGAATCTAGGGTTCTTTTCCACTTTGCCATACTGAATTCAAACTAGAGAATCATAGAGCCACAGAATGTCAGAGCTAGAGAAACCTCACTCTGTCAAATCCCCTCATTTTACAAAGAAACCGAGGCTGTCTATTCTATTCATTCCAAACAGGCCACCCATACGCATACATACATATGCTTATGAGGAACAATGGCATATTGCAGCAAAGAGCATCAAGGGTTGATGTCCAAGGATGGAAGGAAAACAGAAAATAGCCTGAAAAACCTCACAGCACTTTAAATAAAGTAGCCAAGATCTAAGGGGTAGATGACTCCATTCTTGGACCTCAGACAACTTGCTTGGAAACTTGCAAACTAAACAAGATTCTCATGGACACTTCAAAGAAGAAAGCAAGGTCCAGGAGGAAACCTAAGTGTTCTGATGGTACTTTCTCTGGGCAGAGAGAAATGGAATTTTGCCTGCAGGGCACTTGCCCTGATAGCTTTCTGGGACAAGTTCCTTTCCATGTTTAGTCATTCAACACTTCCCTTTCCAACTATCAATTCTACCACTGAATAATGTAACTTACATTTATGTAGCCCTTTGAGGCTCTCAAAGCACTTTCCTCACCATCAACTTATGAGGTAAACAGTATAAAGATTATGAGCTCAGTTTTATAGAAAGAGAAATTGAGTGACTCATTCACGTTCAAACAACTAAAATAAATACCTGGGCTGAGTCATAGGTGCAGGTTTTCTGAGGCTAAAAATCAATGACCATTCCGCTATACTATGCTATCTTCTAATACCATGAAATGGTTCCCCAAAGTTCTCCTTCTCTTTGATTCCAAAATGGTCCTTTGATACAAGATTCAGGTCCCCGAGTTCATTGAACAAACCAATGCTTTTTAGTTCTTTGGAAAGGAAACATTTCTAATCAAAGGGACTCCTGGCCTACCAGAAGCAGAAGGGGGTAAGGGGAAAGGAGGAGTGGCTAAGCCATTTGTGCCATCTCAGTGAGGAATAATTATATATCTTATTTGAAAAGGATATAGAATAAGGTGGAAAAGTACAATATTTTTATTTTCATCAAGTGTCTAAGCTGGTTTAGAGATAGTCAGACTGGTCGGATGTGGCACTGCAAATCACGCCTGTATGCTTTTAAGAACTTCTCATGTACTTGGGTTGTTCAGCTATGCTCCCATGACACCAAGGCATTGATGGTAGGAAGCCTACATCTACCCAAAGCTGCTAAAGTGACTGGCTTGATTTGGTTTTCCAATGAAATGATTAGCTCTCTAAAAAAGTAGTGAATCTTGTAATGGATTTGGAATTGGAAAGATTTGAGTTCAAACCCTACTTGACACACTTGTGAGTTCTTGTATCCTGAGAAAGTCATTTCACAGAATCACAGAATCTGAAAGTCCCTTCAGTTATTTCATTCAATCTATATTCTAAGGAAATTCTTATTATAATATATCCAATAAATGGTCGTCCAATTTTTGCTTGAAGACTTTCAAGGAGAGGAATTCTAGCCTCCCTTGTAGTAGCTCATTTTATTTCCTGACAGCTCTAATTGTAAGAAAGAGAGGTTTGGGGTTTTGCATTTGTTTTTTTTTTTCTGACATCAAACCTAAATTTACCCATTTCCATCTTTTACCCACTACTTCTGGTTCTACCCACTGGTGTCAAATAGACTAATTTTAATCCTTGCTCAACAGATAAACCCTTTTGATACTTCAAGTCACCTACTATGCTCCCCTGGAGTCTTCACTTCCCCAAACTAAAAACAGGCCTTTCACCAATTCTTAGGACTTTAACTCAAAGCCTTTTACCATCCTGGCTGCCACCCTCTAGACCAGTGGTTCTCAACCTTCCTAATGCCTCAACCCCTTAATACTCATATGTGGGCGTATCTGCATGTGGGCAGACCCGCCTGGAGATGGATAGAGGAGCGGTGTCTTGATTCCTAAGACCATCGGAAATATGTGTTTTCTGATGGTCTTAGGTGACCCTTGTGAAAGGGTCATTTGACCCCCAAAGGGGTTGCGACCCACAAGTTAAGAACCACTGCTCTAGACAATTGCTAGTTTATCAATTTCTTTCTGAACTGAAGAAACTATTCCAGATGAGGTCTGATAAGGACAGAGTACAACGGGACTCTTACTTTTTTACTTCTGGAAGCTAGGCCTCACTTAATCAAGTCTTCATCATATATATATATATATATATATATGTGTGTGTGTGTGTGTGTGTGTGTGTGTGTGTATACATATATATATCTATATATCTATATATCTATATATATATATTACTTCTCTATGACATAGTAGACTCATATTGAGCTTGTGATCTGCTAAAGAACACCCCTCCCCAATCTCTTTTTAAAGAAACTGTTCTTTATCATACCTCTCCCAACTTGTACTTGTAAAGCTGATTTTTATACCCAAAGCAAGACTTCACATTTATCCCTATTGAATTCCATCTTACTTGATTCAGCCCAATGTTCTAGTCTGTCAAGATCTTTTGGGATCCTAACTCTGTCATGCACTGTTAGCTGTCCCTCCCAGTTCCGAGTTCTCTGCATATTTAACAAGCATGCCACATATCTCTTTATCAAGTTATAGATTTAAAAAATAGTAACTAGCACAGGGCCAGGCATGGATTCCTAGAGTAGCCCCCCGGAGACCTCGTGACACATTGACACTGAAAATTAAAAACTACTCTTTGTTACAATCAGCTCCTCAGTTCTGAATTCATTTCATTATCATATAGTTCACACACCTCCTTCTTCTACATGAGAATAGTATCATATATTTTAACATAAGTTTTGCTAAAACCTAGGTTAAATAATATCTATAGTATTCTACTCATATATTAACTCTGTCAAAAAAGGAAATGAGATGATGGAATTATCTAGTATGCCCTATTCTTAATGAAGCAGTGTTGGGTCTTTATAATTACTGCTTCACTTTCTAGATGTTGACCAACCATCTTTTTAATAATCCACTTTATAATTTTCCCAGAATCAAAGTTCATTATCCAATAGTTTACAGACTATCTTCTCTTCCATTTTTTTTTGAAAGTTGGGACATTTACCCTTCTGAAACCTTGTGATGTCTCTCTTGGTCTCAATGTTGTTGTTTTTTAATATGTTCAAAAACAGTCCCTTAGAAATCACATTTGCCAGTTCTTTAAGTGCTGAAGGATGTAGTTCATCTGGATCAGGTAACTTGAATTCATCAAAGGGAGTTAGGTCGTACTTTATTATTACTATGTCCTTACTTATCTTGGCTACTGACTTCCTGGTAGTCAGTTTTGTTCTGTCATTTTTTATGTAAAAGGTCATTCTTCTTCACAAGAGAAAAGCAAAATATTAATTGAATAGAACAATTCTTTCCTCTCTCTATTGTTATCATTGTCCCATCACCCCAAGCAAAGATTCTTTTGTCTTTTGAGCCTCCATTTTCTTCCAACATAACTTACAGAACTCTTTGTTTTCCTTTATCTTCTCATCATTCCTCTCATGAGACACTCCACCTTATGACTCCATTCATTTTCACTGGCTGTCCCCTTTGTCTAGAATACTCTTCCTCTCCACTTCCTTCCTTCTCTGGATTCCTTCAAATCCAAACTCAGGTTCTATCTCCTTTAAGAAGCTTTTTACCAACCACCTTTAATTCTAGGGTTTTCTCTCTGAGATTATTTCCAGAATTTCCTATATATCTTGTTTGTGTATCATTGTTTTCAGTTGTCCCTCAGATTGCATTACAAGCAGAGCAGCAATCTGAAGGCAGAGACTGGTTTTTTTTGTTTGCTTGTTTTGTGTTGTTTTTTGCCTTCTTTTGTATCTTCAGCACATTTCCTTAAACATAATAGGCACTTTTTTACATGAACTTTTATTATTACCAAAGTTCGCATTTTGAAGCAAAGAAAAGGAATCAACAATCAGAGGGAATAATTCCCTGTGTCTCAGGAGTAAGAACAAGATGAATGTGACCTTGAATACAGGTGTCAGTGTAAAAGGCAGCATGTTGTAATGGGTAGATTAATGAATTTGTTTTGTTTGTTGCTTACAGCAGGCACTTACTAAATGCTTGTTTGTTGATTACTTTCCCAACCTCAGCTCATGAACTTGTCTTGCTCCCTCTCTTCTGTAAAACTCACAAGGTCATTGTGAGGATCAGATAGAATTATGCATATGAAGGATAATATAAATGTCAGCACTTAAGACTGTTTTGTAAGATTTGCTGTATACCCCACCATACTCTCACTCCCTCCAAAATCTGTCTGTCTCCTCTTCTCTAAAATGAAGGTAGTGGATGAGACGGCCTCCTAGAGCCCTTCCAGAACCGAATATATGATCCTATAATTACAGGACGGCTAATGCCAAAAGACCTGAGTTCAAATTCTCACTCTGATATTTATTAGCTCTGTGCCCTTAAACAAGTTATGTTACTTGTTGTAATCTTAGTTCCCTTGTGTGTGTATGGGAAGTACTGATATTTTCCTTACCTATGTCACAGGGCTATTGTGGGAAGAAAAGGTTTTATCAAACTGGAAGTGCTATATAAATGTGAATCTTTATTATTGTTATTGATTAAATTGGCACATGGACAGTTAGGTGGCACAATGTATAGAATGCCAGGATTGGAGTCAGGAAGACTTATTTTCCTAAGTTCAAACCAACTCAATTCAAACTCAGACATTTACTAGCTGTATGATCTTGGGTAAATCACATAACCCTCAGTTTCTCATCTGTAAAATGACCTGGAGAAGGAAATGGCAAATCACTCCAGTATCTTGGTCAAGAAAATCCCAAATGGGGTCATAAAGAATTGGACATGATTGAAAAACAATTCAACAACAATAAATTGGAAGTTTGTTTTTGGCATCATTCAATTTAATTAATTCAATTAATTAAATTTAATATTTATTAAACATCTACCATATATGCAGCCTCCATTCATGCCCTACCCTGATCATGGCATAGAAATGATCTCAGATTCTTCAAGCCTACATATTTCAGAAGGGTACCAACTCTGGGAGGTCCTACCAACCTGGAAAAGCTGTGGGTATCGATCGGGTTTTTGTTGTTTGAGGACCCACTCTGTGTTTAGAGAATCTCGATACTTGGCTGGCCATACGAAGATGAATTTCTGGGTCACGTTAACTTATAAAACCATTTTGCTGCAGCAAATTTGCTGGGTTTGCGATCTACAGTGGTAGAGGCAATATCCACGTTAAATCCCAGATCTCTGAAGCATTTAAAGGTCAGATAGACATGGTGGAGAAGGTGGTGCCTGAGCTAGGCGTTGAAGGAATACACTTATTACACATTACCTTTCACATACTCTACATACTCTACAATCTAGTTCAAGCTGGCCTTCTTACTGTTCCTTACACCTGATGGATACCCATGGATACTCCATCTCCTATCTCCATACTTTTGCACAGCCTGACCCTCAGTTCCAGAATGTAATCCATCTTCTCCTCTGACATTTTGCAATAGCAGTTTCCTTCAAAGCTCAAGTCAAATGTCTCCTTCTCCGTGGAAGCTTTCTTGATCAAGAGTCTCTTCCTCAAAATCACCTTGTATTTATTTTGTATGTACTTACAAAAGTATAAGTTGCTTCCCTGATAGGAGACAAATTTCTCAAGTACAGGAACTCTTTTCATTTATTTTCTCTGTCTTCGGCACCTAGCACAGAGTAGGCTTTTAAATTCTTCTTGATTGACTGAGACACATATCAGTAAATTCAATCTAAAAACTCACTCGTCCTAATATTTTATTGGCTTGATGCTAAAAGTCTAGAACAGCCTTTCTGTTTCTTATTTATTTTATCTCTCTCTTTTCTCCTCCTCTTATTTACATGCTGTATCTGTGTGTTCAAAACCACGTGGGTGCTTGTGTGTGTGTGTGTGTGTGTGTGTGTGTGTGTGTGTGTGTGTGTGTGTGTGTGATTTTTCCTGGAGGCAGAAGAATGAATTAAATTGTGTTTCATGGTTCCACCTAACTCAGTGATTCTATAATGATATTGAATGAGCCTATTTGCATTTTATATCATTCTCCCTTTAGTCATAAATAGCAATGTTGTATATGCAAAGTAGCCTGACATATCCTGCTTTTAAAGCCCAGGTAAGTTAGTTAAATAGTAACTCAGTAAAGATGCTGCTTTAATCAGAAAGTCACATGTACTTCCCTAACCCCTCCTTGGAGTGTTACAGTTTCCCTTTCCTGATTGGTCTTTCCAGAGCCTGGGAACTGTACAGAGAACATGGCGAACATAATACAACAGTTTCTATGTAATGAAATTTTGTGCTTGGTTGGGAGGAAAGCTGCAGCTGTTCTGTACAGATGGCAAATGAATGATTGTTTTTAGCAAAATTCAGTGAAATCTCTAAAGTGAGGAGACACAGCGAAGGGTGAGACAAAGTCCTGCCTTCTCATAGATTGAATATTGGGTGAGTTACAACTTTATTTGTAATTTGCCTTTATGAGAAATTCCCCAAACCTACAAATAAAATGTATTTCTTTTATTTCTCATCCCAATACAGGAAAAAGCAAAAGCATGAGTTTGTGTTTCAGCTGGCAAAGTGACAGCGTTAAAGGTGAGCTCTCTTAGACCTGGCAAAGATTAGAAAGTGCTTAAAACCAAACCAAACCAAACAAAAACAAACAAACAAACCCCTCCAAAAGCAAGAGTACCTTACCCAGAATATCTTGCCTTTGGTGCCTAGAAATCTGAATTGAGGAAGCACGTGATCAATGTGGCATACAAAAGGATGTGTTAATAAATATTTGAGTTAAGTCATGTGACCAGTAATGAGTTCTATACTGGCACTCTTCAGGGCTGAACATGTATAAAGAGCAAGATTCTCCAGGAAGCCTGGCATAGTTGGAAAGCCTTTGAGTTAAGTACAGACCTGAATTTGGGGCAGTTAGGTGATGCCATAGTGCACTGAGCACTGGCCTTGGACTGAAGAGGATCTGAGTTCAAATCTGGCCTCAAATACTAACTAGCTGTGTGACCCTGGACAAGTCACTCAACCTTGATTGCTTCCAAAATTAAACAGGAAACAACAGACCTGAATTGAAATCTCACCTGTAACTAACACTCCCTGGCTTCCTTCAAGTCTCTGCTAAAGTCCCAGCTCTGACAACAAGACTTTCTCCTTTAATCATAGTGTCTTCCATTGAAGATTAGCTCTAATTTATCCTGTACGTATCTTATCAAAGCATATTTACTGGCCTGTTGTCTCTTCTGTTGGAATGTGAGCTCCTGGAGAAGAGGAGAGGGCCTTGTGGCCTTTCTTTTGATCCCCAGCACTGAGCATGGTGCCTGCCATATTTGTCGTTGTTGCTGTCAAGTCACTTCAGTCATAACCAAACCTTCATGGCCCTGTTTTGAGGTTTTCCTTGACAAAGATATGGGAGTGGTTTACCATTTCCTTCTCTAACTCATTTTACAAATCAGGCAAACAGAGTTAAATGACTTGTCCAGAGTCACACAGTTAGTAAGCATCTGAGGCCAGATTTGAACTCAGGAAGATGACTCTTTCTTACTTCAGACCTGGAGTTCTACCCACTACACCACCCAGTTGCCCCATCTGGTTAAGCAATTGGTTGCTTAACCATGAGCCAATCATTGGATCCATTTAAAGCCTAGTTTCCTCATCAGTAAAATGGGGATAATAATAGTGCCTGCCCCACAGGGTAGCTGTGAGAATCAAATGAAAGAGTATTTACAAGCACATTTTACAAGTCTTAAAGAACTATACAAATTGCAGTATGATTACCTAAAGAGCAGAATCTTAAAGCAGAATGGGCAGAATGAATGTTAGAACTGGGAGCTCCTTTAAAATCCTTCTATGCTGCAAAGTACAAGAGCTCAGGAGCCATGTCTTACGTAAGCTTTTTTATTGCCTTCTGTGCTTAGCATAAGACTCTACAGATAAGAGCTACTTCATAAATAATTTGTTGAATGACATCTAGCACAAGCCTCTTATTTTATGAATGAGAAAATTGATGGCTGAGAAAAGAAATGATGCACCCAAGGTCCCAAAGCTAGCAAAGCAGAGACTTAAGCCCTGCTCTTCTGACACCAACTCCAGGTCTCTTTCCATGTTGCCAAATACTCTCTTAAATACTTAAAGAATGTACTGAAGCACCCATTTAAATGATTTACTAGAGTGGTGGACTCTGAAATACAAGGACCAAAACACACCCACCAAACAGCTAACCAGACAGAATCAGAGAAGTGAGAGTAGAAAGAAGAATTTGTCCAGATGATTTCCTGTTACCTAGGTGAACTAGGTCTAGAAGTAGAAGTAACTTTTTTTTTTCAGGAAGTCACAGGATTACAGATTGAGAAAGGACCTTAGAAGGCATCCAGTAATCCAATGCCTTTTGCTTTACAAATAAGGAAACTGAGGCTAGGTGAGATTAAGTGACTTGCCCATAATGTTAGAGGCCATATTTGAACCCAGATGTTTTAGACTTTAAATCTAAAACTCTTAGCAAGTCCCTTAACTGTGCTTGCCTCAGTTTCCTCATCTGTAAAATGAACTGGAGAAGGAAATGGCAATACTATTCCAGTATCTTTGCCAAGAAAATCACAAACGGGATCACAGAGAGTCAGACATGACTGAAAAACCAAGACTATCCATTATGCTACTAGGTCTCTCTTAGTCCTGACTGATCTCTTGCTAGAAGGCAAAATAAACTTTGTGCAAGGTTGAAAAATAACATGGTACAGTGGAAAGAGCTTTAGATGTAGATCCAGACAATCTAGATCCAAATCTTGGCTTGTTACTTAGTACTTATGTGACCTTAGGTAAGTCACCTTACCTCATGGTACCTCAGTTTCCTCATCTGCAAAATGGATAGTTTAATTGGACCAGTGGGGTCAAACTCAAATAGAAACTGACACTTATTGACTAAATGACCTTCAAGATCTCTTCTGACTCTAAGTCTATGTTTCTGTCATGCTAAGTAAGACACATGTTCTTGTGTCACACAAGGGCAGAGTCAAGCTGCATAGTTTTCTCCCACGTAACCACAAATTCAACTTACACAGTTTTCCAAAGGGATATATTCCTGGAGGAATAGGGAGGAGCCAGAAAGTGAGACTTGTTGGCAATTTGTCTGCTGTTCACAGGCAGTTGTTGAATTGACCCAATGGAATATAAGGTCATTGAGGGTAGGGGCTGCCTCAAGTCTGTATCTATATCCATGATGCCTAGCACTGTCTGCCTTATAAAAGAAGCTTAATAAATACTTAATGGTTGATTGACTGACTGATTGACTGTTGGAGTTGCTAGGGACCTAAAATATCTTCCATTCCAACCATCTCCTTTTATATATTCAAGAAACAGAGGTCCATCAAGCTCAAGGCTAGATTTTATCATACCCAGGACTAGTACACAGATTTCCTAATATACTCTCCCTCTGGGATGCTGCATAGGCTTCTACTGTATAGGTGTAGTAGGAAAGGAGAAAATGGAAACGAGAATAAGGAGGGTCCTCTCTTTTCTGAGGAAGACAAATAAGTTGTGTCTTTATGTGCAATACAACTTTTTTTAAAAAGGAGGAGGGTAGAAGGGAAATTGAATAAAGTCAGACAACCAGGTATTAAAGCAAATTAGATTAGAATTTTGGAGACTAACTGTACCCCTTAAGCAAGATATTTAGCCTTAATGAGACTCCCTTTCCTCTTTTATAAAATGAAAAAATTGAACTAGGTGATTTCTAGTACTTTCTAGTTCTAATAATCTATGAGCTTATTAGCCCTTAAAAAAAAGTTTTGCACATAATTAATTCCATTTAATTGACTGATGTCTTCTCTCTTCTCCTATACTCCACCTACACTACTCCATGTAAGTTCAACTACTTTCTACCTGGTTACAAAGGAGAGAAACAAACTCATTGAACCTATTTTGGTAAAGGAAATTGTGGTAACTAGGGAGAAACAGAGTTCCCCAGCTCACAGCCTTGGGCCACATGCTCTGAAACCACCCTTCTTCCTTAGAACTTGGTCTCTAGAACCTACAGGAGTACTGAAAGGGAAACCACCTCATAGCCCAAAGAGGAAGGTTTAGACAGAGGCTTGCTATGTGACCTGGGGAACTCTGCTTTGTCAGAGATTCTTTCACTATAAAATCAGTGAAATGAATTGGACTTTCCATTTTGAATCCAGGTGGGAAAGACCTACTCCATCTATTCCTGTGATGATATTACTTTTTGATCTTTGTTATAAAAAGCTCAATATCAGTACAGGATTGCCATTAATAGAAGAATTAACCTAGTTTCAGCAAAACATGTACCTTTTTTAAAGCTCCACATTTTCACTGAATTTTAATTTTTATTGATAGATGTTGGTTATATTTCACTTTGATTATTGACCATATCCCTCTTCCTTCCCCTAACCAGTGAACCATTCCTTGTAACAAAGAATACATAACCAGGGGATGGGAGGAGGAGCAGTTTAGCAAAACTAACTAACAAGTCAACCAAGTTTATCAGTATACACAGTGTTCAAAATCCAAGATCCTACATGTCTGCAAAGAAGCAAAGGAGAGGCATTCTTCATTTTCTTAGGAGGCTAAATCCATTTTTTAAAGAAACTCTAGGAAGATGAAGCCTCCTGTACTCACACTGCTCCTGCGATATTCCTCAACTAGAAACTTTGGATCTCAAATTCACATTACTCACCAGACTGGAATATACTACCTCGGCTCTCTTTATTCATCTATTCATTCACTTACATATTTATTTATTCATTTATGTCTGTGTGTCTTTTCATTTGTCCATTTATTTCTTTATTTTGAGGAAAAAATGAGAAGGGAAACATTATCATAGTGATGTTGGTCTATAGCCCTCATGGTATGAGAATAAAGAATGACAGTCTATATTTCAGGTTTCCTGGCAGAATTTTGAGAATGGTCCCTCTTTCAGTTTCTTCATGAATCCATAAGGTCTGAAAAGACCTTTGCTTTGCATACCCTCAGAAGAGAAAGGTTTTGTTTAGGGGGCTTGAAAGCCCTCAATCTGACCCTATGCTTGTGTGTCCCTGGGGGCTCCCAACCTGTTTCTACAACTGAGGATATCAGCAGGAGCTTGAGAGATCATGAATCCTCCTGAGTGTTCAACCCTACAAAAAACATCAAACTGAATCTTCCTCTTGTCAGTTCTCTCCATTCCCTCCCCCAGTATGATCCCCTGACGGTTTGTGGTTTCATTATTGACAAGTTCTTTTCTAACACAGCCAACTTTCTCCCTTTCTAAATGCTGGTTTTGCCAAGGGTACATGGGAAACCCCCTGCATTTTAGCTGAAGTGAAAGCACTTGATCAAAGAATCCCCACATAGGCCTCATTCTGGGGTTTTCATTTCAAGAACTGAGATTTTGAAAAAAAAATTCCACCCGGCCTCTCCTCTACAAATCGCCTCAGCAGAGGAGCCTGTTTTAATATTAGCATTGGATTATTTCAGAGGGCAATTTTCCCCAGGGCCTATGGAGAAACATAGTACTTTTCCAGCTAGGGGAGGACACCTAAATAGGTCCCTGGAAGTTTGTCCCTAGGCTCCTTGTGCCTCCTTATCCAGACCTAACTTTTCTGCTAACCTCCAGTTTCACTTCTCCATCTGCCTATCGAACATCTTAAAATCAAACATCTTAAATTCAACGTGACGAAAACTGAACTCATTATCTTTACTCTTTAACCATTCTCTCTCCCAAGCTTCCTTCTTACTGTTGAAGGTATTATTATCTTCCCAGTTACCCAGACTTGAAATCAAGGTGCCATTCTAAACTCCTCATCCTCTCTTGCTCTCCATATCCAACCTCTTGCCAAAGTCTATTGATTTTACCTTTGTAATGTCTCTTGAATATGGCCTTTTCTCTCCTCTGACATTACCAGCAAGAACTTTGGGGCAGGTGCTCATCACCTCGTTTCTGGATGATTGCAAATAGTTCTTCTGCTTAGTCTGCCTGCCACAAGTCTATCCCCATGCCAAGGCATTCTTCACTCAGTTGTCAAAGTCATATTTCCAAAGTACGCATCTGATCATGTTAATAAACTCCAGTGGCTCTCAACAACTTCCAGGATCAAACATAAAATCCTCTTGTTTGACCTTCAAAGGCCTTTAAACCTGCCCACGTTTCCAGCCTTCTTACACTTTACACCATCACCACCCGTCCTCCTCCCACACACGTGTACTCTTCCATCTAGTGACACAAGCCTCCTTACTGTTCCTTGAACAAGACACTCAGTCTCCCAATTCTGGCATTATTCACTGGTTGCCCCCCATGTCTGAAATGCTCTCCCTCCTGGCTTTTTATAAAATCCAACTTCTAGGAAGTCCTTAATTCTTTAGTGCCTCCCCTCTGTTGATTACTCCCAATTTATCCTGTATCTCTTACTCATACATAGTTGTTTGCCTGCCACTTCCCTTATTAGATTGTGAACTTTCGGGAGAACAGAGACTGTCTCTTGGTTTCTCTGTGCCTTCAGCACTTAACACAAGGCCTGACACATAGTTGGAGTTTAATAAATATTTAATGACTAACAGTACAGATAAGATTCTGTTGTAGAAAAAGTGATGGTTTTGAAATGAGACCTGAGTTCAAATTGTATCCCTCACACTTAGTGGATGTAGAACCTTGGGTACAACTCACTTAATCTCTCTGAACCTACGTATTCCTTCTATAAAATGAGTGTAATATATATGAATTACTTCACAGGGTAGTTGTGAGTAAAAAGCCATGTTTCCTCAAGTGCCTTTAAAATGTACTATTTTTTATTTTTGTGTATATCTGTAACGATGGTTGTCCAGACTTGTAATTTCATCCACATGAGAAAATCTTAGGGTGGAAACTCTCTCCAGTGAGGCAAATGAGCAACTGGGAGTTAAGTGACCTTAAATACTGGAGGTATGTGTTAGGAACATGACTTAAACCTGGGTCTTTCTGAGTCCAGGATGGACCCTTGATGGGCTATGCCTCATACTGCCTCTTATTACTCCATGAGTTGGAACAGTTTCATTGTGAACTTTATTCAGCACTGTATATCCACCAAGGGGACATTACATATGGAATTGCAACAACTACTCTTAGAGACACAGGTACCTAAATGTATTTAAATCCAATTCACATGCAAGTCAAGACATCACCCATCATTGGTCCTTTTGGAGAATGAAGGACCAGTAGCAATAATAATTTGATCATTCATAAGATAGCAGTTTGGTTTTTGAGGGGTTATCTTAGCTTCAGCTGTTCCGAATTGATGTTCAAGATTTCTTTCAAAGGACAGTTACATCCTAGAATCCTTTCTTCAGTATCTCTGACAAGTGGTCATCCAGCCTCCACTCAGTGACCTTCAGAGAGGCCATCTCACTCATCTCAAAAGGTGCTCCATTCCCCTTGGGACAACTTTAGTTGTTAAGAAGTTGCTCTCTAGATAAACCCTAAATCTCACCTCTACAACTTCTACTCCTTGCTCCTGCTCTGGCTCACTGGGACTGAGGAAAGCAAGTCAATTTCCTTTCACCTGACTGTCCATCAGAGACTATTTTAAGCAGGAATCCTTAACCTGAGGTTCATAAATTTTCAAAAAATATATATAGTTTGTAACTTTCTTTCAATGTTATTGGTTTCGTTTGAAATCTTAAATATTTTGTACAGTTAAAAAATATGATCCTGAAAAGGGGTCCATAGGCTTCTTAAGATCCACAGAGGGGTTCATCCCATACACACACACACACACACACACACACACACACACACATGCACACAAGATTAAGATCCCTTAATTTAGAGACAGCTAATAAATCTACACTCCACCACCACCATTAACTTACCCATACTTTTTTTTCTTTTCTCGGAAAAAACATCCACAGTTTGTAGATCCTATCCTCCAGCAATATAATCTAACCAGCAAGGTTTAAGTCTTCGGGATATGCCCTCGATCAAGGGTTCTTAACCTTCTTTGTGTCAAAGTTTCTTTGGCAGTCTGGTAATGCCTATGGTTTCCTCCTCAGAATAATATTTTTAAATGCATAAAACACAGAGAATTACAAAGAAATTCAAAGGTTAATGACAATAAAGATATATTTTTTCCTTCTATTCAAATTGCTAGAAGTCCTGAACTCTATCCAAGGATTCTAGATTAAGAGCCTCTGCTCTATCATAGCCATATCTGAAAATACAGCTCCCAGAAATGAATACAATATGCCAAGCATGTTCTGATGACTCTGCTCTATTTAAAAGCAGGGAGCAACATGTATGACACTTAATGACCTCTTATTTTAAAAAGTTTCTGTGCTAGGTAGGGAAAGCTCAAGTGTGGCCATCTCTCATCTGGTCCACCACTTCAAGGTTCAGCCTTGGACTATCAGGCCTGGCTTTTTTTTAAAACCTTGGTAAATCTTACTGGCCATATTTTGTCTGATGTTCTTCCACTTGTGTGTTGACACAGCCTGAACTCTCTGACTCTTGTTTCCACTGGTTCCCTAGATGTGATGACTTTTCTGATCTGGGTTTTCTATCATGCTTTCATATTTTAACAAGTTTATTTTAAAACTCTAGATTCTAATTCTCAGTTCTTCCCTCCTATAAAGTTTTTTTCTTACTCCTAGGCATGTCATTCCTCTACTCAGTAAACTTCAATGGCTCCCTGTTACTTGAGAGATAAAATATAAACCTCTGTTTGACATTTAAAACCCTTTCCAACCTTGGCTCTTCCAGCATTCTTATACTTTATTCCCCACCACACATTTGGTAATCCAGTCATACTGTTTCTTGCATGTACAATTCCATTCCCTTATTCTGTGCCATCTCTGGATCTAGCTATCTCTCATCCCTGGAATACTCTACTTTCTCACCTTTGCTTGTCAGTATTCCTGGCTTCCTTAAAGAACATGCTCAGACTCCATCTTTTGAGGAGGCTTTTGCCAGCTACTGGAGTTTTTCCTTCTAATGTTATCTGTATACAACTTGTAGGCACCTCCCAAATGACAAGTTGTCCCCCTCAGTAAAATATATACATTGCTTGAGAGCAGGGACTTTTTCTTACTTGCTTTGTATCCTCAGTGGATATCACAGTACCTGGCAAATAGTAGGTACTTAATGCTTGCTTTTTTGACTGAGTGATTAAATGCATGACTGATAAAATCATGTGATAGGATGTATCACAAGGCAAAACAAGATAAAAGCCAAAGCAATAAGGAGTAATATAGCCCTTGGAATACAGAAGGAGAGAATCTTTGAGGAGAGGGGTTTCTTTCAAATGATGTTTTCCAATGCCATTGGCTAGAAGAAGGGGACAAACTTTAATCACCAAGGTTAAGACCCTGAGTGGAGAGATATGGCAATCGCTCTTCTCATGAAGAGATCACACCAGTTCCTTTTGTCTTTAGATTGCCTGGCATCTACTCCTCCTTTCCACATCCTACAATTTTGTTCTGGCTCAGGCCTGTGATTTTATAGATTTTTTTTAGAGGAAACTCCCTTTACTCAGATCAGCACATATTATGAAACTTATATTCTTAAAGGGTTTCCTGGGACTCTGAGAGGTTAAAGGATTTGCCTGGGATCCCATATGTGTGTCAGAGGAAGGATGTGAGCCTGGGTCCTCCTGAATGCAAGGCATGCCATTTTTTTAAATCTATTATATTGTGTTACCTCTCTAAATCCCACCACAGCCTTGTCAAATTCTACATGAAGGCCTAGACCTAGATTAAGTACTGTCTCAGGTTCCATCCTCTTGAGTACTTCAGCCCTCCCTCGTGTCCCTCTCCTTTGAACCTATCCAAGACGTGCAGTGTGTTCACACAGTTGATACTTCATTATACACTGAATTTTTGTTCACTGTTTTGTGCCATCTTATCACCCCAATTATGAAACCACAGATTTCTCATAAGAAGATATCACTTCATAGTTGTGTATTTCATCTAGATAGGTAGCACAATGGTATGGAGATAGACTGGGAGTTAGGGAACCAGGAGATCAAATCTTGCCTTAGGTACTTGCTAGCTATGTGACTCTGGTCAAGTCCCTAAATTTCTTTCAGCCTTAGTTTCTCCATCTGCAAAACAGGCATAAAGTAGCACCTACCTTGTTACTTTTATGCCCTTTACTACCTTACTCTTCCTACCTTTCCATTCCTTTTATATCTTGCTCCTCTATACACACTTTGTACTCTAGTGACTCTGGCGTCCTAGATGTATCTCCCAACTCCACCCATTTACATCCCTGGAATTCTCACCTTCTCTTCCTGGCATCCTTCAAGTCTCAGCTAAAATCCCACCTACTGAAAGACGTCTTTCCCAAATAGTGCATACTATCTGAGATTATCTATCTCTCTACACACACACACACACACACACACACACACATGTATTTCATCCTAAGTTATTTGTACATTCTCTCTGCACCCCTCCAACCCCTTCTCTTATTTAGATTGCAAGCTCCTCAAAGGGAAGGGATAGTTTTGCCTTTCTTTGTATCTTCAGAATTTAGCACAGTGCCAGGTATATAGTAGGCACTTAATAAATGCTTGTTGACTGTCTCATGGAACTGTTTTGGGGGTCAAATAAAAATGCAAAGCATTATGCTAACCTTTGATTACCAGATAAATATTAACTATTATTATTGTTGTTATTATGTCCTACAGTATCTGGGATGGTGCTTCATAAATCTATGTTGGTACAGAGATATGTTGGGGGGTAAAGAGGAGCTGGATGGGCCCTAAACATTGCCATGATGCTTGGGTCTTTATGACATAAATGAATTAGCTTAATGACATTGGACTTGGAATTTTCAGTTCTGGCAGCAGTGGATATCATGGCCACCAATCACTTTGAACTGCATGATTAAAAATCAAATAGTAAACCTAGGGACAGTCAGGGTTCTATGGCCTTAAGAAGAGGCACAAGTAAATGGAAGAGAATGCAGAAGGTATTGTGAAAGGTGCAGCCATCTTTGTCCTTTTATTTTCACTGTGTTTTCAAACCTCCATTGACATATAATACAGTGCATGAAATTTTGTCCAGAATATACACAACACAGGGAAACCAAAGTGATATAATTCACTTCACTGAGAATTCATTGATGTCGGTGGAGCTTGTGAATTGACACAACCATTTTGGAGAGCAATTTGGAATTATGTCCAAAGAGTTATAAAATTATGTATACCCTTTGACCTAGCAATACCACTATGAGGTCTGTTTTCCAAGGGAATTGGGGAAAAAAGGAAAAGAATTCATATGTTCTAAAAAACTATTTATAGCAGTTCTCTTTGTGGTGGCAAAGAACTGGAAATTGAGGGGATACCCATCAATTAGGGAATGGTTAAACAAGTTGTGATATATGATTGTGATGGAATACTGTGACGTAAGAAATAATGAGTTGATAGAATTTAGAAAAAAAAACATGGAAAGACTTGAATGAAATAATGAAGATTGAAATGAGCCCAACCAAGAGAACAACATGTACAATTAATAGCAGTATTTTTCAAAGGACAACTATGAATGACCAAGTTATTCTGAGTATCATAAATACTCAAATCAACTACAAAGGCCGTATGAAGGAAGATGTTCTCCACATCTGGAGAAAGAACTGATAAATAGATATATACATAATATAGTTTTATGTGTATTTATATATCTGTGTCAAATCGTGGCCTGCTCTAATGTGGGGTGGGGAAAGAGGGAGAAAGACAATTCAGAATTTAAAATGTAACAAAAAAATCAAATAAAAAACCAAAAATAATAATAAAAGGAGAATTCATTAAATACCTACTATGGGCAAGGCACTGTGGGAGGTGTTGAGAATATAAAGACCAAAGCAAAACAGGCCTTGTCCTTAAGAAGTTTATATTCTATGGAGGGAATGGTGCATACATACATACATACATACATACATACGTACACATACATATATATTCTATATTTCAAGGAGAGGGAAATATTGGTTGGGGAAAGGGGTGTCAGGAAGTCCAGATGTAGGAGGTGGCACCTGCACTGTGCTTTGAAGGAAACTAACGCGTCTAAAACCTTGTAGACATTTGAGAAGAGAATATCCAAGCAAAAGCACCCAGGTAACTAGAACCCAGAACTAGAACTGCAAAGCCATTCCACACAGTCAATTCTAACCTGAATTCTAACTTGCAAGAATACTGAGGAACAATTTTAATTCTTGCTTATCTTTCTGCTAATATAGTCATTTCTGCAGAAGGAGAGGCCGTCTACAAAGAGTGGCCCAGGAACCTAGACTAGATCTGCTTTAAAGATGGAGAGAAACTGACGTCCTTTCCAGGGTCATTGTCAAAAGGTGCTGCCTTCCTCCTCCACAGAAATGATTGCTCTTTCAGAGATACACGTAACCTGTGCTAATTTCATTGGTGACAAAAATCTCATGAGCCTTGATGGCCAGTGCCAGACATTTGACATTGTGAACCTGGTATGAAGGAAACTTATCTCTGAAAATAAAACAAATGGATATCTTAGTCCAAAGTGCCATCATGAGAGGTATTCTCTATAGCAGTCACTCAATCCCTCAGTTTTTTGGTAGGGAGAAGGGTACTTAAGTCACTGGGTTTTCCTGGCATTTGAAAGAGAGTCCTCATCTGAGTAATTTTCTGGAAAGTCCCTAGTAGGAGGAATGAAGCTAGGGATGAAGTACTGAATCATTGCCAAGTTAGCATGGCAGTTTGGGGCTATAACAGGTGACTAGTTGGATGAAGGCAATGTACTCTAAATACAGAGTTTTGTGCTTGGGAAAGAATGAGCTTTTTGTTTCTAGGTATTTTGGCTCCGAAGTCTCTAGTCTCTTTTTATCTTTCTATTAATAATTTATATTATTTGCATGGCTCATACAGAGGAATAGAGACAGGTGACCATAACTAATCCCCAAGACACCTGAGGACATACCCAGTGGCATTTGCAGTAATCAGCATTTTTTCTACCCTTCCTTCAGTGAGGAGCAGCAGCAGTCCATCTTTTCTCCATTTCTTAATGGTAATTTCATCCTTCAGAAGGTGGAAGAATGAATGATGGGAACTTTTGTTCTGGATTTAATTCTCAAAGATAGGAACACATGGGTGGAGTGGAAATGATGGAAACATTGTAACGGGGAGTGGCCATTTCATCTTAGAATTTGTAATAGAGAAGAAATTCAGGAATGGTGTGACATACACTCTAAATTTCTAGTGATAAAATTTCATAGGATTCAAATAAAGGACAGATTAAAAGTCCAATAGTGATGGAAAGATCTTGAGAATAAAGTTACGATGCCACAAAGGGAAAGAATTCCATCAAGGAGAAAAAGAGGGAGTTGTCAAAAAAATGGCATAAATATACCAGGAATTCATAATCCAAACAAGATTTTTTGAAGAAATGTACAAAAGATGGACGCAAGGGCAGAAAGCAGAAAATAAAGATAAAAACATAGCACTGTCCTCTAAGAGTAGATATGAGAAGTTGTCAAGGAAAGCTGAAAATTTTTTTACAAGGACTTTTAAAAGTCTATACTGAAGAAATGAGGAGCATCACAGAAGTTGCAGGTCTTTTGCTTAGTTAATGGAACAGCAATAATTGACAGCAGAGAAATAATATTAATTTTGCTTCTTTTTTCTCTACCAAAGACTACGATCATTGAACAAGAAAGGATAAAATAAAAATGGCAAATAAGAAGTTGATACATTTAAAATATAGTGAGAGAATATCCAGTTCCTCTTGAGTTCAAGTCACTGAGCCTCTATGTTCTACATCCCAGGGAGATGAAAGAACTACCTGGCAGGTGTGATTATGGGACCATCGTCAGTGGTCTTTGAAAAGGGATGGAGTATTGGGACAATTCCAGGGCGTGGAGAATTAGGAGAATTCCATAGGGCTGAAAATGGACAAATATCTTGATTTTCAAGAGTGGGAAAGAATGGAGCTTGTATATTATTTGTCAGGAAACCTGAAATCTCTTCCAGGGAAAAATACTAAAATATATAATTAAAGAAATGGTTAGTGAACATTTAGCAAAGGAAGAAGTGATCACAAAGAGCCAACATGGCCTCATAAAAAAAGGGATATCAATAAGAAAAAGGAAGACCCCATTTATGCAAAAATTTTTATATCAGCACTATTTGTAGTAGCAAAGAAATGGAAACAAAGCTCTTGTCATTGGGGAATGGAACACTTCGTGGTATATGGATATATTAAAATAATCCTAACCCTGGAAGAAATGATGACTATATAGATGACACAGAGAAACATGGGAAAGATTATATTAACTGATGTAAAGTGAAATAAATTGAACCTGGAAAACAACATGCGTAGTAACTCCAATAATGTAAATGATGAAGAACAAAAACAAAACTATCATAATCAAATGCTACGGAAAATGGGTTTTTTTATTTGTTGTTCAGTCATGTCCAACTTTTAATGATCTCTTTTGATGTTTTCCTTGGAAAAAATACTGGAGTTGTTTGCCATTTCCTTCTCGAGCTCATTTTACAAATAAGAAAACTGAGGCAAACACGGTTCAGTGACTTGCCCAGGGTCACACAGCTATACAGGTAGTAATTGTCTGAGACCAGATTTGAATTCAGGAAGATGAACCTTCCTAATTTCAAGCCCAGTCCTCTATTCACAATGCCACCCAAGGAAAATGCTAGACTATATCATTAAAGAGATGATTAGTGAACATCTAGAATCTCATCCTGTATATAGCTTGTTTGCATATATTTGTTTGCATGTGGTCTCCCCCATTATAATGTAAATTCCTTGAAGGCTCAGAGAGTTGGGGTTTTTTTTGCTTCCTTTTGCATACTAGGTACTTATCACATAGTGGGAGCTTAATAAATGTTTATTGAATGATTAACTTAATGCTATAAAATTCTAATGATTAAGCTTGACCCCAAAGACAAGATATGAGAAAATACTTTGACCAACTCTTTGCAAATATGGAATACTATGGGTGTGAAAAAGTATACAAAATCACAGACTTTTTCTCTGTATTGATTGGTTTTGCTGAACTTTTTTTTTAATTCTTTGTGATAAGGGAGGACCCTACACATTAGAAAATGTAGGTGATATAAAAACAAAATGTATTAATAAAATTTTATTTTAAAAAATAATTAGTCATGCTAGACTGAATTCATTTCCTTTTTTGACAGGGTTATTAGACTGGTACACCAGGAGAATCTAGATACTGTTGAGCTAGATTTTATTAAAGCATTGGAAAAAATCATTTTATTTTTATAGACAAAGTTGAGAGATGTAGACTTGACAATAGTCTTTTTAGGTAGATTCCAAATGGATTGAATCACAAAGCAATAGCTATTAATCATTTGATATCATCTTAGAAAGAAGAAGAGAGCCCAAAGAATTTGTGCTTAGCTCTGTGCTTTTTAACATTCTTATTAATGAAAGATCAAGGCATAGAAAACATGCTTATCAAATTTGCAGGTGACACAAAGTTAAGGGGAATGGCTAATTTGCTGGATGATGGAGTTAGAATTCACAAGGATCCTGACAAGCTAATGGATTGGGCTGAATTTAATGAGATAAAAGGAAATAGGAATAAATGCAAAGTTTTGCACTTGGGTTAAAAAATCCATATGTACAAGATTAGGGAGGTATGGATACACAAAAATTATCCTAAAAACAAGTTCATGGTTTTAGTAGGCAGTAAGAGGAATAAGAATGAGCATTGTGAGTGAGGTTTCAAGTTGCATTGAGAAGCATATCTTCCTAGGAATGAGGAGGTCATAGTCTCATGTACTTTGTCCTTATCAGACTATATCAGGAGCATGATCTTCAATTCTAAGTGTTACATTTTGAGAACATTGGTAAGATGGCAACTAGGACAGTAAGGGGTCTCGAGTTTAAGTCATATGGCCATCTGGGAAGAAGATTGGGGTTGGGGGACGGTCAAAAAGATGGATGAAGGCTGTGATGTTGAGGCAGGATTTGATCTGTTCTCTTTGTCCCCAAAGAGGAACCAGCAGCAATGTTTGAAATTGTAAAGAAGTAAATCTCAGCTTCTTTACAAGAAAATTTTCTTAACTAATATCCAAAAATTAATGGGCTGCCTCAAGAGACAAATAGGTCTCCATCCTTGGGAATCTTCAAATAAAGTCTGTAAGTCAAAGGTGTCATATCAGGGATTCCTGTTATTTGGGGCTGGATTAGAAGGGAGCTGAGGTCCAGTTTTAGAGCTAACACTCCAGTTTTGTGATTCCATGAGACTTGCTTTGCTTGGTCTTACCTGGCAGCACAAAGACTAATGAACGGTAATGGCCAAAAGGCAGATTTAAGCTTGAGGTAAAGAAAGACTTTCTAACTATGAAGACTCTCCAAGTGTTGAGGAGATTTATTTAGGAGGCTGTGGCACCCCATTCCCAACTAGAGGTTAGCAACCGAAGGATCCTTGTCAGATCTTTTTCAGAGGACATCCCCCTCAGAATCAGATGGCTCTTTACGGTTCTAAGATTGTGTGACACCCAAATCTATACAGTCAGTCCTAATCTCTTTCCTAAACCCTAACTTGCTATTAGGAGTGAGCCTGATTCAGGCTTGCATCCTGTCAGTTTATCTTTATCTTTTTTATTAATTTATTTTAAACTTAAATATACGATAAGAAAAGAAAGAGAAACATAAACTTAAATTCTAAAACTTAAATGTAAAATAAGGAAAGGAAAAAAATGCATTGTCATGTGCACAGCAGAATGAAAGTGAGGATTCAAAATATACAGCAATGAATTTCCATTTCAAGAAAGCCTATATAATAAATACTACACATTGTGTCCAGAGCTGTCCATCTTTCTTTGCTTTCTTGTGAGTTTTCTATTGTTCCCTGCTGTGCACTCTTTTCTTTGTTCTTTTTTTCCCTGTCCTTCCTGCCTCCTCCAAGAAGGCTACAATTAAATGCAGATATATTTTTATATACATGTATATGTATGTGTATGTGTTTTATATATATTTGTACGTATATCAGTTTATCTTCAACGTTGGGATAAAATGAGGCTTCAAGCCATGCCAGAATTACCCCTTATGAACTATATTACAAAGAGGATTCCTGATCAGGTACATGGTGGACTAGGTGGCTTTTACTTCTTTACCTTTCAGCTCTTATAAACTATAGACTTTATGAACTCTATTTTTCATTAACCATAACAGGTTATTTCTTTTTCAGGAAAGGAATTGGTCATCTCAATGGGCATTGGCTGGGCAGAGAAGGAAATATGATCACACTCAAAGAAATGAGATGGCATTTCAGGAGAGAGAAGAAATTCAAACCCTCTCATTCCATCCTCCAGTTCTGCTTTTCCACAAAAGTCCTTCCATTCCAGGAATGAACTCACAACTTACCTTTAACCTTTAGGGTGTTTGTCTTCTTTCAAGGATCAGTTCAGGTGGCACCTCCTTGTAGAAATCTTGCCTCTTTTCCCAGTTAATGATGGTCATTCCCTTCTTAATCCTTTCAGGTCTGAAGTCTCTCCTGCTCCTCCTTTCCCTCCTCATTGGTGAAAGCCTCTTAAGCCCCAATCTAGACATGTTTCACTTCCTTCCCCAACTCTCTCCTCAACTTTCCCACTTTCACTTTATATCCTCCATACCCACTGCTTTGCAGTTCCAGAACCATAATTAAATTAATAGTGTTGTTACCAGAAA
>CM053584.1:101917015-101934578 GCA_028627135.1 Pseudochirops cupreus
GGGCATTCCTGGAAAACAAGCCTGGCGCCACAGGCTCCACGTGATCACATTCAGCCTATTAGGGAACAGAGTATACTTTCAAATATCCAAGGGTCCTCAGTCACGTAGACACTTTAGCAAAGGGCCTAGGGGCAGGGAAGATCTTCAGATTCCCATAACACCCTGTAACATTCAAAATCAAACTATCTCTCTTAACCATCATTCCCATACATATATGCATATACACATATATGTGATTATATATACATGCACACATGTGTACATGTATGTGTGATCTAAAGGTATAGATGAATGATGACCAGGGGTACATATATACACATACACATATTCATGTACATATATATGTATGTGTGCATAATATTATATTTAAATTCACATATATGCACATGAAATGATGGCCAGAGATTTATATGTATATATTTATATTAATATATGTGTGTGCATATAAATCCTTGGCCATCATTCCATATAGATATTGATAGCTATAGAGGATTGGTGGCCAGGGACATGTGTGTGTGTGTGTGTGTGTGTGTGTGTGTGTGTGTGTGTGTGTCCCTAGCCATCATTCTTCTATATCTGCATCTTGATGTTCAAGACTGTCCACAGTCTAATGTTACCCTATCTTTCTAGTTTTATTTCATAAAAGTCCTCTCCATGTGCCCTTTGCTCCAGCCAAACCAGATTTTTCTGTCCCCATGTGTACTCTGTACTTTTCTCCTCTGTGTTTTTGTTCTTACAATTTCTTATCTTTAGAATGAATCTGTTTTGAATAAGTTGCATAAGATAGCCTTTTTGGTCCCTTCTAACTCTATATGTATAATCTTAACTCTTATCTCTTGTTGAGTTTCTACCCATTCTTTAAAGGCCAACTCCAGTTCCATCTCTTCCCTGATTTCCTGCCTCTCCCTCCCCAAGTTAGCAATGATCTTTTGGCCTCTGAACTTTATATAAAACTTTTTCTCTTATCTACCTGCCATATTTTACTTCATATTATGATTATTTTTGTATGTGCCATGTTCAACTACTCAACTATAAAAGACTTTCTTACATAAACGTTATATCTCTGCCAGAACCTATTTTGGGTGTGCAATAGATGCTTAATGAATGTCTATTGAATTTAATTTTCTTGGTTGTCAAGTGTTTAATTGGATTTCCTTCTTTTACTCTACTACCTTACTTGCTCCTATTAAAGTCTCTTCTAGAGCACTAGGTTCTCATCATCTCATAGTTAACTCCTCTAGGATGTCCTCTAACATGTTTTTCCCCTTCGATTGCCTTACCTAAAAATGACAGATGATAGTACAAGTCTTACCTCACCCTGCCTCATCCCCAGCAATAGTTTGTTTAATATTTGCCTAGAAGCCTAGAATTTAAGTTCCCTCCTTGGTGAGAACTTTCAGGACCAAAGATCTCCTCACTTAGAAGTCTTGCCCAGAAGTTGATTTGAGAGTGGGTTGTGGAAGGTCTGAAAGGTATTCAATACAGTATGATGCCCAGAACTAAAAGCAAATCTAAACTGCTCCCTCAAAGGAGTAGATTGCTAAAATTGAATACTGATGAAAAATAAAGGCCCCAGAAAAATCATAGATCATGGTAACCTGTCACCTGTCATAGGCAAATGAACAATAATGGCATTATTCTAATAATTGGGAGGCTCTTGGTCATACTTTATTTTCAGCAGTGACAGCTTCATGGGCTTGAAGCTCCATCACTGTCAGCCAGGAAAACTTCATCAGTCACTGATTCCTTCTTCCATGCTCTTCACTCTCCTTGCTTTGAATTAAAAGTGCAAAATGAAAAGTGCACATATAGACACATGCACATTCTAATACCCTGGAACCCGGTTTTGGCAAAGGGTACAGAAGGACTAATTACCACAATTATCACTGAGAAATTAGAGGATGACTCTCTGAAGATACCTAACAAAATCAATGAGCCCTATTATGAATAAAGGAGAGAAAATCCTGGTGCAATCTGGGGTACCAAGGTCCTCTAAAGCCATATCTAGAATTTTGCTGGGTAACAAAGATATTGATCATGTCAAATATAAGGTGAAGATGAGAAATAGTCATGAGTGAATGATAGATGCAGAGAAACACAGAGGAATCTAACAGCAGAGAATCTAACAGAAGAACTCAGAGAACATTTAGTTGAAGTATTATTTTTAAGGAACCCCTTTTACATGCCCTCAGAGTGTTTATTCCAGCTTTATTTAGAGACCTCTAATGAGGAACAACCTACTATCTCCCAAGGCAGCCAATTCTACCTACAGATAACTCTGTTAGGAAGATTTACCTTGCATCAACATCTCTCCAAAACATCCCTTGCTCCCAGTTCTCTCCAAACCGAATTCAGGGTAAACTGAGGAAAAATTGCCTTGGCAAGACATCCACATCACTTTTCTATTGCAAACCCCTTGCACATGCCCCAGGGACATGCTGGAGTCAGCTCCAATCTCTAGACCCCATTATTAAACTGTGAGTATGAACATTTACACCGCAGAAATTAACAAATTGGGAATGGGGGCTTGGTTTATTATTCTATTGATATCTAGACTTAAGAAAGTGGAAGAGAACAGATAGATTATACTTAAAATTGTAGCATAGAAACTTTTTTTTTCTAGAGAGATGATGATTAAACATTTGCCAGCATACTTTTGCATGTAGGTGAAAGACAAAATATCTTCCATCAAGTGAATAACTTCCAAGTACTGCAAAAGCTTGCTTTTCTTATTGAACGTAAAATTTCCCCTTCCACCTGCTTAGTCAAAGAAAAGTCAGTCTGATGATTGAGGACTAACCTGTTCACTGATTAGAACCCCCTGTTGCCTAGCAAATTCCTCTGTCCACTCCCTTCCCCTAGCTGACCCATACCTCTGCCCTGTATACTGGAGCTCAGGGCTCAGTTCATATCATATCATATCACCTAAGGTAGTATAACATACTTTCCTCTTCCCTTGAAATACCTGGAATTACTGATTCTTAGGAGGTGTGCCCAGAGAGGAGAATTAGCATAATTATCTGGATAAGCCCTGACCCAAACTGTGCTCTGGAGGTAAAATAAAATAATAAAATTAAATTAAATTAAACTTAAAAATAGCAGAGGTTTTACTATGAATCATTCTGGTTGGGCAACCTCACCCAGTAAGTGTTTACCTCTACCTCTCTGGGTAGATATACAGAGCCTTGGAAGAAAGAAGACCCACTCAGGGTAGAAAGATAATTGCTATGTCCCAACATTTTCTTCCTCCTCCCTGTCATTAGTCTGGCATTCTAGGAATCTCTTGGCTCCCCCAAACATTATAGATCATTTTCTCATAGGGACATTTCCCTGCTGTGGCACAACTCTATGGGGATACTTCTCCTCTAGGAAATGGCGGTTTATTTACACACGTCTGGGTATTTATTTATCTTGCTTTGCTGTCCCTTCTCATCCATGTGTCCCTCAGTTCTTCCTGAATAATGTCAGATGCTTTGCTGCTTTTCTTCCTTATCTGTCACCTGCCTGTTACTGTCCCAATGGCCCATGCCACCAGAGAGACAGCATATTTCTTGGTTCACAATTAAGCAAGAGCCAGGGATACATAGTATTCCCCCATCTCTAAACTAAGAGTAATGACATAATTGGTCTCTTGACAGTACATTCAAATACTTCATTGGGTCCATCCTGAAAACCCTTGCTGACATGTCTTCTGCAGGTGAACTATAGACATAAAAAACATTGGAGTCAGACCTTCCATACCTTAGTCAACAGATTTTTGAGAATGCTGAAGGAGCTAGGTCTTCTGCAGTAAAATTCTCTCTTTTTCAAGGGGATTCCATTTCATAATATGAGTAAAAGAGGGGGAAAAAGCAACAAAGATATTCACCTCAGGGACCACTAATAGAAAAAAGATTATACCTGTCATGGACTTGCGCCTGGGGTAAGTAGGATAGGGAGTATAATTTTGATAAGCAGACCCACTTAAGTTCTCTTAGTCAGGTACTAGGGACAGGAAAAAGGAACTGGGAGCAGCCAGGAAGGGATGATATTGATAAATATCATCTGTGCTGATTCAAAATGTGTAGCTCAGTAAGTTTTCTAAGGCTGAGCTATTTCACTTCCTTGTTAAGGAATTAAAATATCTTTGCCCCCAACATTCTTTTATTTCATTTATTCATTTATTTATTTTATTATTTTTATTTCCTACATGGGAGGCAGTATGTATAGGTTGGAATGAAATTATTTTAAAAGAAAAATTTCTTATCTTCTACAAAAATCCTACTCTGATGTCTCACCAGTTCAACTTAATTCAATAAGCACTTATTAAGCACCCACTGTGTCCCATGTGGATGTAAGAGGCTGGAAATACAAATATTTTTTTTAAATAGCTCCTATTCTCAAGAAGTTTACATTCTGTTGGAGTGGCTTGGAGTGACTGTGGGTTCTTAAAGTCTGTGTTCATGGTAGTAAAGCACCAGCAGTGCTAAGTCCTACCCAGCTGGAAAGGTTTGAAGTATGGGCCTAGCAATAGACCATGTCTGTCATCCAAGGGCCACCTTAGCTAAATGGGATAATACCTATCAGGTCATGGTGGGGGTCTTTTGTTTGTTTTGTTTTACCGTGGGAATTAGAGGAGAACTATATATTAAGGTAAGGAGTGTTAATGATCTATCTTGATGGAAGGTTTACAAAAATCTTGAAACCAAGGGTCTTTCAAAGTCTCAACATATTGTGGTGACTAAAAATCTTTCCTTTCAGCAGTTCAAAGGGGAAATGAACTTATCCTCCTTCCTTATTTCAGGCAGTGGTAGCTGGTAATCTGCATAATACCCACAGGATGAATAAAGTAGAGTAGAAGATAATTAGGGAGAGAGCAGGATGTTTTCATAAGTCTATAGATCTTTGAGGAGTGCTAATAGAAAAAGGAAGTACACCATCCAAGGAAAAAGAGCACACATGTTATGCTGTCAATATTACTCAAGATGGAATTAAGGAGAGACTCACTTATAAGATTCGTAAGGAGATTTTCAGAGAGAACCATGTGAGGTCCAAAGCCATGGGCATCACGGGATCAGAAACATATAGAGGAGGTAGAATTATAGCTTTGTAAGTAGTGATATAGTCCAGTGGTTCTTAAACTGTGAGTTACAATCCCAAATGGAGTAAAAAAAAAAATTCGGCAACAGTAAAAGGTTTCTGAATATGCAACAACCAAAAATTAATTCAAAATCAAATGAGTAATGAATCCAAGGTGTTTTGGGCAGCACTTTCTTGCAATTTCACTGTAGCCTTGGTTCTGAACACAAAGCATGCACGCTTTTCATTGTGCGTGTTCTCAAGCCACTCTATATCAACAAAGACTGCCAAAAATGGGGTCGCAAGCCGAAAAAGTTTAAGAAGCCCAGAGAGACAACCCAGGTACTTTGGAGAAAGAGAGCTGGTCCCCCGGGAAATGGAATGACTGCCATCTGCTGGGAGCTAAGGAAAAGCTTAGAGCTCAGAAGCATGGGCCACAAGGGGAAAGACTCTGTTGGAGAGTATCAACAAATGTCCTCTTTTGGGAGCTAAAGAAAATGGTAAGAGGTGAGGACCTTAGGCAGAAAAATGGTGGAATGATCCTTATGAAAAGGAGCAACAGATTATGTTGTGAGCTACTGAGGACTCTCTAAGGCATGAACTGGAAGAGAAGTAACATTATCTTGCCTGCCAAAAGAACCATGGATATGAAAGAGCAGCACCCAGGGACCTTCTATTTGAGCCCAACCCAGGAGAATATGGTAAGATACAAGATTGTCTAGGTGCCTAATGGGGGTGGTTGAACACTAGTATATGTTGCTGACTACTCTAGACTCATATTTGGCAAGCGTAAACTGAACTAGATGGATTCCAAGGTCCTTTACAACTCTGTGAATCTAGTTTATTGCTTTTAACCTCTAAATAGACTTGTTGATATTTTGAGCTTTGTGAGACTATGTCCTTGTAAAAGGATCATATACCCTCCATAACTCTTGGAGGAGGTTGTGGGTACTGCAATTTAAATCCAGGGATGCCAAAAACTGTTGTGGTGGGGGTTCTGCCCACCCAAAAACTGTTGTAGTTTCATGATATGTTGTGTTGGAACCATCTCAAAGAATTCAGAGTCAGACCACCTCTAATCAAAGTAAAGGCATTTATTGAGATTGACACCGCTCATGGAGCAGGCTAAGTTCCAACAGGGAGCAGCAACTTCAGAGAGAACAAGATGGATTTTTATAGGGTAAAGATGCAATTACATAACAGAAATCATGTATATTAAGAAGACAAGAGGAGTTTGTTAAGGGATTAGGTAATGGAGGAAGGGTCCCATCTATGGTTCAGTGTTTTAACATTCTGCTCTTGCTGCCCTCCAATTGGGTAATTATTGTGGTCCTGTCTGGTCAAGATAGATAGTTAGGTATTGTGGTCCTGTCTTGTATTAGATAGATGATGTGATTGTGGTCGAATGCAAGCACACACCTGTTTCTGTGGGAATGGGTCTGGGGGCAGTGACCAGGTAGAAGCAGTAGCTGGATCTCCACTGCATGGACACACCTGCTGTTTCTATGGAAACTAAGATTTCAGGTAAACACCTGTTGTTCCAGTGAGCAGTGAGGCTTATAAGAAGAAGTTAGGACATTGCTGGGAGTGGGGGTGGGAGCTGGGTAGGTACAGTGGGGCCTGCTGTTTAGTGGGGCCAGGCCTATAATGAAGTTAGAATATTGGATTTGGGGGCAGCTTTATTAGGATTCCATCATGGAGAGAGGTATCACATACTGAAGCTTCCAGACTATATGCATTGGGGAAATACATCAAAGAAGTTAGCAATTCCCCAAGGTATGCCTGGGCCCTCTGTTTAATTAACTAAGCCCCTAATTAAAGAATTATAAAGCTAAGAATTTTTCATCTTCTTATAGAATCTAAGAACTACAGAATCTCAACATTGAAAGCGAAGCCACTAAGAGGTTCTAACTGACCAAGAATCATTTCTATAGCATCCCCACCCAGGGGTTACGTAGCCTCTTGTTAGAAGAGATTTCCAGCCTAGTCCTAGGAGTAAATGAAGTAGATATGTATCAGTGAGAAGCTTCCCTATCAACCCCCCCAATAAAATTCTGCCATCAGAGGTAAAGTCTTGACAACTGCCCCCTTCCACTTTTGATACGTAAATACAATGGGAGATATAGCAACAGATAGATTTATACCCTTGTGTGAAGTAGTTGAACTAGTTGCTTTTTTAAAAAATTTGAAACCACTGCTAGGTGTTAAAAAGTACTGTACATAGAACATTGGGCCTAGAATCAGGAAGATCTGAGTTCAAATTTGACCTCAGACATTTACTAGCTATGTAACCTTGGGCAAGTCACTTAACCTCTACTTGCTTTGGTTTTCTCAACTGTGAAATGGGGTTACCTTACAGTGTTCCTGTGAGGATCAAATGAGATAATACTTGTAAAGTACTTGGCATAATAGGTACTATATAAACATTTATTTTCTTTATCTTCCCCACAACCATACATTACCATGACTGCTTATCTCTTTTAGAGAAAGATTCTATAAAAATTTTAAAAGAGATGCTGAAACATCCGGACAATACTTAAAATCCTCTTTCAGTCTTGAACTCTCGATTTTACTCCTTGAAGATGACTCTAGTCTTATAACAGTAATCACTAGTGGACAGGGAATATATTATTGGAGAATCACATCATCTAGTTCAATCTCTTCATTTTATAGGTGACATTAAGTGACTTTCCCACACAGGTAGTCAGCAGCAGAACTCAGATTGGAACCCACAGTCCTCAACTCTAAATCTAGTGTTCTTTCTCCTGTACCAAGCTGCTGGTCACAGGTAGTTCCTGGGATCTTTTGTCTTAAGAGAAAGATCCATGGAATGAAAGACTGGAAGACTACAGGACAATCCACAGAACACCAGAGGATTCTGGTTTCTAATCCAATAAAACTCAAGGAGTATTTGTTAAGTTCCTACATAATGCATCACTTTGTGCTAGAGACTGGAGCTATGAAGACAAAATGGGAAAAACAAAAAACAAAATAGCCTGTTTCCCTCAAGGAGCTTATATTCTACTGGATTCTTAATGCAGACAACCAGAATTAACAGATGCAAACTTAATGAGTGGGAACCTACATAGATAGCTAACATTTGTGTCCTTTAGTTCCAGTACTTCAAGGACTCTGATTTTGTCTGTATGGATACTTGCTCCACCAGCGCATAACACGTCCTCCATAAACCTTAGTAGAAGGTCTCTGCTGAAAAATGTCATCAGCTTTCTGGTGATGAACCTCTCCTAACCTGACTAGTCTGGTGCTTGGAAGACAAACAGGCTGTCCATTGCCAAGCTTATACTTGAATCCTTGGCAGAACCTGCCAAAAATATTTCCTCTTTGGCATAGACTTCAAGGACCCAGGGTAACCTCCACAATAAGGAATCAGAGGAGGACTTGAGTTGAGGATTTTTTTCATACATACGGAAAAAAATATGGTATAAATCTAAGCAGGTTCAATGTCACCTCTGAATGCAACATCCCCATTCCCACTATAGCTATCCCTACAGAGTCATTATTGCAATGAAAATCAAAACGTAACTCTTTTCATCAATAATAAGAGGGCTATTCCTTTACTATCATTTGTTTCTTGCACTTTTGTCTTTCAAGGTTGTATCAAAGCTAATAGGTTTAGTTGAAAATTCTGAAACTTGGGGGGCAAATTGATCACTTACAAGAGGTTAGAACAATGACTATCCTCCCATCCAGAGCCTAAAATGGAAATCTCTAGGAATTTGTTCAGTGCAGTTCCTCATTGTCATCTTAAAGTCATAAACTTGTTAATTTAGAGCTAGGAAAAATCTTAGGAAGTCATGGGATCACAGACTTGGATCTGGAGGGGCCTGAGGCTGTCTAGCCCAGCCCCCTTCTTTTACATATGAAGAAGCTTGAATCCAAGAGGTTAAGTGACCCAAGTAAGTGGAAGAATTGGCATTTGAACCCAGATCATCTGACTCTAAATTCAACACTTATATTACCTGCCCTGAAGGCCTTCTTTATATGTTGCCTCCCTCCATTAGAATGACAGCTTCTTCAAATCAAAGACTCTCATATTTTTCTATTTGTATCCCTAGCGTTTACTTAGCATTGAGATGGTAACTAGTCAGTGCTTAATACTATACATCATTAATTCATTCATTTATTCATATCACCTCTGTGTTCTTCGATTGGAATCCGGAAAATCATTTGGTATCCCCAGCACGGTTTTCTTTGTAAAATAGCTTTGCTCTGCCATTTCTATAATAAGACCCATCTAGGGATGTATCAAACGCTTTGTTAACGATCTAATCTATTCCAGCTAATGAAACCTCTATTGTCCTCCAAACTTGGAATCCTGTCAAAGAGCACCATCAAAATTTTTCTGACACAGTATTTTTGTCCTCTTAACACGGTATCCAGGATTCTTTGCTCCATTTTCATCAAGCTGTATACAGCTCGGTTCATTTTAAAATTTACGTATCAATTGTCCCACAAACACAGTGTTCCCCTTAGTGGGGGGAACTATTCCCCTATAATATTCCAACTGGTTTCTTTCCAGTTTTTCTACCTGAGGCCAGGGCCTCCCTTCAGCAGCAACTCTATCTACTTCCCTCACTGATGTCATTCATTTCTTTAATTCATTCTTTCCTTCCTTCATTCCCTCTGCAATGTCATATCTACAATTCCCCAAACATTTGTGATTAAAAAAAAAAAAACAAAAACTTGAACAAGGTAAGTGACTGACTGTACCTTACTTTCTTCTTGCAACTAGTCTCAGAAACAGGTAATTGACCTGACTCTGGTCAAACAACTTTTTTTCCAGCAAATAATGAAGGTCCTTGGACGGTACTTAATGCTGCATGATGTCTTTCAAAAGCCTGGTGAATCATGCTGTATTTACCGATAGACATCCAGACACATGTAATGAGATTATATATCAGCCTCATTTAAGATAAAGTTTGCTGGGGGAGATCAGAATTGCTCCCTATGAGACTTAAATTAGGTGCAAAGCAATTACCTTTAAGCAACCAAAAAAATTGGCTTCTATAAAAATTCCATCTTAAATCGGCTTTTAACTATACATTCATTACTAGATACCTCTACTACTTTAGAGACAAGCAAGTCTCAAAAGATTCAAAATGTGAGCTCAGTTTGGATAAATGGCCCACAGGTTGGATCTTGGGAAAGTATGACCTCTTAGAAGGGACAGACTTTTCCCAGAGAATTCCAGAATTTTTCATTCTATTATCCAACCTACAATGAAAAAACTACTTAGTTTCCAAAACTGATTTCTAGGAATTTAGAAATTGTGTGGATCCCAGCTGAAAAATTCAATTAAGTACTTTTTTAGTGTCTACCATGTGAAAGACATTGTGCTAAACACTAGGGCTCCAAAGATTACAAATTCAACTTATTCTCTCAAGGATCTTGTCTTGAGACCCAGTGTTGTGTGGTCAGAAAATAGAAAGCTTCCAGAAAGATATTCTGTAATTGTACATTTGGGTAATACATTGGCTGATCATGTCTGAAGTAAAAAACAAATAACCACAAAGAACTTGATTTATTAGACACATTAATTAGTTACACTATCCTCAAAGAGGGCTGTAAAAACAGTCTATACTATGTGAAATAAAGAAGGAATGCGATGGTTAAGTGATATTCTGTTTATATGGCCATCCTATAGGCCATCCTAGAATAAAGTGGTCTAGTAGACACACCTTACCTAAAGGGCACCATGCCCCATTTTCCTGCAGACATCAATTTGTTGAGTTTAGAAGACCACCAAAATCATCGTCCACTCCCAACCACTGCTGAATTCAAGTATTTGAGTTATTGTCATGAGTAAGAACATTTAACTTCTAGTTTACCCCCAAAGGTAGAACCATAGGCACATAGACTTAAGCTGCTCCAAAATGCAACTAGCTGCTTTAGAATCATTAGCATCATCTCCACCACCACCACCACCAATCACCATCACCACCACCACCATAATCATCACCATCAATCATTAACAATAATGATAACAAAAACACCTGGCATTTAAATAGCACTTTGAAGCTTGCAAAATAGGTTTCCCATGACTAGAGGTCTTTAAAGAGGGATCAGATGGCCACTAGTTAGGGATATTGTGGAAGGGATTCCTGATCAGGTACAAATTGGACTCAGTGACCTCTGATGTCCCTTCCAAATCTGAGATTCTTCAATTCTGTCATCTTTTCCTCGAACAGACTTGGGATGTCTTTGACATTGTGTTGGAACATGACAGACACTATGCTCAAGACATTACTAGGAAAACATAAGCTTAAAGAAACACTGTATAGAAAACAGCAGGGGACAGTGGAAAGAGTTCTGTATCTAGAATCAAAAGATACAGGTTTGAATCTTTCTCCCACCCCCCTCAAAGCTGTGGGACCTTAATTACAGGAAGGTTGCTGGAGCCAGTTCCAACTGAGTCAAGAAAGCCAATTGTTAAATTTTCATCATGAGCATTTACACCCTGGAAATCAGCAAATGCTACAAATCAGGGCTAAACATTATTGTTCTGTTGATTGTCGAGATTTAAGAAATTGATAGAGAAAATATTAATAGAACAGATTTAATTTTAAAATATGCCAAGCATTTTGAAGAAGCAAGTTGTTAAACATTTACCAGCGTACGCCTGACTTTACCTTAACCCATGGGCTTCAGTAGCTTCAGTACTTCACTCTGTAAAATGAAAGTTTTAACAAACTGATCTCTAAGACCACTTTCTAATTCTAAGTCCTACTTTATCTGAAGGAGGAGAAAAAATCATTTGTTTGACCTGCTCAGTCCAGAGAGTTAAGGTATAACAGAGCCTCCTGGCTCTGTGCCTTTGCTAAGCTGTCCCCTATGTCTGAAATACTTTCGATCTTCACCTCCTCCTTCTTGAATCCACAACTCTACTTAAGCTTCAGTTCTGTTCGGGCCTTAAGTAACACCTCCTACAGGAGAACTTGCCTGTTTCTTCTAGATGATGATAACAATAAAGATAATAATACCATTTGCTTAGTACCTACTATGAGCAAGGCACCATGCTGAGCACTTTACAGATATCTCCTCTGATCCTCACAACAAGCCGACAAGGCAGGTGCTATCATCACCCCCATTTTACAGTTGAGGAAAGGGAGTCAAATAAAGATTAAGTGACTTGCCCAGGATCACACAGCTAGTATGTATCTGAGGCTGGATTTGAACTCAAGACTTCTTGACTCCAGGCCCAGCACTCCATCCACTGGGCCATCTAATTGCCAAGAACTGGTTATTAGTGTTCCTCTCTCCCACCTCCAAATTGACTTTTATTTTTAAAATACATTTTATATCTGTTCATCTGTGTGTACAATCTTTCCCCAGAGTAGAATATAAGCTCCTTAAGGGCAAAGAGCATGGTTTTATTTTTGCATGTCCTGTCCCTAGTGCAGAGCATAGTTAGTTCAGCAGGCATGTAATAAATGAGTTTTGATGGGGTGGCTAGGTGGCACAGTGAATAGAGCGCCAGCCCTGGAGTCGGGAGGACCTCAGTTCCAATCTGGACTCAGACATTTAACACTTACTAGCCATGTAACCTTGGGCAAGTCACTTAACCCAACTGCCCCTACCTTCCCCCCTCCAAAAAAGCAAAAAGCAAAAATTAAAAAACAATAAATGAGTTTTGATTTGAAACCAAATATAAGTTTGCCCAACAACCTGCTTGTCGGGTACTTTTTTTCTTTTTGAGGGGGCAGAATGGAGAATGAGCACCAGGAAGGGAACAGATACACTTTCCTGCTATCCTCTGAACCTCTGCCTAGTGTTTGGAACTTAGGGGACTGTGCCTGACCTAACAGAGAGAGAATTTCACTCCCCTAAGAAGGTCCTTATAGGGAAGATGGGAGCTAAAATGTTCCTTTCGTCTGTTTGTTTGCAAATTCTGTGGCCTTGTCCTTCTTTCCTGCTATGTAACCTGAAGCTCAGGTAGAAAAAGGAGGCTTGATCCAGAAGTGCAGCAGTCCCTATGTTCTTTGGGGGTACCCTAAAGAGGGGGCCCCTCCAGGATGCACAGTAAGGCATTTCTAGAAGAGGTCAACTGGTACAGGACTGGAGGTGTGGGGTGGTCCACCACCACATTTGTCTGTGGGTAGACAGAGGATGAGAAGACATTTTCATGCCAGTGGCCAAGCGCAACCAGAGCAGTGGTTCCCGTATAAGTGCAATATTCCATGGTCCCTTCCCCTGCTTGCTCATGGCCTTGATAGAAGAAAAAAGTCATGAGACAGACTCAGGTTTTCTCCAAATACAATGAAGGTTTCTGGCGCTGTTCTTAGAAGAGTCTCTTACTATGAGTTAAACTAGTGTTGTCTTGCTTTCATAGGAAACATGTTGTTTCTCTTCATTCTGTGGGTCTGCCTCTGGACTGACTCCTTAGGCCCGGGCTACTCCCCACTTAGAGCTTGGAGCTATTTTCTCTCATTCTAATAATAGTTCCATTGTTATGCAGACATTACACAAATGGATTTCTCATGACTAATCTTTGAGAGGCCTTCCTCTTTGACTTAAGCTCTTTTTTTTTTCCCCTGGCTGGTTCCTTGTTTTCAGCTAAACTAGGCAAAAAGCTCAAAATGTGGCTGACTTAACCAAGCAACCACCAATGAGAACATCATAGACTGGAGGCACATCTCGACCAAGCGTTCCCAGACTTCTGTCAAGAGCTCCGTTTGATTTGTCTCAAATCCTTTATTTTACCAATATAAATACCAGTAAAAAATGCTTAACACAAATGGAACTGGGGATTAATGAGGAGCTGGGCAACGCTTGTCATTAGCCAGTTTGTCAAACTTTGATGAGACCAAGTCTTGTAATCTATATGTTTTGACTTAACTCTTTTTATGCCTGAAAAAAGAACAAAAACAAATTTTTGGAAAGGGGGTCACAGGTAGGTATTATTGCCCTCCACCATCAAATTATGGATTATGTTTAAGACATCTCAGATTCATTTCCACTGGATCTCCAGAACAATTTGACCCCCAGCTTCTTTAGTTTCTTCCAGAAAGAGAATAAAGATAGCACAGATATACCTCCTTGGCAGGAGGAGACCAGAGATCCCTCCACCTCAAACTTGGGAATCATGGAACAAGAAGGGAAACTCACCCATGGAGAGGTTCTGACCACATCCTCCACCACTAATTGCACCCTCTCCTTCCTCAAAACTTTACCTAGTGCCCCAGAGAAAGCGAGCCTGAGAGGCTTACCATTTGCTAGGATAAGACTTCCATTGAAAAGAGGGGTAGTCATTTGGACAGTGAGCAAGCATTTATTATTATGTGCTCTGTGCTGAGGATACAACAAAATCCAAAAACATAGGTCAACACCTTAAAGAGCTTCCATTCTAATGGAGGCCCAAAGGATGAGTGCTCATTGGATCCTGGGACCCAGAACCAGGCACTTGCTAATCTGAACCGGGATCTTCTCTTGTCATTGCCTTTTTCATTAGCTGAAATTAGGAGGGAAAGCTGAGGCTACAAGGTGTTGACTTCCTGGAAAACAGATAGGTGATTTAGCTAGGCAAGTGAACAAGAACCCCCCAGACCAGCCTGTGGTTACTGTGGTTGCTGAGGCTGAAGTTGCGATGACTATATTGTTTTTTTTAACTGACCCCTCTACCTTTGGCTTTTACATCACTGGTTTCCTAATGTATTCCTCCCTCTTCCCCACTCAAAGAACCATGTCCTATAACAGAGAAGAAAAAATTTTTAAAAAATTCAATAAAACTAACCAAAAATTATTGACTTTATATGCTATATTCTACACCCTTAATCAATCATTTATGGGGGGAAAAAAAGTAGGCAAAGTGCCTTTTTATATCTCTTCTTTGGGGCTAACCTTGGCCTTTTATAATTTCTCAGGAATCAATTTAAAGTGTTCTGCTGCATATGGCCATTTATTGTTATTGTCTCAGTTTCTCACTGAAAACAACCACCAGACTTTTTACAACCAACTCCTAATTCTGCTTCTCAGTGAATGACATAGCTGATTTATACCTTTGACTTCTTTGGGGAAATACAAAGTCTCATATGATTTGGAGACCACCTCTAATCATTATACTTTACACATGAAGAAACAAAGATCCAGAGTGGCTGTCACTTGCCCAAAGCCTCAAGTCCAAAGCAAATTCTCTTTCCACTATACCCTGTATCTCCAGGCTGACAAAAAGCAAAAGTCCCCAGTACTGCTCCACTTTGTGCCCCCCAAAGCTACCTTCTTTGTCTCTCCTTTTGGAATTAGAGCAGAAAGTCTTACTTTGTTTACAATATTAAGGCCAGAAGGTGACCAACCTAAAAAAATCACACTGGAGTTATCACACAAGTCCTAAATCATGTTATTTATCATGGTTCCATTTTTTGTTTCCAGATTCAGGGATTTTTCCTGGACTGTTTTTCTTAGAAATTTATTCAAGCATTTTCTGAGATAGCAAGCTTTTTGAGGACAGGGGTCATGTCTTTGTTTTTATATCTTCCCCAGGTTTAGCATTCTTTATACATTGTAAGCATTTGATATATGCCCATTTATAAAATAAATAATAACTTAAAAAATTAAATTATATATATGCAAATTTGAACTGAATGCAAAGGAGCTCTCATCTAGATCCAAAAGTTGTCTTGGGATTGAGCTGACTAAAACAAGAATTTTCCAGTTCCTGTTTTATTTTATTTATTTTTCAGCAGTATTTAGGGGAATACTTGAATATCAAAGCAGGGGACATTGATTGTTTGACCCCTTTTGAGGCTCAAGTTAATCATCTTTATGGCTAGTCCATCTAGGCAACATATCCCAGAACCTCTGGGCAGGGGCAGACTACCCTAGGCTTTTCTAAAGAAAAGAGGACCAACAACCTCTAAACTCTGCTTATGGCTAATTCAGCAAACATTTCAACTTTTATTCCTTACCTACCACTCCAAAGTGGCATTGGTCAATATTACCAAGTATTTGAACTCACCTTTTAGAAACAAGAGCCCCATCCCTTAGGCAGTGGTTCTCAACCTGTGGGTTATGTTCAATTTGTAACAATGAAAATACATCCTGCATATCAGATAGATTCATAACAGTAGCAAAATTACAGTTATGAAGTAGCAACAAAAATAATTTTATGGTTGGGGGTCACCACAACATGAGGAACTGTATTAAAGGGTCACAGCATTAGGAAGGTTGAAAACCAGTGCTTAGGGGATTCCATCCACTGGTTGAATAGGAAGGGAATTTGCTTAACCTGCTGTGAAGTGCTATGTGATATTGTCCATAAGTTATGGATGGCATTTTCAAAAGTTGCCATGACCCAGAGTCTTGAGGGTTTGGATGTCTTCTTCTCCCACCTCCTAAATTTTGGCCACTTCAACTTCAACTCTTATTACAAGGGTGTTGATTTAAAAAGGATTGTCTAATGAAATGGATTTGGAGGTATAAGACCTCACTTCATCTCCATAGGCCTTGGTGTCATCATTTATAAAATGGCAGAGGGAGGGCATTGAACAAAGTGATGACTAAGGACCATTCTAGTTCTATTATCTATGAGACTAGATATGACAAACTGTAGATTCTGTCTCCTTCCTTCTTCTTGGTTGCCATAGACTCTAAAAATGTTGTAAATGTCATGATTAAATGCATGAAACATTCTTTTTCTTCCTGCAAGCCTTGGTATCTGTCAAGGATTCTTCCTTAAGCAAAAAGGACCATAAGGGAAACATGCAGCTGCATTGTAAAAAGATGGCACAAGAACACGAAATGGTGACAGCAAATTCTTCCTTAATTGCTAGTTTAGAACTTGTGTCTCAGTCCAGTTTTGCCAGCACATTGATACACAAAAGCATTTTAATCGGGGGGCGGAGCCAAGATGGCGGCATAGCAGCAGCAACATATCGCAGCTCTCACATAGCCACCCCAAAATACCCATAAAATAGGACTCTAACCCAATCCTAGAACTCCAAAACGCACACAAAGATACTTCCCACTAAAGTCAGCTAGGCTACAAGGAACCATACCAGCACTGCGAACCAAAACCAGCCTGCCCTGAAGCCCTGGCTGTGCCCCGGGGGCGGCTGGACGGGAGGAGCTGAGGAGCCTCTCAGGTGAGCGGATTACCAGCAGCTGCGAGAGGGGATTGTGAAAGGGGGAGATAAGCAGTCCGGCAAAAGGCCTCCAGAGCAGAAAAGCGAAAAGGCAGAGGTTTTGCACCCGCCTCCCGTTGTAGCTTCCCACCCGCCCGTGGCCTGCAGACAGCAGGGGGACTTAGCGATTGTTCTCAGGCCAGTGCTCTCGCGTTGAGCGGCCTGGATCCGGATTGCCATCTTGGGCCTCCATCTTGGAGTCTTCATTATCCAGTCAGCCGGAAGTATTTAGGAGGAGTCCCAGCATCTTCCTGAGAGCTATGGCAGCCAGGAGAACCCAGCGATTTGGGACAGAGCTTTCCCTTCTGGAAGCAGAGCCCCACAGAGATTTTAAAAAAAATCACGGTCTGAAGAACCATGAGTAAGAA
>CM053584.1:101935078-101959335 GCA_028627135.1 Pseudochirops cupreus
TGTGTGTGTGTGTGTGTATGTGTGTATATATATATGCAATTATTATTGTTGTTATTGACTGCATCCAACTGGAACTTGAGATGCACGGGCGCTGCGGTTGGGGGATCCATCCTGCCCTACCAGGGGGTGACATGGGAGAGGGTGGATTGGGGGAGGGGGGGAATACTGGGGTGGCTGTTTTGGGGTGGTGGGCGGGGGAAAGATGGGGAGAAAAGATGTAACTCAAAAAAATTTAATAAAGAATCTCAAAAAAAAAAAAAAGAAATATAGCTCTGAAAAAACAGCCTTTAAAAAGATCCCATTTTGTTTCAAACAGAGCTATTTTAAACCGAAATCACTCCGGCTTTCATTGGCCCATAATAACCTCCAACCCAAGCCTCTGCGGCACACTGTTATGGTTTCGATAGATTAGAATGAGCGCAAATAGCAATTGTTTTCTGTTTTGGTCAGAAATTTCAAAGCTCATCTATTCCCAGATTGATATTTTTGTGACTGGTAAATTAGACCATCTTTTGTCTCAATTTTTATCTAGCTCTCAGTCGTTAAATGGGCATTGCCTGAGACAAATTGAAATGTGGGAAAGACCTAAATTTGGAAAGGTCAAGATAACCCACTACATTAGTGGACCATTTTGACTTTTGTCTTGCCATTGAACTCTGATGACCCTGGAGAAGAGAGTGAGGCTGATGACTTTGTGCAGCTCTGCCTCATTTAAATCTAATTCACAAGTAAATCAAAGCATCACCTTCTTGACGTCACTGGTCCTCTTGGAGAACAAAAGATGAACAACAACAAAAAAGCAAAAATAAAATATCATTCTGTTCTGCAAGGTACATATCAGTGAAAGGGGGACCTAATATCAAGAAGCAATTGAGACAAAGAATGGGCAAGTGTGCTGTATAAAGCCACTATGTAGTCAATGGGATCTCTGGGATGAGATCTCCAGTCCCCACAGTACGTCTAGGAGGCTGTCCAGGACCTGCTTTGAGGATGTAGTCTAGAAGCATTGCCCAGAGCAGAAGTACGCAATACAAGGCCTAGCCAAAACCAGATGAAAGTGCAATTGGGAAATATTTAGCAAAATAAATTAAAATACAATGAACATAGACAATGCTAACATGTGAATTTCTTAAGTTAGGTTTAGTGGCTTCAGTTTCAATTTCAGTTTGACATAACTGACCCAGCAAAAGAGAAGTGAATGACAAAGGGAACTGACACCATAGGTAAGTAGACTCTTTGAGAAGCACTTTCAACTGGGGAAGCAAGCTGGATCCAGTCCTCTGCATGTGTGGCTTGAGGCCATCAAGCAACAGGACCCTTAATCTCAATCTTTACCTGAGGATGTGTGTGAGAGAGTGTGTGTGTATAAAGCTTAAGGGCTATCACACAATGTGGGTGTGCCTTATTTTAAAAAAATCTGGATTTAAATATAGATCACAGATTTAGAGCAAGAATAGGCCTCAGAGGTCATCTTCTAGCCCAGCCTTCACATTTTACAGATAAAGAAACAGATTCAGAGACAGGAGGGACCTCAGAGGTCATTGTCCAACCCCCCATTTTACAGAAGAGGAAGCAATCAGTTGTCTGTAAACATTATTAAGAACTCACTATGTTCAAATTAGGAGGAATACAATGAAAGGCAAAAACAGGATCCCTAGAGCCAAGAGATGTTAAAGAACTTATCCAAGGTCACAGAGTAGTATTAAACAGTAGAACTAGGATTTAAAATAGGCAGCAAGGTAGCACATGAGATGGAATGCTGGACCTGGAATCAAAAAGACCTGAATTTAAATCCTGGTTCAGATACTTATTAGCTGAGCAACCCTGGGCAAGTCACTTAACCTCTTCATGTCTGTTTCCTTATCAATGAAATGGAGATAACAATAGTACCTACCTCCCAGCACTGTTGTAAGGATCAAAGGAAATAATATTTGTAAATGTTTTCCAAACCTTAAAACCGCATATAAAAGCTAGCTATTATTATTAAACCTGGGGTCACTGATTCCAAATCCAGAGTTCTTCCCATTATACCAACCCTCTGGGAAGAGAGCTAAAGTAATTTGCCTACGATTCCATTGGTAGTAAGTAGCAAAGTCAGAATTTAAGTTGAGGTCTTTTGACTCAAGGCAGACTCTTGCTACTGCATAGCTTTGCTCTTCTTAATCAATTAGGTGGTAATGACATGCTTTATAGAATGATTCTCATCTGAGTTCCATAGCACAGTGAGATGCTCCAATCCATTTTAAGTATTATTCAATTCAAAAAATTTTAATATTCGATTTTTTTCAGGGCACATACATTTTATACCAAGTGAGGAACATCTACTTGCCAGGCCCCTAGAACTGAAGGAGAGAAGCTGTCAGGTTAAAACCCAACTGTCAGGCAGAAGGAGGTTTTCATTCTTGGTTTCTGCCCTGACCCAGGATAACAGACTTTCAAGATGATGGCAAACCCAGTCACAGCTGGCTATTCACCTCCAATCCTTTTTTAATGTTAAAACTGAAAGGAAACCAGTACACGTAAGACTTTCTCTGCTGACTAGCAGAGAAATGGGCCTCGACTGGAGATCTTATCCCAGAGATCCCATTGACTACATAGTGGCTTTATACAGCACACTTGCCCATTCTTTGTCTCAATTGCTTCTTGATATTAGGTCCCCCTTTCACTGATATGTACCTTGCACAAAAGAATGATTTTGCTGTGGGTCAGCTCAACGTTTTAGGAAGGATTGTTTGAGGAAAAGTCTTCCCTGATCCTGATTGCCGCCCCCCCCAGCTGAAAGTGGTTGCTACCTCTCCAAATTTTCCTAGAGCACCTTCATCCTGAGTTCTCCTTTGTTCTCATCATCTTTACTCTTGTATAATACATCATTCAAATGTAGGATCCTCGAAGGTAAGATCTGTGTTAAATTCAATCATGCTATCTCTAACATGTATGACAGTGCTTTGTACCTTATTGGCTCTTTATAAATGTTTGTTGGATTGAACTGAATTTAAGAATAAAAATTAAGGCCTGCTGTCATTAATGGAAAAGGAGATGCATGTTCAATGGTTTGATCTTGGATTGGTCAAGGGAGAATTTGGGTAAGATGAGTAGGGAGAATTAGATTCTACAGGAACACAATTTGTGGGATGAGCGCAAGGTCATTGAGAAAATAAAACAAAAGAAGGAGAAGGGGAGAGTAATGAGGTACCCTTCCCAACCTGGTCTCAACCTGTCTTTTCATCCTTATACATTATTTCCTCCCATGGGCCCTATAGTCTAGCCACTCTGAATTGCTTGCTATCCCTCAAGTATTCCACTACATCTCCCATTTCCCTCCCTTTGCCCCAGTCATCCTCTGTGCCTAAAATGCTTTCCCTTATCCCCTCTGCCTCTTAGAATCCCTAGCTTCTTGCAAGGCTCAACTGAAGTGCTATTTTCTATACGAAACTTTTCCTGCTCTGCTCAGCTGCTAGTCTTCCCGAAAAGAAAAATCATTTTGTGCCTTTTAAAAAATATTTTGTAGATACCAGAAATAATAATATTTTAGATAGCTCTTTTTTTTTGCTTTTTTTTTTGGAGGGCAGTTGGGGTTAAGTGACTTGCCCAAAGTCACACCGCTAGTAAGGGTATCAAGTGTCCGAGGCCAGATTTGAACTCATGTGCTTCTGACTCCAGGGCCAGTGCTCTATTCACTGTACCACCTAGCCACCCCCATTTTAGATAGCTTTTAAAGGTTTGCAAAACATTTTATGTACATGCTGTGTTGTTTCCCCCATAAGAATATAAGATCCTTGGGGGTAGCAAGGTGTCTCAGTGAATAGAGCACTGGCCCTGGAATCAGGAGGACCTGAGTTCAAATCCGACTTCAGACACTTAACACTTATTAGCCATGTGACCTTGGGCAAGTCACTTAACCCCAATTGCCCTGCATAGCCCCCTCCAAAAATTAAAAAAAAAAGACTATAAGATCATTGGAGGTGGGAACTTTTCAACTTTGCATCTCCAGCTCCTGGCACACTTAATAAGTGATTGTGAATTGATGGTTTCTACAATCTGTAAAATTAGGAAATTGGAATCAATGGCCTCTAAGTCCCTTATATCTCTACATCTATAATTCTGTGATTGAATGATTAGAGTAAGGAGGACCAGATTCATTTCATCTGTGCCCTAAAAGCCACTCTTTGTGCTACATAGAGAATAGAAGAAAAGGGGCAGCAGTACTTAGGCAGCAAATATTTATAGAGGGTCTATTACATACACAACTCCATACAGTGGTAAATCAAGCTTAGCTCTCTCAGTGCCTTCAAGGGACAGGCTGTGTTATTTAGCATCAACAGAAAGATTAAAAGTAGGTAGACTTCCTCATTAGAGCATGCCAAGGGGCAGTCATGAATTATGGTATCTAGTTTGAGACCATCATGGCAGGACACCACTCCTGAAGGCTGATCATAGCAATATCATCTCCCCATGAAAGGGATGTGGGCTGATCTCTTCTCATTTTGGAACTATTATTCTAAGAAATGTAGTGAGGAAGCAGCAGGGAGGTTATATTTCCCAGAAGAAATGCTATTCCTCTCCAACTTCCCCTGCTGTGAGCCCTATTGTCTGAACAAATATTATCCGAAACATTCAAGACAGTCATCTTTAGTTACCATGCTGGGAAGGACCAAAATAAGACAGGCTTCTGAAACCAGAAACCCAAACCACGTCGGGAATGTAGGTTCTCAGGTTCTTTCTATACACCTGGCCAGTCCACTCTAGAGCTTCCCTGGCTCCTTCTCATTTGTTTTTCTGTTTTGCTGGCTGGCAGATTCTAAACAGCATTGTTATAGTGAACAGCTGTTGGGTTGGACCAACAACATGTATGTCTGGTTTACGCATACTCTAATCCTTTAATGTGAGGATTTGGACAGTTGCCATCTATTACATATAACTATCTTGTTAGTTAGGCTGTAATCAATACAAATGAAGTTCAGGAGCCCCTGGCCAAAGCTAAACTGTATGGGTATAAATCAATAGAGTGTTTAGGAGATAAATGCCATGTATTCTGACGTTCTAGGATTCTTTATTTCTGGTTTCCAGAGCCCTCTCTCAAATGCTAACATTTGATTTAGAAATTTCCCCCTTTCCCAACTTAGCTCATAATGAATGATCTCATCCCAAACTCTGAATTTCTCAGAAGAGCCAAAATGGAACAATGGGAGAGATGGGGGGCTGGGAGGGTGGCAATGTTGCTCCCCCGCTGTATTGTTTGGCTCGGTCTGGCATATCTCCAAATTGGCAGCTAGCCCATGGGCCTTCGATCTTGCTATCATTAACCTTTGGGAATTAGAAATAAGGAGGGTAGAGGAGAACAAGTGGAAAGAAGAAAACTGGGGATCCATTTTCCAACAGTTCTGTGAAAGCTATGAGATTCAGAGGGAGAAGGGCAAAGGAAAACAAGCCCAGACTCCACGGCACTGGGACTTTCAACTATTCAAAATTTCCTATAACCTTTATCCATTCACCACACCCTTTTTCCAGTGTCTTTTTGCCCCTAACTCCTCCTCTCTGTTATTTTGCCACAAATTCTGGTAACCTGGTAGAACTATTGTCTTTTGCATCTCCAGTGACTTGGATTACCCTTTTCTTGTACCTTTTTTTATTCTTCCTTCTACCTTAGTTATCATCTGACAATTTCAGTTATCACCTGACAGTGCTAAATGTTGATCTGTTTTTCTGACTTTCATAGCAGCTAAAAAAAACTTCACAAAAATTCTAGGAGTATGTAAGTTCCTTCATGGCTGGGACCATTTCATATCTCTGTATTCTCAAAGTGTAGCACAGTGCCTCACTCAAGATTCTCCTTCTATCTCTCTGTCTTTCAACTGGATAGCCTGCCATGCCTGACATGTTTTCCCCTCACATTCACTTCTTCAATTCCTTGATTTTGTTCAGGACTCAATTCAAATGTGCAAGGAAGCTTTTCCTTGTACCCCCCAGCCTTCTTCTAGAGCCTTCTCTTCCATGGTTGCCTTTTATCTACCCTGTGTGAATCTCGTGTATGAATTTTCATATTGTCTTCTCCATGAGAATGGGAGTTGCTTGGAGGGGGCAGGAGGGAGGGTATATGAATGCCTTCCTTTGTGTCCTTAGAGCTTAGCGCAATATCTGGCATATAGGAAACATCTGATAGTATTATTGATTAAAAAATAGGTGTTTATTAAATGTTTTAGTTGACTTTAAAACGTTGAATAAATACAACAAATGATGCCAAATAAATACAAGGGCTATAAAGTTTAATTAGGTGGTTTAATACCTATAAGAACTAATATAACTAGAAAGATGGTAGAAGAATACCGCAAGTTTATAACCTTGGGAAGATACTTCACCTTCCTTGGATCTCATTTTCTTTATCTGTATGTGGTCTATGATCCCACAGACCCAAATTCTGTACTAACATAGACGAGCTTGAAGCTTCAAGGTTAATCCCCAACTCGCTAACTCTTTAGCTTTTTTATAGCCCTACCCAAAGTGTGCTCTGGGAAAATCTCTGAATATAACTCATGACTATGTCTACACTTATGCAAGTAAAATAGCACCCCAGATCTTGTATAAGCAATCAAGGTAATAATGCATATATCAGGCACAGGACAGCCTTTACTCCACTGCACTCAAAATATAGAAAGCACAAATTACTCACTAGAGTCATGAGTCAAAACAGAAAGCACATAAAGGATGCACAACAGTCCATAAATAATGAAAATGACTTCTCTCCCTCTTTATGCCAATTCCCACTTACCCTAGAGCTCTAAAGTTCTCCAATTCTTATCACAACCCTCTGCTTTGGTGTACTCTCTGAAGAGAAATGAATTTGGGGTTCCTGGAGAGATAACCACCTGATATTCCAGATTCCTTCTTCCATCCCACTGAGATGTAGACTTTACATTGTAGACTTCTTTGAGGACTTGGACTCCTTTGGAAAGGAAATACACTCAAGACAGCTAGACAAGTAACCCCACTTCCCATTGAGCCCACAGGAACAGTGGAAGGCAAAGCACAGGTCCCTTGTTCCCTTCCCCATAGTGTTGCTCCACCCTTGCTACTGCTGTTCCCAGGACCAGGGAGCACATGTATAATCTTTTATCTCTTTAAGAGACATGTTGGTCAATGTATTCTACTTCTCATGGAAGACCAGATTTCTGGTCTCGTACCTGGAATTACTCATGAGGCTAACTGCCCAGATTGATGAAACAAAAAACTTTCTCCTTTTTCTTATTAGAAGACTAGATTCCAGGAGAGAATTGCCCAAGAGCTTCCTTTTTTTTTTCCCTTTGTATCCCTGGCATTCAGTACAGTGACTGGAAAATTTTAATTCCTTAATAAATGTCTGTTGGCTGATTAATTGACCAGATCAGATGAAAACATAATACACATATACATAAAGCATTATAGGAAACCTAAAGTACTATACACATAGACATAAACATATACATACGATGAGGATGGTGATGATGGTGATGGTGATGTGGTGATTCTCCTCTCGTGCGCAAGAGCTAAACATTACCTAGGAAATCTTCTATCAGGATGGTTAGATGAGTGCATTTAATTCCCATGTGATTCTGTCACAAGACAATAATCAAGAGCTCCCGCAGGGACTTCCCCCACCAGGGTTCTAGGTCCACTCTTAGCTCTGCTGGCTTTTCAGCATCTCTCTGGAAGAACAAGGAAAAGGAAGCCCAAGGGTTTGTGGGTTCTTTTTTATAACCAAACACAAAAGGATGGCTTCTCCCAAAGCAGCCCATCCTACAAAAGCAGGAGCCCCCATAAGTGAAACCATCGTCCTATAAATACTAATCTCTCTGTCTCTACCCTCCGTACAAAGATACAGTCAAAGTCCCATATGAGTATTTCCTGGCTGTAGACTCATCATGTGGATCAGAGGATTCCTTCCATCAGTCCCCAACCGGAAAAGACGAAGGTTTAACTAGGTCTAAGGTCCCTTCCAGTTAATCTAATCCCCAGGCAGAATGGCCTACAGACATTTTTGTACCTTTACACTATAATAAAGTTAAGGTTGACTCAAGCTCATTTATCTTTTCACTGGCCAGGAAGTTGCTACGAGCTTTCTAGCAGTGGCCATCCATCTCACAGGCTTTTTGACACCTACTGTGGGCAGAACTTGTCCTAAAACCGACCCCTTTTTTTTTCCAAAGAGACCTGTTGGTTCCCTGAGGTGGGAGAAGGTAGAGAACAACAAAAACAGCCAAAAAATAACCTTTTTCTACAAGATGACATTTTCCTTTCCAAGTAGGTATTTGTGGGTTTCTCTTGGCCTGAATCGTTAGCAGTGACAATTTTGCCCACAATCACACTTACCTACAGTCAAGCATTTGTCATGTAGGACTGAATTCTGTACAAGACAATAGAAAAGGCTGATCATGATATCCCCAGGGAAAGAGTACAAAATATTGGTGAGAAGAGAAGACAAAGCAAGAAATGAATTGACTTGTCCTCTGTGGTCCTTGTCTTTCAGAAAATAAAATATTTACCTCTTCTTCAGAAAAGTGGCATTCCTTTGGGTGTATGTATGTATGTATGTGTGTGTGTGTGTGTGTGTGTGTGTGTGTGTGTGTGTGTGTGAGTGTGTTTCTGCTTTTAAATTTTATTATTTATTTTTAACATTCTTTTAAAAAATATTTTTGAGTTCCAAATTTTCTCCTTGCTTTCAGCCCCTCCCTTACCCACTGAAATGGCAAACAGTCTATCAATTATTCATGTGAAGTCAAGCAAAACATATTTCTACATTAACATGTGATAAAAAAAAAGGCAAGAAAAATAAAGTTTAAAAATATACTTCAATTTCCACTCAGAGTTCACCAGTTCTATCTCTGGATATGGATATCCTTTTTCATCATGGGTTTCAGAATTGCTTGGATCATTTTGTTGATCAGAGTAGCTAAGTCTTTCACAGTTGCTCATCATTGAAATATTGCTATTACTGTATACAATGACCTGCTGATTCTACTCACTTCACTTTGCATTAGTTCATATAGATCTTTCCAAGTTTTTCTGCAATCATCTCCCTCACCATTTCTTACCACCCAACAGTATTCCATCACTACTATATACTACAACTTGCTCAGACATCCTCCAATTAATGAACATCCCCTCAATTTCCAATTCTTTGCCACCACAAAAAAGCTGCTATTAAGTATTTTTATATAAATAGGTCCTTGTCTTTTTTTTTTCTTTGATCTTTTTGGGATACAGACCTGGTAGTGTTTTTGCTCAGTCAAAGGATATATAGTTTTATACCCCCTTGGGCATAGTTTCAAATTGTTTTCCAGAATGGTTGGACCAGTTCACAATTCTACCAACAGTTCGTTAGTGTTCCAATTTTTCTATATCTCCTCCAATGTTTGTCATTTTTCTTTTCTGTAATGTTAGCCTGATGGTTCTCAACCTTCCTAATGCTGCGACCCTTTAATACTCATATGTAGGTGTATCTGCATGTGGGCGGACCCACCTGGAGAAGGATAGAGGAGCGGTGTCTCAGCTCTTAAGACCATCAGAAATATGTGTTTTCCAATGGTCTTAGGTGACCCCTGTGAAAGGGTCGTTTGACCCCCAAAGGGATCACAATCCACAGATTGAGAGCCACTGTAGTTAGCCAGTCTGATAGGTATGAGGTGGTACCTGAGTTGTTTTAATTTGCATTTCTCTAATCAGTAGTGATTTAGAGCATTTTTAGATGCTTTATATAGCTTTGATTTCTTTGTCAAACTGCCTTTGACCATTTATCACATGAGGAAGGGCTTTTAGTTTTATAAATTTAACTCAATTCCGTATAAATTTGAGAAATGAGGTCTTTATCAGTGAAACTTATAAAAAATTATTTTAATTCATTGTCTATGCTACGCTTTAGTAAAGTAGTTTCCCTGATTATCTCTTTTAATAACAGCTATGATCGATTCTCAACTTTTGCAGGGGTGATATTCCTACAAAAGGGCATGAAAGTAAAAAATCCACATATTGATTCATCATACCTATGGGAAATAAGGGATTGCTGAAAATACACATCTGCATAGAATCCTTTATAAGAAAACATTAAGTCTGATAATATACTCTTTTCCTCAAATAGCAACCATGAAATAACCCATAAAATCCAGGGGAAAAGAGAGGCAACTTGGATGGGTTCCAAGAGGTCACTGATCACCACTGATCACAGAAATCAGTGATGTCAGAAAAACCCTGAGGTAAAATAGAAGAAAGGGGCAAATGCCACTGTGTCTAATCTCCCTTTTGACTCTGTGGAACTATTCCCTGATGAAAAGCCTTGGGGTGAGTCCCCAGAATGTGAAGGGTTCATGTTTTTACCTCACTGCCTGAAAATACCCCTTGCATCAAACGTTTCTTTCACTGTAAAATGCCCCTCTCAAGGGCTATGAGATGATCTGAGAAGACAACAGGAGTTTGGATTGGTTTGACCCTTACTCCCACCTGGGTAGTACTCTGGTTGTAACTCATTCTTCCCTTTCACCCAGGCATGAATGTTCCTTCTTATCTGAAAGAACCTCTGTTCCACTCAGATTTCCTGTATTTGGGCCTTCTTAAACACACTCATCACATAACATTATGTATGTATTTATTTATTTATGTTTCTTAACCCAGTGTTAGATAGAAAATTGCATTAAAATACAGACCCTATCTTGGTGAGTCTCTGCCTCTTCCCCCTGAACACAGCACAGGGTCTGCATGCAGTGTTTAATATATTTGTTGAATGGGAGAGAATTATATTGAATCCCTTAGGTGGGCTCTTGTGAAATAATAAAGACAAGGGTTAGTGATTTCCACTATCGCTTTCAAGAGTCAAGATTCAATGATGCCAGGAAAGGCCTGCTACGTCATTACAAACCAGACTGAACACAGCATCACTACAAAGCTTGCTGTTGAGAGTAAGCAGCCAGAGGCCTGGAGATTGAACTACCTGAACTCGTGGGTCTCTCTTGTCTGTGGTTTCTATGCTTCATGCAGTATGGAGAATGATAATGAAGCTAATTATTTATAAAACCCTGTGTCTAGTGATGGAATTCTAATAAAGCTGCCCCTAATCCCAAATTTCTAACTTTCTTATGGGCCCCACTAAACAGCAGGCATGTCCTGATTTAGCCACACAATCTGGCTTTAACCACCCCTCAGCCCCACCCCACCCCCAGACTCAATACGGTTACAACCCTTAGCTAGCCACTGGCCCCAGATCCAATTCACATATTTGAACAGATGTGTCCTTGTATTCAACCACAATCACATCATCCATTTAGCCCAAGATAGGACCACAATACCCAACTATCCATCTTGACCAGACAGGACCACAATAGCTAGCCAATCAGAAAGCAACACAAACCAGGATGTTTGACCACTGAAGCATAGAAGGTTCTATTACCTGATTCCTTAACAAACCGCTGCTGCCTTTTTAATATTCCTCATTTCTATCATGTAATCACATCTTTACCCTATACAAATCCATCTTGCTTTCACTGAAGTTGCTGGTTCCTCTTAGAAGCTAGCCCACTTCTGAGCGGCACCAATCCTCAGTAAACGCCTACACTTGGATTAGAGGTGGTCTGACACACACCAGGAAACCGCAATATCTAGGACCAACTGTTAGGCACAATAATAAATAGCCTGATCCTATTGGTTGCAGTAGCAATAGTATATCACTTGCAGGCCCAAGGCTGGGCAGGGCCTTTCTTTTTGGTCTGGTCAACCCAGCTCAGTTGTACTTCCTGTAGCTGTTCAAATAAGATCAGTCTATGCATTTGCAAAGCACTCACTAGATCCCTCCAGCGCTGGCCTGTCTTTCTGGGAAAGCTATATTTCAACAGCAGGATTTCTAGTTAGAGCCGCAAAATGATAAGATTCTACGTCCATATTAAGAAGTGACCTAGAATCAAAATATTCACCTAGAATAGCATACCAGTCATGTTTAAAATCCTCTCCTCCTCACTCCCTAGACTTCTGGAGTCTGTGGTTTTCATTTCAAAAGTCTTTGAGGACAAGAGCTATAAAACTGTATATACCCTTTGACCCAGCAATAGCACTAGTAGGTCAGTATCCCAAAGAGATCAAAGAAGAGGGGAAAGGATTTATTTGTACAAAGATATTTATAGCAGCTCTTTTGTGGTGGAAAAGAGCTAGAAATTGAGGGGATGCCCATAAATTGGAGAATGGCTAAACAAGCTGTGGTATGTGATTGTGATGGAATACTACTGTTCTACAAGAAAGGATGAGCAGGATAGTTTCAGAAAAACTTGAGAAGACTTCTACCAATTGATGCAAAGTGAAGTGAGCAGAACCAAGTGAAACACTGTACACAGTAACGGCAAAACTGGGAAAGACTTATCTACTCTGATCAATACATTGATCCAAGACTAATCCAAGACTCTTGATGAAAAATGCTATCTACCTCCGGTGAGAAAACTGATGAACTGTGGATTCAATCATTTCTTTGTGTTTTCTTTTTCAACATGGCTAATATGGAAATATGTTTTACATGACTCCATGTGAACAATCAATATCAAATTGCTTGCTTTTTCAAGGAGAGGAGAGGGGCAAGAGAGAAGAAGAAAATTTCAAACTCAAAGTTTTTAAAATGTTAAAATTATTTTACATGTATTTGGGAAATACTTAACAAAACAAATTTTTAAAATATATTTTTAAAAATAACCTCTTTGAGGCCTCTAGAATTTTCAACATTTTTTCTTAAGAGAAGATTCCCATCCTACTCTCCTGCTGAAAGAACCCCTGTACATTCCTGCTCACTACCTCTTCCCCTAGTCTGGCCTCCAAGAACTCAGGATAAAATATTATTAACAGTGAGAAGGGAAATCTCAGAATCTCAAAGATGGATGAAAGTTTCAAAGGCCAGCTGGTTTAGCCCATACATGACTAAGGATTGTCTCTCTGATATTCCTTAGTGGCCTAATCATTGTGACAGGAGAGGGGACAAGGAGAGAGGAACAACATATATAATGTTCATACAAAAAACATACCTTAAAGTTTTGGTGGGGAAGGCAATGGTAACTAGAGGCAAGGGGGGGGGGGAGGGGAGTCAAGAAAGGCTCCACGGAGATGATTTTTAAGTTGAGATTTGAAGCAGATCAGGGATTCCAAGAGACAAAGTTATGGAGGGAGTGTATTCTAGGAACACTTTGCTTAAGCAAATGCCCAGATACAACACATGAAATGTAGTGCTTGAATATCAGTAAGAAGGACCAGTTTAGCTGGACTCTAGAGTGCATGAAGCTGGGTAATATACAAAAAGAATAGAACAGCAAGTTAAAGCTTCATAGTAAAAGGCTTTAAAAGCTAAACGGAGGAGTTAAAATTTGTTTATGGAAGAATTAGGGAGTTTATTAAGTAGAGGAATGACAAGGTCAGTTACATTTCAGTTAAATTGCTATGGACCATTCACCCCAAGAGTAACCAGCACAGTACTTGTACATGATATGTTGGTTGAATGAATTAACGAATATATTTCTTGGTGGAGTAAGGCCAATGACAGAGACCTCCCCAAGAATGATTGTTCTAATTATCTTAACTCCTAACCAGAAGCCCTAGAGTTGATGTGTTAAAGGCCAGAGTAAGCTGCTTGCCCTCCTCATTGTAGCAGTAGGACTCACTAATTAATTTCATTGTGTGACCTCCACACAACAGATGAGACACCTCTCCAGATCACATGGTGAGACAGAGTCTCTAGGGGATGACAAAGCTACTTGCTGATCCTTCCCTAGAAAAATGCCAAAGGTTCAAGCTCACTAGCAGGTCAGCAGAGAAGTCCTCATTTGTTCTTTGGGGGTCTAGTATCATTCCAGGTCCTAAGAAATTAGTGCTTTGAATAGAAATCAAAGGAATGCAAAGAGTAGGTTCATTCTGTGTTCTCTGTTGCCTAGGGGGAAAAAAAGATTGTTCTCCAGGCACAGGTATGATCAGCACCCACCAGGTAATCTGGGAGTTCCCCAAAACTACCTTCAACAATTCTGTCTGTATGGGTGACCACACTACAAAATATAAAATGCAAAGTAGAGCTTGAAAGTGAATAAGAGACACAAATAGGAAGCTGTGAGATTTTGCAGGAGAAAAGGGACATTTTCTCCTGGAGGTACCAGGCCTTAGGGCAGCTGGGTGGAGTAGTGGATAGTACTCTCTGCCTGGAGTCAAGAAGCCCTGAGTTTAAATCTAGCCTGAGACAATTACTAGCTGTGTGAGCCTGGGCAAATCACTTAATTCTGCCTCAGCCTCCTCGTCTGTAAAATGAGCTAGAGAAAAAAAAATGGAGAACCACTCCAGTATCTTTGCTAAGAAAGGCCCAAACGGAGTCATGAAAAGTCAGACATGACAAAACAATAATTATTGCTAAAGGGTGGGGAAGTTAAGGAAACTTTTATGGAGAGGGAAGGAAATATGCATTTATTAAGCAGTTACTATGGTCTATGCATTGGACTAGGCATTTTACAAATATCGTCTCATTTGAGCCTCTCAACAGCTCCAGGTGCTTTTATGATCTCCTTTTTACAGTCAAAGAAACTGAGGCTAAGAGACTGTAAGTGACTTTCCTATGGTCATATTGTTAGTAACTGAGAAGGGATTGAATTCAGGTCTTCCCAGCTTAAAGCTTTATCTACTATCCTACTTAACTGTCTCAGAAGTAGAAAGATTTTAAGTATATTTTTTTGAAATATTATTATATTAAAATAATCCACCAATGCTATTCTGTTATTTTTAAAGCTTAATAAGATTAACAAGGTGTAAAGAGAAAACCGGATTCAGAAAATACAAAAAATAAATGTATTATTTATAAAACTGAGGAGGCAGTATAGCATAATGGGGAGAACAGGAGTTTTGGAATCAGGGGAGTAGAATTTGAAGCCTGGCTCTGGAGATGGGAGCTGAAAGGTAACAGCAGGTAGGTGGTGGACAGAGAATAAAATGAGTATGACTAGCTGATAGACAAAGGCTTGAAACCAATGGATAGAGCACTGGACTTGGAGCCAGCATGACCTAAGTTTGAATCCTGCATCAGATGCTTACTAGCTGTGTGACCCTGGGTAAGTCACTTAACCCTGTTTGCCTCAGTTTCCTCATCCATAAAATGAGCTGGAGAAGGAAATCTCAAACCAGTCCAGTATCTTTGCCACGAAAACCTTCCCCCCAAAAAAGAGGTCATGAAGAATTAGACACAACTGAAAATGATTAACAACAACTTAGCAAAAAATGTGTTATGTCAAAGTTAGTTATTATCGATATTATACCATTTTATGGAGCTTCTATCAATACAAAATGACTTGACTTTTGCTTGCTAATTGCTTCACTTCTAGCAGAAGTAGCGATGAGGTACCCAGGAGACCCCCTGGGGGTTTGCCTAAAGTACTTATTAGTTAATCTACTGTGAATTTGAGGAGTGGAATTAAAGCCTTTCCAAAAACAATTTTTAATGCTTCCCATTCATAACTCCTAACCTCAAGCACCAATCCTCCTTCACCATGCCAAGCAGATCTCCCCAAGCTGAATTACAGATTCTAATGAAGACCAAAACCAAAAGCTAACTCTTTGTCCTGCTCACTTTAGCCCTGCTGCCTCATTCCTGTTAAACCACATAGGTTAATGTGTATTTTTGTGGCTGTTATAAGTTCATCATTCTCAGGATTCTGTCCTTCTGGTGAGGTGAGTGTTTTCAATAAAGAGGCCCTAATGGAAATTTGATACCAGCTGTGAGGGAATGGTTACTTCAGCAGTCATCATGAGAAAACTCAAGGGCAGAGCTTGTCAAACTGATCAATGGCGTGAAGCAATCTACCTACACAATGAGATGCAAGATAATGGGAACTCAAATCATCAGGGAATGAAAGAGCCAGTAGACTATCCTCAATGAGGATTTCACAGTTAAATGATTATCATACACAAGATATTGGGATGCCATCAATTTCACAGAGCTCAACCAGCAGATTTCTGGGTCACTGAAGGGACTAAGAGACTCGATGTTTATACACATTATTCTCCATTCCTTTTTTCCCATGACATCTTCACTTTAAGTATGGAGTCAGGACTGCCAAGTGGGTCCATGACATTTAAAAAAAAAAGGTAAAAAACCCCCACTGTAATGAGGCACATGGCAGTCACCCAACTTTTGGAGTAGCAGAAGAAATTCGACAAACTGCAGAGGGGAATGCAGATCTCCAGATGTTCCTTGGCCACTAAGGAAGATTTTCTAGGTATGCCATGCAAATGAGTGAGTGAAGAGAAGGCAAGAACAAAAGGCTAGGAGTCTATGACCTGCCACCTTACATTCTTTTTCCTAAATTCCTGACTACTGCATGCCAAGGCAGTTAACAATAGTCAAAGCACCTGGCTTAGAATATCACCTCTGATAGTTACCAACCGTGTTATCCTAGGTAAGTCACTTAACCTCTTGGTACCTGAGTTTACTTATCTGTAAATTGAGAGAGCTGGACCAGATGGCCTCTGAGGTCCCTTGTGATTCTAATGCATGCTTCTATGATCAAAACTCTCATATTTTGAAAAGCCCTACAGAGATAATATGAAAAACTTCCTAAATTTCCTATTCTATTGGCATATATGATTGATTTTTCAAGACAGGAAGGAGTGTAGTGATTTTTGTCTGTGTGTGCATACACACTTGGGTGACTATGTGTGTGTGCATATACGTGTTTGGTTGTGTGTATGTTTTAAAGAAAATCATTGAGGGGAAATTTTCTTTTATTTTCTTCTCAAAATGATGTGTATCAGGTGGCTGGGAAAGTTTGTAAGAAGAGGAAATACAGTATTTCCTGGGCCTAAGACCTAAGATGAGAGGGATAGGAAAGGCATTGTGATGACTTAAAACATACTCTCTCTCTCTCTCTCTCTCTCTCTCTCTCTCTCTCTCTCTCTCTCTCTCCCTCCTCACTCTATCCTTTCTAAGCCCAGTTAATGCCCAACTATCTGCCTCTTTGAGGGAGGGGGATATTAAAGAGGGAGGGAAGAAGTAACTACAGAAAAAAGAAAGCTGGGGAGGGGGAACAGAAGCGAAAGACATGAGGGGAATTTCAGAATTCCAGAATGATTTGACTAGTGACCATGGGAAAGTCACTTAATTTCTCAGTGGCCAGGCAATTCTGCAAGTCTATACAATGTAAGTTCCTTGGGGCTAGGGATTGTTTCATGTTTTGTCTTTGCATGGTTAATGCTAGTACATGGTGGGCTTCTAATACACTCACCTGAGTGCTGATTTATTGATTGATTGACTGGATCTACCTTCTGGTGGAGGGGTGGAAGAAGGAGGGTGAAAGTGGGGAGGCATCATAAAAGGATGGTGGATTTGGAGTTGAAACGGCCCTGAGAAGTCATCTGGTCCATTTATCTCAGAAAGCTGAGACACAGGCAAGGGATTTTTCCAAAGGTTATACTGATAATAGGCAGCAGAGGCAGGATGTGAACCCAGGGCTTAGAGTACAGAGCCATCTATTTCTCTACTGTGCGCCTTTGAGGATCAAGGGTGGTACAGAGGCCAATGCATGTCTCTAATACATGTTTTTGTTTTTGTTTTATTTTTTTGCTTTTTTGGAGGGGGGAAGGCAAGGCCATTGGGGTTAAGTGACTTGCCCAAGGTCACATGGCTAGTTAGTGTTAAGTGTCTGAGGCCAGATTTGAACTCAGGTTCTCCTCACTCCAGGGCTGGTACTCTATTCAGTGCACCACCTAGCCGCCCTTTTGATACATGTTATAACCCACACATGGAGACCTCTATTTTTGGCTGTTCGTGATCAGGTAGGCTTTGCCTAAGTGCTGGGGAAAATCTAGGGTAATTCAAAACACTTTGAAAGATGTCTTAAAGTATTGCTAATAGCAAGTTACCTCTGGCTAATGTTATTATTGAAAAATCAATGAATGTAGTTGAAGCTATCTGTGGATATTTAGGTTTTAAGAATGTTGCTTTGCAAGGCAAAATGTCCTTTATCAGACAGAAGAGTCCAACGAATACTTAATATTTATAGCTCAAGTTAATGACTCCATTGATTTCGAAAAGGTGACTTTACCTACAATTGATCCTCCACGTTCTTCATGGTGGTAGAATGAAGAGGGTACTGGGCCTCATGTCAGGAAGACTGGGGTCAAATCCCATCTTAGATGTGTTATGAGTTGACCTTATCAACTCAGTTTCCTCAAATGTAATACAAGGAATTTTTTTTGTTGAGTCATTTTTCAGTCATGTCTGACTCTTCGTGACACATTTGGGGTTTTCTTGGCAAAAATACTGGAGTGGTTTGCCATTTCCTTCTCCAGCTCATTTTACAGATGAGGAAACTGAGGCAAACAAGCTTAAGTGACTTGCTTAGGGTCACACAGCTAGTGTCTGAGGCCAGATTTGAACTCAGGAAGACGAGTCTTTCTGACTCCAGGCCCAGCACACACTGCACCACCTCACTGTGATGATGATATTTCAGGTGTCTTCTGGCTCTAAATCTACTGTTCAATTCTTCTTACATACCATACTGTCTGGGCCTTCTCTAGACCACCCATGCAATATAAGTACCACACACTTTTACTCTCCAAATTGTTTCACATGCATTAATCTTCTTTCCCCAATTGGATTAGAAGATTCTTGAGGGAAGGAATGATAGATCTAAAGCTTCAAGGGTCGTCAGAGGCCATCTAGATGCCCCTTCCTCTTTCATTTTATAAATTAGGAAACTGAGGCCAAGGGAAGTGAAATGACTAAATAACTCAAACTCACATAGTGTCAGAGGTGACATATGAAGCCAGAGCCTCAGATTCCAGAGCCAAGGCTCTTTCTACTATATCACACTGTCTTCTGCACAAGAGGCTCTGGAGAGAGTACTCAGTAAAACATTGCTTATCATAGACTACATCATTAACAGTAAACTGCCCCATTTCTCTCTTCCTTTATTGCCATTATGCAAACCCCATCTTATCCTGTTTCATTTAAGAGTTGTCATTTTGTAATAGGTAAATACTGTTTGTCTTCCTTCACCAAAACATCTACTTTTTAAAAATAACTTTTTATAATACCCCATGACATTGTAAAAGAAACATTTTCTAGTATAAGATTGTTTCTTCCAGTTGCTTTTTTGCCCATTTATTAAATGTGATTCTTCATTAATAATTAACAGAGAGAACAATGAAATCTGTTTTGGGGGGGTGGCATTTGGAAATGTGAGGACCATATAACCATCACATAACTTCCATTTTGTAGAAGTCGGGGGAGATGAATCAATCAACAAGTATTTATTAAGCACCTGCTGAGTCCCAGACAACCCCAGTGTGCTAGCCCCTGGGGATGCAAGTACAAAGAATAAAACAATCCTTAATCACACGTAGTCTACATTCTAAATGGTGAAAGCAAGGGGATACACAACTATATGCTCTCAGATAGCTAGCTAGATGATAGATAGATAGATAGATAGATAGATAGATAGATAGATAGAGATAGACAGATATAGATAGATAGGAGTATATACCAAATAAATATAAAGTGAATCAATGCAAACATGAACAAAGTAGTTAAATGCAAGGTGGTTTGGGAAGGAGGGTACCAAAGGTTGGTAGGATTGGGAAAGGTGTCCCACAGAAGATGGTGCTTGGGCTGCGTCTTAGAAGAACAGCGAGGTCGTATGAGCCAAGCATTCTGGGCATGTAAGATGGCCACCAAAGTCTTTTCCAACACTCCAATTTCATGAACCCGTTAAGTCTTTCATTTCCAGTCATCCTGGCTCCTCCTCAGTTCTGATTCATAGACCCACACACAATGAGAGGCAGGTCTGTTCTTGGTTAGACCACTCTTTAGAAGTTTACTTCTACCCTTTGTCTGTGTTTGCCTGCCAGCAATGATGTCTAATGTCTCCATTTGGCAGCCCCCATGGGTGAGGTCATTTTTAAACAGCTAGCCTCCTTCCTTCAGCACTGGAACTAGCTGGCTGTGACTCAAGGTTTAGGACTACCTCAACTTGTGAGGACTATTGCCTCAAAGAATAGGGCCTTCCCTTGGAGCTGGGTAAGCTTTCACATGTTCTTCTAAGGGAAGGCATTGGGCCAAGGGTGCATAGCATCATAGGATTACCTGTGGAGTGGTCTCATCAGCCTTGGCGGGACGTCAAGTCCTGAAAGGAGGAGAACACTTCACAAGGTTCCACTTTGTTCATGTTTTGGCTTGGAGGGGAAATGAAATGTATTTTGCCCAAATGCAAAGAGAGCAAAAGGTACATAATACAGTTAAGAGGCATGGAAAAAAATATAATGTCCCTAAAAACATAAAAGTCAACATGGAATGGTGAATAGGAAGCTGATCTCAAAGTCAGGAAAATGTAGCTTTAATTCAGGCCTCTAACACATACAGACTATGTGATAATGGGCAAATAACTGAAATTCTCAATGCTCTCAGCAAATCTCTAAAACTAAGGATTCTTAACCTAGGTTCCATAAACTTTTTTGTTTAATATTTTGATAACTGTATTTGGGCATCATTGATTTCTTTTGTAACCACATGTACTTTATTTTATGAATATACAAGTATTATTCAGACAGCTGGTTCATAGGCTTCATCAGACTGTCAAAGAAAGTCTATGCCCCACAAAAAAGTTTAAAACTCCCGTTTTAAGACTATAAGCTATAGAAGAGGTGTCAGGCTGCATCAATAAAGGAGATTTCCTCACCTGAGAATCCTCAGTACTACTGAAATCACAGGCTCAATATCTATCCCTTACCCTAAAAATAACAGATTCATTTCAGAAAATATAGGCTCTGCTACCGGGATGAGTCTGTGGTTCCCAAGATGGAGGAGATCTCACAATTAGGAGAATGATTTGTCAATCAAAGTCATATTCTCTTCTAACATGTGGTAAAACTGTACTAAAGCCCCAGGGGCAAGGGCAGGTGGTGTCCAAAATATTCTCTCTCTGGGGGTGGCTAGATGGCACTGTGAATAGAGCACTGACCCTGGAGTCAAGAGGACAAGAGTTCAAATCTGAACTCAGACACTTAACGCTTACTAGTTGTGTGACCTTGGGCAAGTCACTTAATTCCAATTGCCCTGCTTTTCCCCCTTCAAAAAGCAACAACAACAAAAAACCAAAACAAAATATTCTCTCTCCAATCCCCACGGATCATCTTTATTCCTACTTCCACATCCCCAAATGGTACTCCATCCACCTGAGTTAATGAAGGATCCTGTTAAGAGGGCTTTCTACCTCTACCTTCTGCCACTCCCAATTCCTCATTTACAGACTTAGGGGACTAATTAATACTTCTTTGTATGTAAATTTGGTCACCAATCTCTTTTGCCTTTAATGGCTGTTTATTGTCTACCAAAAAAAATTGGCATTTTTTAATCTGGCATTCAAAGCCCTTTACAATCTGTCACTCTCTTAACTTTCCAGCTTTATATCACACTACTCCTCTATATACATATATGCTTGAACCCAGTCAAATTTAAATTCCTGTCATCTCTTGTGCACATCCTGTACATTTTTTGCCTTTATGTTGCATCCTAGAGGTAGAATGTTCCTCCAGCTAATCCACGCCCACTGCCCTGCTGAAATCTCACTCATCCTTTTAAGTTTTGCTCAAAGATCACCTCCATTCTGAGGCTTTCCCTGATCACCACCCCTACCTGTCGATAGTAACATTTCTCCCTTTAGACCAGGGGTGGGGGACCTGCAGTCTCGAGACCACATGTGACCTCAAGACCACAGGTTCCCCACCCCTGCCTTAGACCATATGTAGTACTTTTCTTGTACCTCCCTACTCACTCATTGTGTATCATTTTATATCATATTTAGATGTACTGCAATATTACAAAGCAGTCCACATCTTCACCGTTACACAACCGACTGAAAACAGAGGGGAATTTAAGATCCTATCATCCTTACTGCTCATTGATTTACCCATCACCACCAAGAAGCTTCCTAGGAATAACAGGAGTAGATCAACAGCCACACTGATGTGTCTCCTTGCTAGTCGTTATCTACAACTTTGTCTCCATGCAACATGGACATCCCTATGCCTTGGGATGTATTCCCTCCTCATTGCTACTTCTTAGAAAACCCATTTTCCTAAAAAGCTCAGCTTCTCCACCAGCTCCAACATAAAGTATTTCCTGATTGCCCTAGTAGCAAGGAGCTAGTTGGCTGCTAAGGACTTGCTCCTAAGTTCTCTCTTTGATAAGTAGATAGATGATGTTGCTTATGATAATAAATGATGATGATGAAGATAGATAGATGATAGGCAAATCAAAGAGCATTACTAAGAGCCTCCTGAGGATTAAAAAAAAAACATTCTCTGTTCTCAAGGATCTCACAGTCTAATAGGGGAGACAACCAAATAACTAGGTACAAATAAAACATATACGAATAAATTATAAATGATCAATAGAGGGAATGCACTAGCGTTAAGGGTAATTAGGAAAGACTGTTTGTAGAAGGTGAGATTAAAACTAGGAAGTAAAGGAAGCCAGGGATACCAGGAGGTCGGGATAAAGAGGAAGGGAGCCCTAGACATGGTGGACAGCCAATGGCAATGCACAATCAGAAGAGAGCGTATCTTGGGAGAGAAAGAGAAAGAAAGGCAATATCACTGGATAGCGGAGCATGTGAATGGGGTATAAAGTAGATATGAAAACCTGGAAAGGAAGGAAGGATAGATGATAGTCATATCAATAAATCAATAGAGCATTTAATATGTGCTTACTAGGCACCTGAAACTGTGCTCAGCACTGGGAATACAATTACAAGAAAGTAAGACAGCCCCCGCTCTATAGAAATTTATATTTCAATGGGGAAACATACACATATTGCTTCCTCAGATCGAAAATAAATTCCTTGGAGACAAGGGCTCTTTCAATGTTGTCTTTGTAGGTCCAACACCTAGCATGGTGACTAGCACTTAATAGGTGCTTAATAATGTTTGTGAATTGATGGAAGTCATCAAAGAAATGCTTGGTCAGGGAAAAATGATGGACCAGTTTTGTGGTAAGATAGCAGAAAGTCAATATTGGGATATATTGGCACATACAAAATGTCAAGGGTACACAATGGGGGCAGCTAGGTGATGCAATGGATAGAGCACCATTCCTGAAGTCAGAAGGACCTAAGTTCAAATATGGTCTCAGACACTGACTAGCTTTGTGACCTAGAAAAGTCACTTAACCCCAATTTCCTTATTAAAAAAAAAAAGAGTACACAATGAAGATGATATGTTGAATACAGCCTCTGGGCAAACTCTGGAGAAGTCATGAACAAGAATAACATGGGGTAAACAGAAATGAATGGGTTTCCATCTTTGGAAGGATTATTAACATTGGTAGGATATCAGATCCATTGGAGTTTTGGAGTTAATATGTGCCATACTCCCCAACTAGATTATAAATCCAAAAAGGTCAGGAGGATATCGTATCTAAACTTTGTATTTTGATCAGCATCCAGCATAGTTCTCTACGTAGGGTAGTTCTCTAAGACATTTGCTGAATTATTTGATTGAATAGTATGTGACAGCCAGTTGGAACCTCAGAGGCAACATTTTGCTATGGGAAAACTGCTGGACTTGGAATCAAGGAAGGTTCCTAAGGTTGAATCTAACTTTAATATTCCCTGTGGGACCAGGGGTAAGTCACACAACCTCCCTTTGAGCCTTAGTTTCCTTTTCTGTAAAACAGGAAAAGCAATCACTACCTCACAAGGTTGAGAGGCTCGTAGATTATAAGCACATGCATGTATACATACATATATACATATATGCTTATATATCATACATACATATATATAATACTCTGTAAATCTCAAAGTGATCTATAAATAGCCATTACTATTATTTAATTTTCTTTTTGTTTTCTTCCTGCACTTTTGTTCCATGGTCTATTGTTTCATCTGAGACCAAACAATAAGGAATGCTCCAGATTAGTCCAAACCATTTGGAAGGGAATTAAAAAGGCTCTTAGACCTACAGATTGCTTTAACACAATCCACCAGAACTAGTTGTCTTCTACAACAGTTAATGAAAAACTGAACCAGAATTTGCAGATAGAGCACAGGGCCAACTAAGAGTCTCTAGGGTGGGTCTAGAACTCCCTTCTGGGAAGGAGGTGTATCGGCAAGCACCCTAGCATACCTAGGGCAGCTACTAGCACAGGTTCTTAGATCTGCTTTTCTAAAGGAAAGCAACTCAAAGTGGGTTAACAATCTTACTATAATCAATCAAATACCATTTACCTAGTTCAGGGG
>CM053584.1:101959835-101980675 GCA_028627135.1 Pseudochirops cupreus
AAAAAAAAAAGAAACTCCCTCTACCAAACCACGTCAGCAATTTAAAGTCAAGTTGCCCCAGGAACTGAAAGGTTAAAAGACTTGCCCAGGGTCACACAGCCAGTGGATATTGGAGGCAAAATATTAACTCTAGCCCACCTGTAGTAGCTAGATAGCAAAGTGGAGAGAGTGTTGGACCTGGAGTAAGGAAGCCTTGAGTTCAAATCCAGTCTCAGACACTTTCTAGATGTGTGACCCTGGGCAAGTCACTTAATCTCTTGTTTGCCTCCGTTTTCTCTACTAAGAAATGAGGGTAATAATAGCACCTACCTTATGGGGTTCTTATGAAGAACAAATGAGATAAGATCTGTCCAGTGTTTAGCATAGTATCTGGCACATAGTAGGTACCATATAAATGTATATTCCTTTCCTTTCCTTGTCCCCAACCCCCTTGTTTGACTCAAAGCCTAGTACCCCATTCACTACATCACAATGCCTCTCAATAGTCTCATGACCCTTAGGTTTAATGGTCCTTTATCAATAACATGTTAATTCTCCTTAGAAAACAAGACATGGGGCCATCATATGGCAGAGAAACCTTATCACAAGGTCCTCAGCATGCCCCAAACCAAACCTCCTTGACCGTGGTCTGAGGAAATCCTTTATTATCCCTAATTTTTATTTACAACAAACCTGGGTATAGTGAGACTCTGGGGTAGTCTATCATGGAATTTTGCACCCATTGCATGGAGTCTTAGGACATTGAATCCAGACAGATTCTCTTAGCCTCATGAAACTGCAAGCTGAAGAGCACATTGTTATAGTCCTGGGTAAAAAAGTGTACACCGCTCAGTTGTTACAGGTGAAATAATTTCTACCTGTCTGGTGATTCTTTAAATATTGGTAATGCTTGATGTGGGGTAAAAAAAAAGAAGGAAATAGGATAATTAAGACAAGAACCAGTGCTCCAAACCCCTGCCCTAACCAAATGCCCTGACCAATTACAGCCACTCTGGCCCAATACCAACTCAGAAGTCAGAGGAATGAGACAGGCGTAGAAGATGGGCATGACCAAAAGCACCAATCTGGAAATCTTGCAAGTGCTGAAATTAGCTGCACTGTGGTCTCATTCCTCGGCATGGTGACCTTTCTGTCAAACAAAGGTCAGTCTTGACTCCTCTTATCATTCTTGTTGACACAGGGATTCTGGAAGTTTTCCTAATGGTGTTGACCATTAGGCCCCAGTATTTCATTACCTGCCCCCATATAATATTTTGATTACTCTAGAATTATGGGGAGCATGTCACTGGACTTGGAAGAGTTTGATGAATGTTTCTCCTGAAACCTCATCAAACCAAAACTTAGTGGAAAAGGCAGGGTTTGTTCTCAGGAATATGGTCCTGCAAAAAGTAGTAAACCCTGATTTATTCTTAGTCTCCAACTGACCTGTGACCCTTTCTTCTGACATTACCAACAAAGCCGCTGATAACCCAATATTCTCAGGAAACACCCTGACCATCACCCTCATTGTCCAGTTTGAGGTGGGAGCTCCTTTTGTTTTCCCTTTTTTATTTATGTAGGGCAGTACTTGTATCACTGTCACCGCGTATCTCTGTGTGGCATTTCTACCCAAATAACATACGGAGGAGATCTGTCAATGGACATATGCACAAAAATTTCTATAGCATTGAGAGAGCAGGACTCACAAGTACCTGACTCTAATAGCATCCCTGAGAGGGATGCAGCTAAGCCCCCCTCAATCTCAGGTCCCTTGAAAACCAACCCAGTTTCAACATATTCATTGAATAACCATCCACTGAAAACTGTAGATCAGGAGATCTCATCACTGTTGCTTTTAGCCAAACTGAAAGGAGCAATTTGTAAGCAAAAGATATTAAATGCAACTGAAAAGAAAAATACATGAAGAAAATGCTACTCTCCTTCCGTACACGCAGATAAATAGTCTTATATAGATTATTTCAGCCTGATAGAAGGAAGACACATAGGAATATTTGTGGTCAGGGGATCAGAATCCATGCGGGAGCAGGCACACACTTAGGGACCATGTATAAGCTAGAAAAATCCATGTTCCTAGGGCAGCATTCTCTCTGAAAACCAACTCTGCTTCTGATACTACTATAGGCTCTTTACCCTAATATGATCTAGATGGTCTGATGATACAGTTATTCCTTCCACATAGCAACTTTCCCCATCATGGTTTCAATATATCATGGGTTGGCATAAGAAATTAAATGGGAATTTTATGCCAGCTTCACAGAAGCTGCAGGTGACATGTCATGGCCAGCAGATGACACAGAAAAAATTCAGAAACTCAGAAACACATAAAATATATGTATAGTATATAACATCAATGCATTTTATCATCTAATACCATAATAATTCAGACTTCTTCTCTGGCATGAAAAGAGAACCAAAAAATTTTACACAGATTTTCCAGATTGTAGGATCACTGTGCCCCTCACTGGTGATGTGAAAGGGATAACTGTAAGTCAGCTGTGGGATTGGGTGGGGATGGGGGAGGGGTGTTACTCTTCCTATTGTTGGGCCATCTGCTAATTTTCCATTGTCAAACTTCTGGTCCTCTACAACAACACTCCTTTCTCTATATCTTCCATTGCTCTCTGCTGTCTCTTGCTGGTTTTCTCTTAAATTGCCATTGCTACACGGTTTATCTATTCCAGTAAGGCAGGGGGGTAGGTCAGCTCTTTCATCACAGAGCATCAAGGCTCTCATTCTCTGTGACAACCCATAAACTACAGCCTTTAAGTTAAAGTTAAATCTTTTTTTTTTATTTCCACCTGAACTGCTACTCTGTGAGTTTAGTTTTTTATTTGACTGAGTGAGAAAATTTCTCTTAACTCATTTCCATACTTCCATGATAAGAATTGTGACCCAGGCAAACTATACCCTATGAGCTTTATTTAGCAAGACTGGAGAAATAGGACAAAACTGGTTATTTTTTTTGGAGGGGGAAGGCAAGGCAATTGGGGTTAAGTGACTTGCCCAAGGTCACACAGCTAGTAAGTGTGTCAAGTGTCTGAGGTCGGATTTGAGCTCAGTTTCCTCATGACTACAGGGCCAGTGGCTCTATTCAATGAACCATCTAGCTGCCCCTAGAACTAGTAATTTTTTGTCCTTAATTCTTGTTAGCAATAAAAATTCTGGTTCTCCCTATACGTTGTTTACTGTTCTATGTGGATTAGTCAATATTTTCTATCAAACAAATTTATCAGCAGGAAAGGTGGCTTATACTTTTCTTGCGTACCCCATACACCTTTATCTTGCTTGTATAATATCCAGTGCAGAGCTAGGCCCAGAGTAAACATTTAATAAATCCTTGGTTGACTGAATATAAACCAGTTGCCCCAGAATTATAAGGGAGTTCATAAGGGTCTTTACTTAAATCAGTTTATTATGTAATTTACAAAGTACAAAGGAATTCTTTCTGATGTGTTTGAATTGTGTTGCTTTTTGCTGAGGCCCGGGATTTCTACTACATTTTGAGATCTCTACACATAGAGCTTCCTGATTTAGGCTATAACATTAGTAAAAATGTAATATCTTCTAAATTAAAATACTATATAGAAGATATTGTTTTCCAAAAATCAAGAATTAAAGAATGAAACGTGTGTGTGTGTGTGTGTGTGTATGTGTGTGTGTGTGTGTGTGCGCGTGCACGCTTTGGGTCCATTAAGCAAACAGGTTGTTTGTATAATGTGCAGCAAACTGACACCATTTTCTTATCTGTTCCTTCTTTAACCTTTCTTTTTCCAGAGAAAGAAAAAATAAAGTGGGAATTAAGTTAATCTCATGCAGACAAAAATTTTGGAGACAAAATCTAAGCATATTTTGAATACGTTTTACTTGGCTCCTATGAAATATAGCAAAGGTCATGACACTTCTGGGATTCAAGTGCATAACCTTATTGCCAAAAATCCAGAATGTGCAGGAAAGAATTCAGCTCATCATGAGTTTGGGATTTGGAGCTCCAATTGGTTGTATAATTTGTAATTCTTGCAAGTAACATTTTGAAAGCAACCTTCTGAAAATTCCACCAAATATATTTCATAATAGAAGGGAAGATTTATTAGGGAGACCCATTCCAGTACCGTTTTAGCCAGTAAATTTTGAAATTTTCCAATGCAGGTATCAGATATATAATGAATTACTTTGTAAAATCATTAGATTGTGAACTCGTTGATGAGCTAAGCTAAACACAATAACACGTGGGAGGATACAACATAGTGTCATGGAGCTTCCTACCTCAAATGGACATAGAATGAAGACACTGGGGTTCAAGTCCTGGTTCTGCCACTGACTAGCCATAAAATATTGAGCAAGCACCTTCATATCTCTGAGACTCAATTTCTTCATTCAATTCAATTAATTTAATCAATAAATAGATATGTATTATTCATGTATTATGTGCATTTAGACACTGTTAAGTACTGAGGCTGCAAAGAAAATGCAAGAAAAAATAATAATAATAATCCCTGCTCTCAAGGAACTTACATTCCAATGAGAGAGACAACATATATCAATTAGAACATACAAGATAAATACAGAAAAGAAGGTAACCTTAAAGGGGATGGCATTAGCACCTGCGGTTGGGGGATGGGACAGCTAAGAAAAGTCTCTTAGAGGAGGTGACCCTTAACCCAAGTCTTAAATGAAGGCAAGAATTCTAAGAGATGAAAATGAAGAGCAAGAGCATTCTAGGAATCAGGAAAAGTCAGTGCATTATAGATGGTGGGGAATTAATAGTGTAACAAAGGTTTGGATTGTGTTCAGACCACCTAACATCAAGTCCCTGACCTCTCCTTTGTGGGTACTTCCATTTCAGGTGGTCTGGGAACACACCAAACCCCTATTAAAATAGTACCATAGATTTAGAAGTTGAAAAGATATTAGGGGTCACCTAATCCAAACCCCTCTTTTTAATACTTCCCACTCTATCACAATGGAGGGCCCCTATTACTAATTCTCTTTTATATTTTGCATGCAATAAAAATGTAGGGGTATAATGAAATTCTTTTAAAACTTGCATGGCAAAGGGAGAGTCTATGCAGAAGTAATGTCAATCCAATAAGCTTAAGGGTACAGTGGTACAGTGGTACAGTCATTTTCAGTCATGTCCAACTTTTTGTGACCCCAATTGGGGTTTTCTTGGCAAAGATACTGGAGTAATTTGCCATTTCCTTCTCCAGCTCGTTTTACAAATGTGAAAGCTGAGACAAACAGTGTTAAGTGACTTGTCCAGGATCACACAGCTAGTAAGTGTTGGAGGCCAGATTTACACTCACAAAAATAAGTCTTCCTGACTTTAGATTTGGTGCTCTATCTACTGTACCACCTAACTGCCCTACAAACATTTAAGTAATGATGCTAATGAAAGGATTTAGTGAAGATAACAGAGTTAGAGTTAAATCTTGACCTGTAACCATATAACATCTTTGGACAAAACATTGGTGTTAAAAAGAGGAGCCTTTCACTCAGGAAGAAAATTGGTATTCTTTTTTCTTCCTCATGTAACACATACAGGACTGTGATATTTGAGTCCAAATGTGATGGTTCCATTATCCTTGATGATAAAAAGTTTTATACCAATCTTTTCCATTTTATATCTGATTGCTGACTCCATTCATTTTATCCTTAATTGTCCTCAGGATGGTTTTGCTTAAGTCTACCAAGCTTTCTACAAATGTGTTATTCCTTCCAATGCTTCTCCATATTTTATGAGATTATACTGCTCATGATATACTACTATCCTCCTCTATGAGATTTTGCTCTAAATCAGGGTTTTCTTTGGCTGCCTGATCTGTTTATTTGACTAGGAGATAAGTGCATGCTTCATTGAGATAGTTTCTAAGCTATTTTGAACTCCTTGTTATAGTAACTGATTTACATGTGTTAAACTTTAGAAATGTTTATAATCTATGTTGCTTATTCTACATCCAAAACTCATTAACATAGGTCATATTGGAGTAGTCTTGATTGCTTATATTATTATTTTTCTCACTTTTATTTTTCCCTCTAGCTTTGTATTAATTCTGATCATTGCTCTAACAAGTTTGTCCGTATAAAAACTGTTGATTCCACAGTAATTCCCATACCACTAAAAGTTATTTCCTGTTGGTTAACATGTGATCATGTAGATGCATTGTCATATATATGACAATTTCTTGACTTAAATAAAATATCATAAAATTATACTATAGTCTGTAGGACCTTGGTTATTCTCACCTCTTACTCCTCAACCATATTTCCCAATATAACTTTTGCCACCCTCCCTAAGACCCTTGTGGAGGAATTTTTCAGAATGAGCAAGTCACAGGAGTGGTAAGCTGTTCCCTTGCCAGGAGTCCCCAGGTTCTGAAGATAGTTCCAAAAGAAGCCAGCTACAGAGAAAGCATAGCTTTGAAGGTCAGAAAGTTAAGGACAGAGCTGAGAAAAGAATAATAACTTTTTCAGGAGAAGTGACATTAAATGAGCCATTAAAGTCTGTAAGAACTGTACTGGTCATGTAGTAAGGACAAAAATTAAGAGATGGAGAGCATGGATGTCAATACCCAAAAAAAAAAGCCTCTGTGAATTGAATAGGTCCTCTTTGTGAGCAAGAAACTTAATTTTGGGGTGCTATTTAAGGAGATGTGGATTGGAAGTTTAGGGCTGCAAAACCTAAAGAGGAGAATGAGAAGTTGCGTCCCAGAAAGCTGCAAAAATAGAAGATGACTCTATTCTTCTGTACCTATTTATGAGAATCAAGAAGTAGCCCCAGGGGCATTGTTAATGATGTGTGAATTGAGAGGCTAATTTGAAACCAGTCAATGATCAAAGGAGCATGGAAGAAAAGTTAATAGTCTTGGGAGAAGAGTGGTTTGGTTGGATGTCAACAGTGAGTTTGGAGAATGAAAGAGTATTGCTTTTTGGGGAGGTGAGTTTGGTGGGAGGGCATTTTCAGTGACTGCCTGTGTGAGAAAGAGTAAATAAATCATTCAATACCTTCCCGGGAAAGCACAGAGACTGGAAGTCCAGCACAGGATTGGGACCAGATATGAGAAAGACTTTGTACTACAATAGGACTATGACCTGGTTACTAGTCTCTCCCTTGACATCACAAAAGATTCCAGTGGAACAAGGTATGATGACAAAGCTAAAGGCTGTCTCTTTGAATGTATCTGACTCAGAAGCTTTTGAGCTGTTCTTAATTCCTCTTTGGTGAAGAAATTACTTGGAATGTCTGTGTTCCAGGTTGATCTAGAACACAAGGTACCATGACAGTATAGATAAAACCCAAGCAGCACAGATGGAGGTGGCATCCACTCTGAGATCAGGGTTTCATTGAAGTGCTAAAGGATTTAACCCAGGGAGAGTGAGAAACATTTATAAACCTTTGTTAGACCAGTGAAAAGAGCAGCTAGGTGAGTGATGGTCAGAAGTTATAAATTCTGGGCAGTAGGGTATGATGGCCGGGGAGGGCTATTTTGATTGGGAAAGTAATAAGGATGATGAATAGATCCGTAAGGGACTAGATTGACCACCCTTTCCTGTAGCAATGGCATTATTGACTTTATTATGGTTCTAGAAAAAAAACAAAAGATATCATAAAGGGGATGGGGGAGCACAAAGTCAAATTCTGAGTTGTCTGGCAAAGGAGTTGGCAAGGGAACAATTGCAAACATATCTGGAGTCAATTTAGAGACCATGAGATACATGAGGCACTTCCCAATCAATATAGGGTATTGTCTCTGGAAAAAATTAGCAAGGGAGAGGAGGAGAAGGAAGAGGAAGACGATGAAGATGATGAGAGAAAGAAAGGAAGGAAGAAAGGGAGGAAGGAAGGAAGAAAGGGAGGAAGGAAGGAAGGAGGAGGAAGAGAAAGAAGAATAGATCAGATTAGCAGTTGTCTCTATGATGATCTCTTTCTACTCTGAAAACAGTGGAATCTCTACATATGGTCTTTATCACTTAGTACCTGATATACTATCAACTAGCTGGTCAAATTGAATAATTTCTCTGGGCCTCAATTTGTTCTTTAATATTATGAGGAGTGGAATAATCTATGTACAACTTACCTGATAGAGGTATCATATCAAATAAATTATCTTGATGATCTATCTCTAGAACTAATATCCTATAATTCTCTGAGTCTGAGAATAAAATACTTTAAAAGAAAATAATTCTTCTATACCCCCTTACACGGACAAAATATGTTCATAAACATAATCATACTGGATCCTCACCACAACCCTGTGATGTAGGCTAAATACTATTTTGCCCATTTTGCAGATGAGAAAATTGAGGCTAAAAAGAGTTAAACCCATAGTCCCATGGCTAGTAAGGGATGGAATAGGAACTTGAACCTAGATCATTGTATTAAATCACAGAGATACTGAAATTTAAGGTATGATTGTCAGTATTCTCTGACATGACTGAACTTTTCTCGGTCTTGTAGCAGTGCAGGGGGATGAAAGTCAGCCTTAATCCTTTTCCACTTGGATGAAATTTCCAGTAGATACAATCCAATCCTTTTTTGTGACTACCGAATACCTCAGCCATTTATCAACACTAAGAAAGAAAAGGATGTGGTTTCTAGGCTATTGGCATCATCAATTCTCAGATTCATGTTCTGTGCTTTGGAAGTAGCCTTGAACATTTGGCATCACTCTTCCTCTCGTGAGATAACTCTTACTTTTCCCACATTTCCCCTCACTGTCTAACCTGGGAGAGCTAACACTGGAGCTGTAAGAGGAATGGCAGGTAATCAATGTATGGAAGCCAATAGCTTTACTTGAGAATTCCAGGAAGGGATTCTAGAAGCAGTCAAGTCAAGAAACATTTATTAAGTACCCATCATGTTTCAAATATTGTGCTAAGTGTTGGGGATACAAAAAAAGGGCAAAAACACAAATCCTGATCTCAAAGCGCTTACAATCTTTTCAGGGAGACGATGTGAACATAGCAGTGTACAAACCAGATATATATGGAATAAATTGGTGATGATTTTAGAGGGAAGATGTGAGCATTAAGGGAGTGTTGCAGAAGGTGGGATTGTAACTGAGATGGGGGATGTCAGGAGAAAGAGACAAGGATAGAAGGGGGATTTCTGATCCTTATAGAAACCCGGTGTAAGCATAACAACTGAATCACCTTTTTTTGACTCACCTTTTTAAAAGGGGTGCCTGCCCCTCCAAGGCTGAGTAATTATTTCCCTCAGATCTCTGAACAGACTTATGGTCCCCTCAGGAAAGTACACAGAGATTAGTCAGCATCGATACCTACACATGTGTCGAGGTCATCTTTTCTTTCATTTTGGTGACTGTGACATAGGCATGAACTCAGTCAGGTACATATGGGATAGCGTCAAGGTTGACTTTCTTGACTGCCCTTCAGTGGGGACAGCATGTGAAAGAGCCCCTTGGCTAACGGCAGCATTCATCATTGCTGACTCAGGTTGAAAATATTTAGCTGCTTGCAGAGGGGTCAGGTTCCTCCCCACAGAATGGCAATATGGACATCCTGCCTAGGGATCCCAGTGATACTTGCTTCTGTCCATCTGAGGGGATGATGAAGGAACAGCTGGGACAGTATATAAATGCTCATATCACCTTCAACACATTGAATGAAGGCAATCAATGCATAGAGCTCAGACAGATGTGTCAGAAGCTCAGCTTAAACAGGCTTCCCTTGAAAGTGCTTGTATCCTGAGCTCAAAGTACTTACAATCTTTTGGGGGAGGCAATGCACAAACAGCTGTGTATAAAACCAGATATATAAGGAATAAGTTGGTGATGATTTTAAAGGGAAGATGTGAGCATTAATGGAGATTATTGGGACTGTCTGGGCCACAAAAGGTTTGACAGTATAATATAAAATACTAAACTGGGAATGAGGAAGAGCTAAGTTTAAATCTTCCCTTAGGGTCTTGCTAGCTTTGTTACCCTGGACAAGTCACTTAACTTCTGCTTACCTCAGTTTCTTCATCTGTAAAAAGAGGGTGATACTGGCCCTTACTTCACAATGCTGTGGTGAAGAACAAATGAGATAGCACGTGTAAAGAACTTTACAAACCTTAAATTGTTGTATAACTGCTGTTATTATTATTATTATTAATCTCAGTCATTTGAGTCATGGCGGAACTTAGATTGAACTTTAGATCTCCTGACTCTTAAGTTATAGATTCTTTCTGCTAAATCTTTCCAGCCACATTTTGGGCATATAATCTGGCAATCAGACAAAGCAAGGCATGCCTCCAGGTCCCACCCTTTCACAGCCACTAAGATTACCTGAAATCAGTGGAAGTGTGGGACTCTACCTTCACGGGTCTGGGAATGTTTCTGTTAATATCCCTAGGTGAGAGCACAAGAGTCAGCATTTGGCAGTTTTGCCTGAGACCAGACCCATTAGAAACAAACACCATGGAAGGGACAGATTCCCACTGAGAGTCCATAGAAGGAAGTGAGGCAAAGAGTACACTGACATTCATGATGGCCAGAATGAAGATAAAAATGCAAGAGGGGTACAGCAAGGAAAGTTCCATTTCAATTCCCCATAAGAAACATCTGGTAACTGTTAAGCCTTTTAAATTGAAATTAAAAAAAAAACAATCTGTAACTAAAATAATAGATCAAAAACCCATTTACACTTTTAAAAGGGTGTAATGTTTTTTTAAACCAATGCATTTAAAATATGCTAATGTAATTTCGTAACAAATAAATGGATCAATCCATCAATAAATGAATGAACATATGAATAAATTAATGAATAAACAAATAAAACTTCAGATATTGCAAACTATAAAGAAATCCTTCCCTAAAATCACCGCAAGTAAGTGCTTGGGAGCTCCAAAGGGTTTCAATCTGCTGTTGCACCTCCCTGGAGGAGGAAGTCACATCTACTGATGGTCAGGGCTTAAACCAACTTTCCTTTTAACGGAGAACCTCATTCACCCTTCACCAGGAGCCCTTCAGCGTCCGTGCACTGGTCACCTGAACCACTACAGGAGGTAAAGCACACGGGCAGACTTCTGCTATAATGCCCTTTCTGTCACTTTCTGGAAATGATGTTTTGGGCTGCTAATCCTAATTTGTCTGGCCAAAAGGTCAGCCATGTGGATAATGGGGTTATAAATAAGGACTGAGAGAGCCTTTAGGCAGAGACAGGTATTTGTTATCTTTCCATCTACTGGCAGGAGAATTGGATGTGACAGACCACAATTCTTATCCAAGGCTACCCTTGTCAGGTGGTGATTTGCTAGATTTTCTCTTCCCTTTTGTCCCCAAAGGTGATCCATTGTCTCTTTTCCTTTTTTCCCCTCTATCTCCACCCAGTTCTCAAAAGTCTATGATATGGAGGCTTTTTTAGACTAGAATGGGGGTGGGGAACCTGCGACCTTCAGGCCACATGTGACCCTCTAGATCAGCGGTTCTCAACCTGTGGGTCACGACCCCTTTGGGGGTCGAATGACCCTTTCACAGGGGTCGCCTAAGACGGTTGGAAAACACGGCTCCTCTATCTGTCTCCAGGCGGGTCCGCCCACATGCAGACACGCCTATATGTGAGTATTAAGGGTTGCGGCATTAGGAAGGTTGAGAACCCTTGCTCTAGGTCCTCTAGTGTGGCCACAGGTTCCCCACCCCTGAATTATAATTTAGTCATTCTCCTCTTCTCATTTATAATTCCTAGGATCCATTTTGAGGACAAGAACATGTGCTGGTTGAGTGTAGATCAAAATTAAGGCACCAGTTTGCCTTCCCCAGGATCAGCTGTCTCTGCAGAGACATCATTTGTAATTTCTGCACCTAGGGCAAGTGACACAAAACTCAATTCAGGCAGGCAGCTCCAAAGTCATTCTCAATGAAATTGAAGAGAGAAGTCGGGGATTCACCTTATACCTGAAGATCCAGAAACACTAAATACCCTGTTTGCTGTTTCTCCCACACAAAACTCCATCTCCTGACACTGTCCTTTTGCATTGGCTGAGCCCCGTCCTCAGTCCCAGTGCTGAACTCCTGATTCACTGCCTGGTTTCCTTGGATTCCTTTTAAGCTTAAATGCAAGAGGCATTTCCATGACCCCCAATCCCCCCAATCTCAATGATATTACCTTCTACTTATGCAATAGGGGCAGTTAGGTGATAGATGGATAGAGCACTGGGCCTGGAGTCAAGAAGCTGTTCTTGTTCAGTCATTTCAATTGTGCCTGATTCTTCATGACTCCATTTGGCCACTGGAGTGGTTTACCGTTTTCTTCTCCAACTCATTTTACAGATAAAGAAACTGAGGCAGACAGGGTTAAGTGACTTGCCCAGGGTCACACAGCTATTAAATGTCTGAGGTCAGATTTGAACTCAGGAAAATGAGTTTTCTGGCTCCAGGCCTGGCACCCTATCCACTGTGCCACCTATATTTTCAAGACCCCTCTAAATGTTGGATCCCTAAAGCTTGGCCCTAGTTATCATTCTGTTTCATAGTGTTTTGGTCCTCCTTGTGAGTTGAGCAGCATGATGATAGATAGAACAATGCGTGTTCAATGCTATCAGAGATTTACAAGAAAGTAATTGTATAGAATAGAAAATTGTGGAATTCTCATATATATATATATATATATATATATATATTCCTCCTCTACAGTTAAGATAATTCATTATCATTGGAGGGTCATAGTAATGATCCAATTATTGTATTTCAAGGACTCAAGGCACATTATCAAAGTCTCTGGAGGGAAACAATTACCTTTATTTTACAAAAGGAGAAACTAAGGTGGAAAGAAGTAAAATGAATGGTGCATCCCTTGGGATCAGAAAGTAAGATCAAGATGAGAATCTAGACCTGTCTCCTGAAAACAATAAAAAACAGACCCCTCATACACATATTTGGGGATCCCCTTTGGCAAGTGTTCCAATGAATGTCTCTTCCTCAAGGAGATGGATAAATTGTTTCCTGAAGACAACATCATGGGAAAATAATTAATTTGAATCAATATGATAAAAAATGCTAACACTGCATTCCTTGCCAGGTTTACATCCAAGCCAATGTCCTGAACCCAGAGAAACTATTTCGTCTGCCCTGTGCCCTGGATAATGTAATATCAGGGTGAGAAGGCCCTCTTAGAACATTTTGTTTTCCCCCCATTTCCCCCAGAGACCAATTAAAGCCCTGGGCTTCTCTCTTGTTGACTGAGATGACTTCATAATTTGAACAAAGTTATGATATTTCAGCCAGTTTTCCCCCTCCCTCTCCCTACCTTATCAGTATAGTGAACATCTGGAGTTCTTAGGGGCCTAGGTTAAGTGAGGCCTTGTTTATAGACCCCCCCTACCCATTTTTAGTCCCTAGGCATCCTGTGTGGGTAACCATATTCTAAAATGGCTAAGATAAAGCTCAATTGTACCAGCCTACTGAGAAGTGCCATTTGGAAAGCTTAATGCCAAGGAAATACAGTTAGGATTCCAGGTGAACAGAAAATCTTCTACATGGAATTAGGAGTCTATCCTAGCTTAGAGGACTTGTAGGAGCATTGCCCTTTACTGAAGTACCTGGGCCCTGGATAGAAATTCCATTCATTGCCCTCCTAAGGCCCCCTCACCAGTTACCTATATTTCTAACTATGAGGTTCCATGGTTACAGACTGAGAGACAATATGGTGTAGTGTATAGAGGGATAGCCTTGGAGTCAAGAAGAGTTAGTTCCAAATCCTGCTTCTAGTATATCCAATTAAGTGACCATAGGGAAGCTGCTTAACCCCTCAGTGCCCCAGGAAGTTCTCAAAGACTATAAGTGGCAGATGAGTTAACAATCTTCATTGACAGAAAATGTTTCCATTTTATGAGTTTCCCACAAAAGTATAAAGCATTATTATGAACCAAAGTAAGTCAGTTAATCAACAATAACTAGTAGGGGAGGTGGAACCAAGATGTCAGAGAAGAGTCAGCAACTCAGCTGAACTCTCCTAACAATGATCTCCTACCAACGTTAAAATAACACCTCAAATTAAATTCTGGAGCAGCAGAGCCAACAAAAAGTAGGGGTGAGACAATTTTCCAGCCCAAGAAAACTTGAAAGATCAGCAAGTGAGGTTTGTGATGCTGGGATAATGGTAGGCCAGGCAACACCACTTAGAAAACACCAACAGCAGTCCTTGGAAGCAGCAGCCACAGCAGTTTCAGGAGGTCTCAGACCATGGATTGTAAAGGGGTCAGACAAGTGGTCAGAAAGAGATTGCAAGGACCCTTTGCTGGCCCTGGGTATAGGAAACTATTGGATTGCCTATATGCAGTTCCAGGGAAGTTCCACATGGAAGTTCCAAGGTGAAGAGATGCATAAGCACTTGTGCCTCCAGGGGAACAGGGACCCTAGTCACAGTGCCAGGGTAGAAAAGAGTGCGTGTGGTCATTCACAAAGTAGCAGTGGCCCTGGTCTCAGTTCCAAGGCAAAAAGGAACACTAGCACTTATGGCTACAGGAGGGCAAGGGACCTGTCCAGGGCCAAGAGGAGGACTAGCACTTGTGGCTGCAAAGAAACAAGGGCCTTTCCTGGGTAAGAACCAGGGCACAGGACAGGAGAACAGTAACTGCGCCTCTCCCAGGATCATAACACCTTGGGAGCACCAAAAATGTATAGACCCTCAGAACTAGCCCTGGAAACAGCAGCACAAAAACCCTGAGGCTTGGGATACTGCCCCCTCTATCTCAGGAGCAGAGCCTAACTTTAACATAAAATTCAAAGTCTAGTAAGAGGCAAGAAAAATGAGCAAATGACCAAAAAAAAAATGAACTTGACTATAAAAAGCCACTATGGTGACAGGGAAGATCAAGACACAAACTCAAAAGAAGACAACAGTGTCAAAACAGATACAAGCAATGCATCAAAGAAAAAACTGTGAATTAGACACAATCTCAACATGAATTCTTAGAAGAGCTCAAAAAAATTAAAAATCAAATAAGAGACATAGAGGAAAAATTGGGAAAAGAAATGAGAGTGATGCAAGAGAATTATGAAAAAGAGAGTCAACAGCACCCAAAAAAAAATACTGAAGAAAAGAACAACTTAAAAAATTGAAATAGCTGAATGGTAAATGAGGCACAAAAATCCACTGAAAATTCCTTAAAAAGCAGAATTGGAAAAATGGTGGTGGGGGGTGGGGAAGAGGAACAAAAGCTCTCCAAAGAAAATAATTCCTTAAAAATTATAATTTGACAAGTGAAAGTTAGTGACTCCATAAGACATCAAGAAACAATAAAACAAAGTCAAAATAATGAAAAATAGAAGAAAATGTGAAATATCTCATTGGAAAAACAGCCAACCTATAAAACAGATTGAGGAAAGATAATTTAAGAATTATTGGATTACCTGAAAACCATGATCAAAAAAAGAGAGAAACCAGATATCATATTTTAATCTTTAATCTTTAGTTAGAGAAAATTCCCTTGATATCCTAGAATCAGAGGGCAAAATAGAAATTGAAAGAATCCACTGATCACCTCCTGAAAGAGATACCAAAATGAAAACCTCTAGGAATATTAGAGCCAAATTCCAGAGCTTCCAGGTCAAGGAGAAAATACTGTAAGCAGTAAGAAAGAAACAATTCAAATATTGAGGAGCCACAGTAAGGATCACACAAGATTGAGTGGTTTCCACATTAAAGGAGAAGAGGACTTGTAATATAATATTCTGGAAGGCAAATGGGCTAGGATTACAACCAAGAATAACATACATAGTAAAATTGAATATAAACCTTTTGGGGGGAAATAAATATTTAGTGAAATAGAGACCTTTCAAGAAATTAAATGCCAACAAAATTGACAATTTAACTGAAATGGGTGAATATTTACAAAAATATAAATTACCCATATTAACAGAAGAGGAAACAGAATACTTAAATAACCCTATCATAGAAAAAGAAACTGAACAAGCTATCAGTGAACTCCCTACAAAAAAAAAATCCCTAGGACCAGAGGGATTTACAAGTAAATTCTACCAAACGTTTAAAGAACAATTAATTCCAGTACTATATAAACTATTTGGAGAAATAGGCAAAGCAGGAGTCCTACTAAATACCTTTTATGACACAAATATGGTGCTGACACCTAAACCAGAAAGAGCAAAAACGGAGAGAAAAATAAAACTATGTTCCAATTTCCCTAACAAATATTTATGCAAATTTTTTCAATAAAATACAAGCAAGGAGATTACAGCAATATATCAAAAAGATTATACATTATGCCAAGGTAAGATTTATACCAGGAATGCAAGGCTGGTTCGATATTAGGGAAACTATCAGTATAACTGATGTATCAATAACAAAATAACAAAAATCATATGATTACCTCAACAGATGCAACAACAAAAAAATTTTGACAAAATACAAGACTCATTCCTGTTAAAAACACTAGAAAGCATAGGAATAAATGGCATTTTCCTTAAAACGATAAGCAGTATCTATCCAAAACCAAGAGCAAGCATTATCTGGAATGGGGATAAACAAGAAAGCTGCCCAATAATGCTAGTAGGCAAAGATGCCCATTATCACCACTATTGCTCAATATTCTACTAGAAACACTTGTTATAGGAATAAGGCAAGAAAAAGAAATTGAAGGAATAGATAGGAAATGAGGAAACAAAACTATGATTCTTTGCATATGATATAATGTTATACTTAGAGAATCTTGGAAAAACAACTAAAATTAGTTGAAACAATTAACTTCAGCAAAGTCACAGGATATAAAATAAGCCCATATAGATCATCAGCATTTCCATATGTTACAAAGTCCAGCAGCAAGAGATAGAAAGAGAAATTCCATTTAAAATAACTGCAGATAATATAAAATTCTTGGGACTCCACCTGCCAAGACAACAATTGAAGAAATGTTAATTGCTCGTTGGTATGCGGAACCAATATAATAAAAATTTCACCTCTATCTAAATTAATGTACTTACTCAGTGACACATCAATCAAATTTTAAAATGATTTTATAGTTGGAAAAATAAAAAAAATTCATCCAGTAGAACAAAAAGTCGAGAATACCGAGGGAATCAACAATAGCAACAAAAATATGTGGAAGGAGGTGGCCCCGCAGTACCAAATCTCAAACTGTATTACAAAGCAGTAATCGTCAACACAATTTTGTACTAGCTAAGAAATACAGTGGTGGGTCAGTGAAACAGATTAGGTACACAATACAAGGTAGCAATGACTATAATAACCTAGCATTTTATATACCCAAAGATCCATGCTTTTGAGACAAAAACTCAGTATTTGGCTAATATAACAGAAAAGAAAAATGACAAATATTGGAGAGTGTGTGGAAAAATTGGAACACTCATGTACTATTGGTGGAGTTGTGAACTGATCCACCCATTCTGCAGAGCAATTTGGAACTATGCCAAAATGGTTGTAAACCATACATACCCTGTGACCCATCAATACTACTACCAGATCTTTATCCCAAAGAAATCAAAGATACAGTAAAATGACTTATATGTACAAAAATATTTATGTGAACTATTTTTGTGGTAGCAAAGACTTAGAAAATGAGGGACTGCCTATCAATTGGAAAATGGCTAAACAAGGTGTGGTATATGATTGTGAATGGAATATTATTGTGCTATAATAAATGATGATGAGGATGGCTTCAGAAAAACCTGGGAAGACTTATATGAACTCATGCAAAGTCAAGCGAGCAAAACCAGGACAATATTGTATACAGTAGCAGCAATATCGTACAAATGATCGACTGTGAATGCATTGGCTATTCTCATTAATACAATGATCCAATAAAATATCAAAGGACTCCTAATGAAAAATGCTATCCACTTCCAGAGAAAGAACTGATTGCGTGTGCATGCAGATTGAAGCATAATTCTTCCTTTCTTTTTTTAAAATTTGTTTTGCTTTTTCACAACATGGCTAATAGGAAATATGTTTTTTTACATGATTTCATGTGTATAAATGGTATCACATTTCTTGCCTTCAAAATGGATGGGAGAGAGTAGGAGGGAGAAAATTTGAAAATAATTTTTTAAATTAGTGTTAAAAATAAATAATAAATTGAAATTTAAAAAAATAGTAAGCACCCATAATATGCCAGTACTATACTAAGAGCAAGAGATATGAACAAAGGTAAAAATAGTCCCTATCCTCAAGTAGCATACATTCTAATGAGGGAGTCAAAATGTAAATAATAGACACACACAGAACATATAACACAGGGACTTGGGGATGGAAAGGCAGTAGTATGTGTGAGACCTAAGATAGGTTTTCTAAATAAGATGAGATTTAAACCAAGTCTTACAAAAAGCCAGGGAAGGTAAGGGACAGAGATCAAGGGATAGAGCATCCCAAGCAAGAGGGACAGTCATTGCAAAGGCATGAGTTGGGAAATGTATTGGGAAATGTAAGGAAAAGGAAGTAGAAACAGTTTAACTGGATTGTGGAATGTGTGAAGGGGAATAAAGTGTAACAATACTGGAAATGTCAGAAGGGGCTGGTTTAGAAAGAACTTTAAATGCCAAAGAGAGGAGTTAATATTTAATCCTGGAGGTAACAGCAAGCCTCTTAAGCTCACTGAGCACTGCAGTGACAGGCAGACCTAAGCTTTAGAAAAATCCTTTTGGTATCTGAGCGGAAGATGGATTGGAGCGGAGAAAAACTTGATGCAATAGTTAGAAGGCTACTGCAATAATTCAGATGGAAGACATGATGAGAGCCTCAGCTGGGGCTTTGGGAGGGGGGAAGAATGCAGATGCCTATCTTTTTATCCCTGCATAAAATTTCTTACTGTATTATTTCTTTAAAAGAGTTACCACGTAGCTATAAAAAACATTTTGTCTAGATTCATTCATATTCAGCGTTTACTCTATAATTCTTCTATATCTCCCAACTCCAAATGAAACTCATTTCAGTGAAGGTTATAGGTTCAAAGCCACAAATAGAATAGAATCTTGCACTATGCCAGATTGTTATTACCTAGGCAAATCATGTTCCTTGACACATAGTGATAGCATCCAGGAAAATAGCCTGATATGATGGTTAGTCTACGGTAAGGTCTTGGTCTTATCCCCCAACAGAGGCATTACAATGGGATTACACTCTCCTCATTTGTCACAGGCATGCTTCACTCTTTTCATAGCCATTTGGCCAGGGAAACAAGGCAGAATCAAAGGGAAGTAGTTTGGGAAAAATCATTCCTTTTTTGTCTTGTATTGTCTCTGCAAAAGTCCTCTCACTGACCTGCCACATGGCCACCCTAAGAAACTGCTACCCTCTGTCCCTCAGTCATGACTCCCTCACTGGGACCACCACTTTTGGAAGGACTCTAACCATGCATAAATTCACTCTCCCCTGGACTTTTTAAGGGATTCTCTCTTTTGTTCATTCTTTATTGCTTCCACTCCTCCTATTCACGACTCTGGGGCAGCCAGGTGGTGCCACAGATAGAGTGCAAGGCCTGAAGTTAGGAAGACTCATTTTTGTGAGTTCAAATCTGATCTCAGATATTTACTGTGTGATCCTGGGAAAGTCACTTAGCCCTGTTTTGCCTCCATTTTCCTATCTGTAAAATGAGCTGGAGAAGGAAAAGACAAACTGCTTTAGTATCTTTGCCAAGAAAACCCCAAATGGAGTCATTAAGAGTCAGACACAATTAAAACAATTTAACAGCAATAGAATGTGAAAACACAATCCCTACCCTGGAGGAGCTCAGTCTAATAGGGTGACACAACATGTAAACAACTGTATATAAACAAGATATAGAATGAATAAATAGGAGACAATCAATAGAGGGAAGACACTAGAAGTAAGGGGGATTGGAAAAAGTTTCCTGAAAAAGGTGGATGGGGAAGGAATATTTTATTGCTTGTATTTTATTCTGGTCCACAGTAAGCACTTAATAAATGCTTTATCTCTCTGTTCTCTGATTATCTTCCCTCCCATCCATGTCTACCTTCTGTACTTGGAATCATTATACCCTCCCAATGATAAGCTAGTTTTATACTTTTGCTTCAAAAGCTCTTTGCCAATAATAAATGCCCATATGTTGTAATACTTAAAATATATGAAAGGTAGTGTCAGTAAATGATCCCCAAATCTCTGATTGGTCAGTTATTTTCCTCTAAAAAATAAGGGGTTTCTAGAATGATATTCTTGTCAATGAAAGCATTAAATATATATTTTTTCCTGTTCGACTAAGAGGGCAAGGGGAGTTTAAGTTTGGGAGTAATTAAGGACAGCAAAGTCACCTGGAAAGGACTATAAATCATGAATTGCAGTAAACACTCATTCTAACATGCACAAATAGATTCTTGTGGTTATTCTCTGGTAGATGAATTCCTCATTATCGGTGGCTGCCTTGTTCAAGAGCAGGAGTTACAGGTGAAACTAGCATTTATTGTAGGAGAATCTTTGTTTAGCCCTTCTAGAAGAAGAGATGGTGAAGGAAAACATCGTACACAGTTAACAGAAACATTATGTGATGATCAACTACAAATGACTTGGCTCTTCTCAGCGATATAGAGATCCAAGACAGTTACAAAAGATTCATGATGGAAAATGCTATCCCCATCCAGAGAAAGAACTGATGGAGTTGAATGCAGATTGAAACACTATTTTCACCAACTTTATTTTTGTGTGTGTGTTTTTCCTTTTGGTCTGCTTCTTCTTTCACAATTAGGACTAATATGGAAATGTTTTACATGATTTCACATATATAACCTATATCAAATTGCTTGCCATTTTAGGAAGAGGGAGGGAGGGAGAAAAATCTGGAATTCAAAATCTTGTAACAGTGAGTGCTAAAAATGGTCTTTACATATAATTAGGGAAAATAAAATACTACTTTAAAA
>CM053584.1:101981175-101999909 GCA_028627135.1 Pseudochirops cupreus
GACCACATCCTTTCTTATCCTAGATACATTAATATTGTCTTTGCAGAAACTTTTCTGTTTCAAGTAATCAAAGTCATCTAGTCTATCTTTTGTAATTACCTCTATCTTTTATTTGGTGAAGAGTACATTTCTTAACTCATAGCCGTAAGGGGGACATAATCTGTTTCTCTTCTAGTTTTTGTCATGGTATGATCTTTTATATTAAAGTCATGTATCTATTTAGAATGAATTGTGGAGTGTGGTGTGAGGTGTTTCTCTAAACCTAATCCCAGCTAAGCTGCTTTCCAGTTTTCCCATCAATTTTTGTCAATAGGGAGTTTTTCCCTAGGTAAATTATGTTTTCCATTTTATCAAACACTGGATTATTGAGTTCTATTATTTCTGGATGTCCTTTGTCTAGTCTGTTCCACCGATCTTTCCATTCTTCAACCAATATTAAATGGTTTTGATGACTGTTGCTTTATATATAGTTTGAGGTCTGGAAGTGCTAGTTTTTCCACCCTTCTCTAGTTCTTTTCTTTTTTCCAAATGAATTTTTTTAAATCAAGCTCTGTAAAGTGTCCTCTTGGCAATTTGATTGGCATAGCATTAAACGCATAAATCAATTTCGGTAGAATTGTTATTTTTACTATAATGAGCACTGAAGATTCTTCCATCTATTTAGGTCATTCTCTTTTTTTTTTCCTTTGGAGGGGGAAAGGTAAGGCAATTGGGGTTAAGTGACTTACTCAAAGTCACACAGTCAGTATATCAAGTGTCTGACTCTAGATTTGAACTCAGTCCCTCCTGATTTTAGGGACAGTGATCTACTCACTGTGCCACCTAGCTGCCCCTAAGTTGTTCTTTAACTTAATGAGTACTTAGCAATTGAATCTATATAAACCTTTTATGTGCTTTGGGAAGTTCATCCCCAGATATTTTGTATAGTTTGTAGCTATTGACAATGGGATTTCCCTTTCTATGATTGTTTTTTGTGTTTTGAGAGCAGGGACTATCTTTTGCCTCTTTTTGTAACCCTAGCTCTTAGCACAGTGTCTAGCCTATAGAAGGAGTTTATTGGCAGTTAAGCTAGTGAATGTCAGGCAATAAGGATGGTGAAAGTCCTTGGGATCTTGTCATGTGAGGATCAGGTAAACTAGAGAGTTGTTTAGCCCAGAAGTGTCAAACCCACAACCCATGGGTATATGAGGCCCACAAAACTTCTGAGTGTAGTCCAAACCGAAGCAAAACCTAGTTCCTATCTGATTTTAATGTGTTGATATATCAATTTAAAAAAAAGCAATATATAAAAATATAGTTTTCTAAGTCAATATGTGGTCCACAGGAATCTTACATATCATTTGTAGCCTACATTTCCATTTGAATTTGACATCATTATCATTTAGAAGAAACGATGGGGTGGTGGTGTGTGGAATGTGGGGCATAACTTCCCTCAAGTAAGAAAGGATTAAGTTTGGTTTTGGTTTTGTTTTTTTTTCAGCTTGACCCTAGAGAGCAGAACCTGGAACCTGGAACAACCTGGAAGCTGAGGAGAAACAGATTTAAGCATGACATCAGCAAAAACAACAAAAAACTTGCTAATAATTAGGGCTATCCAAATGTTAGAATGAATGGCCTTGGAAGACAGAGGCTTTCTGTACCCTTCACTAGTGGTCTGTAAGCAGAGGATGGAGGGCCACTTGCCAGGAAGGTTGCGACAAAGGTTGATGTTTAGATGTTTGTTAGACTAGAGATCTACTGAAGATCCTCTATGTCTGAAATTTTGTGATTTTATTTACTTATCTGCTTATATGCTGTTTCCCACCTGGCAGAACATCAGCCCCTTGATGTCATGGACTGTTTCATTTTTGTTAAATGCATCCTCAGTTCCTAGCATGGCATATGCCATAAACAGATCCTTATTGAATTGAGTAGAAATGAATTGAGGTAGCTGGATTTTCAAATACATTAAGGGAAGTAGTGGTAGATAACCCAAAAAAGCTAGTAGTTCATTTCTCAGGGCCTCAGTTTCCTCAACTGTAAACTGTGGAGGTTGGATCAGATGTTCTCCAAGGTTCTAAAATCCTTGAACAACTCTAAGACTAGGCATAAACTAGGAGCATCAACAATCCTTCTCTAGCACTTGCCTAGGAAGAGAAGGCAAAATTTGAGCTGCTTTGTCAAGACCTCCTGATCCTGCAGGACTTGTGAGATTACAGGGATGTGGACAGGTTGGAAAGATTTACACTGCTGTCCTCCAGAGCCCCTAGGGAGCTCACTGAACACTGGTTTCCACCTCTTATCTTCATTCCCGTGTGTAGGAATGGATGAGCATTTTTTAAATATGCCATTAAAATGCCACATAGAAACAGAATGAGGAATTGAATGTATGCCCTTCTTTCAGATGCCAACCAACCTGTGTGAGTTAGGATGACATCTGTGCCTCTATAAATAATTATCTAATATTCTGGAGAAAAGCACAGCGTAGAAATAACCTTCCCTGGATTAAGCTGAAGGAAAGGAGTAAGGAGTGGCAACAGGGTCCAGCTCCATCCCCCAAACCAGACTTGTGTCCAATCCTGGGTTGTTCCCTTCAGCCCATTTAAGACACTTATGACTTAATTCACCAAACATTTATTCAGAGCTGCCAATCACTGTGATAGCTGTTGGGATTTGAAGACAGCAGGAAAGGAAGGGAAGGAGGGAAGGAAAAGAGAGGTCTCAAGCTATTCCTTCTCTCTAACTAACGTTTAGCATTTCTTTTAAGTATTTAACAACATTGCTCTCAGAATGAGTCTATAAGCTTCACTAAACTGACAAAGGCATTTTCGACGCAAAAAAGGTTAAGAATGGCTACCCTAAAATTACCTTTTTTCAAAATTAATTGATTTGTTTATTTACTTTTAGTTTACAAGATTCAGTTCCGCAATCTCTTGAGTTTCAAGTTTTCTCCCCTCCCTCTTCCCACCCCCCCTCTCCCCCATGGCAGCATGCAGTCAAGTATAGGATCTGCAAATACTTTCACATTGGACATTAGTCTGGTTGTATAGAAGGGTTGTAACCAATGGAGTGGACAATGGGAAAGAAGAAACAAAACCAAACATGGAAAAGAACAATAGCATGTAGTTGAAAAGCACAGAATTTCAGAGCTGGGAAGAACCTCAGAAGCCATCTTTGTCCTTGTTCTGGAGTGTCTCACTCTTCATGTTTTCTCGGCAAAGATCCTGGGGTGGTTTGTCATTCTCTTCTCTAGCTCATTTTACAGATAAATAAAATGAGGGAAACAGGCTTAAATGACTTGCCCAGGATCACACAGATATTAAATATCTGAGGCCTGATTTGACCTTAGGAAGATGAGTCTTCCTGATTCCTGGTCTGGTGCTCTATCCATTATGACACCTAGATGGTCATCTACTTTAAATCATGTGTGGAAAAAATTCCTCTACAACCTACTCAGCTAATGGCCATCCAGCCTTTGCTAGAATACCTCCAGTGATGGGAAACTCACTACCTTTCAAGGCATCTCCATTCCACTTATCACCAAGACTGGCACATAGTAGCCATGTAAATTCTTATTTTCTTCCCTCTCCTGCCTACCTGACCCCCTGCCATTGCTAAATAAATCTCTCACCATAGCCATAAATTTCACCAGCTTGTCTCTTTCACTTGTGCAGAAGACATATCATATGATTTTTTAAAATGAAAAACATTAAATTAAGAGGTGGGGGGCACAAGGATACAGAATAAAAGAAATGATACAGTATTCAACCAAATGTGCACCTGCTTCATCTCAAAGTCTATCGGTACATTTAAAGGACTACTTTTGCCCAACTCATAGCACCTTCTAGGTCCTAAAGGGACAAAGCTCAAAAGTATAACTTGAGGTTTTGTTTTGTTTTATTTTTGGTTTCAAGTCAGCACCTGAGTGTTTTCTTTCAGTTCTCCCCTTCTGAAACCACTTCTCCTTCCCTTCTACTCTATGACACCCCCCCTTAATCCATCTCCAGCACTTCCTGTAACCACCCTCAACCATCGGCCTCTCAACCCGATAGACCTCAGCCTCCTTCACCCACGATACTCTGCTTCCAGTTCATCAGCTCACTGTTTTTGTCCCCATTAGCATGGGGCCCTCTCCACCTACCCCAAATCATTATTGTAGCATTATTATTATTATCATTATATTATTATTATTGCAGCCTCCCCCCCGTCCCCACCTCTAATCACCTATGAGATAAAGATGGAAACCTCCTCTCTTAACTTTTCACTGAATACCAGGGGATATCACTTTAAATCACCAAATTCAGACAAACTGTAACCACATCTTTCTTCACCATGAACTTGGCCATACAACCTCCCCCATACTTTGGAAGGCTGCTTGGGTGATAGCTGAGCTTCCACTAGGTAGAAAGATATACTGGATTCTCCCATTCTCAAGTCTTGCTTTTATAAAGACTTATCAGAGCATGTCAGTAAGGAGCTTGGAGTATATTCAAAGGTCTGCATTATACCAATATCCATCAGAATTCTTTTAACAAGTCCAATGACTGACAATAGGCTGCCTGTTTATTGCCAAGGAATCCCCAATCTCCACCTATGGCCAGGGTGTAAAGTAGAGTAGGCAAATATAAACCAGCAGCCCTACATCTTCCACTAGAAGCGTAGTTTGTTCAACAGACCTGAGACAAATGGTAAATGAATGAAACCGGAGAAATTGAACAGTAACTGATGTATTCAGACGTGAACCAAATGCTTCAGGGAAGATTTGCAAGCATCAAGGAGCAGCAGGCTAGAGAAGAAACTGCCCTGAACCCACCTGAATTATTAATGCAGAATTACATAAAAAGAACAATTCACCTTTGGAGCATGAAGGTAATTATGCGGCCAAATAGCTGGAGAAAATACTGGGACAAGTGTCCACAGCCCTCCCAAAAGAAGAAGAGGAGAAAGGGTGCCCTGTCAAAAAGACAGCTTAATAAAATGTGAAGTATTCAGTTGTTCTCAGGGAGAAATCAGTCCTTGTTGGCAAATTGCATTTGGTTCTAAACATCGTATTTCCAAACAGGATGGTATTTCAGCACCTCAGCATTGGTGGAAATGCAAACCCTGTCTTGAATGTTTAACAATATACTATGTGGTTTTCTTTTATTAAAATCTCATTTCACTAGGATAGCTCCTTCGAGAGAGATGTGTGGGTCTAATGCTAGAAAACCATCGAAGCAGCCCCACATAATTATATTACGCATATTAAAGATGCCTGCTTGCGCATTCAGTGTGTGGTTTCCTGGCCCTTCACGCAGGAAGAGCAAGGGCGTCAGAGCCCACGAGCTTAGACGAGTAGCACCAGCCCCTCCCCACCTCAGCCTCATCCCCACACGCCAAACTGGTATAATCCAGTGAGAGCAAGATGTAAATCAGACAGAGCTCTTACACCAAGCCTGGCTGCTTCAGAAATGCTTTGTCAGGTTCCTTTAATCAACAGAGCCCCAAAGGATCAATGGTGAAGGCATACTGGTAGATTTCAGTCATCCCTTGTTCTCATCTCCTTGTGGAGGGAGGGAAGATAAGAGTTTATAAAGCTCCTACTGTGTGCCAGGCAGTGAGCTAAGTGCTCTTACAAATATTATTTCATTTGATCCTCACCACAGCCCTATGAAGTAGATGCTATTATTACACGCATTTTACATTTGGAAAAACTGAGGCAGGCAGAGCCAATAAGCGTCTGAGGCCAGATGAACTCAGATCTTCCTTAACCCAGGACCAGGGCTCTATCTACTGGACTGTTTAACTGCCTTACCAATAGTGTTAGGAACTGGAATTTCTTAGCTATGTACATTACTCCTTTGGAGATTTCACTACTTGTTCTGGACAGAGATATTCATATGTACCCTCACAGATCTGAGCTCCTCAGAAGCATAGAATATTAGCGATGGGATAGAGTTGATCACCCAGTCTAATCTTCTCATCTGACAGATGAAGATACTGAATGAGAAGGCAAATGTCCAAGGTCTCACAGTGAGCTAGCAGAGCAGGGACTAGAATCCAAACAGAGCCTCTGAACCCAATTCCAGTGGGCTTTCCATTGCATCAAGCCATCTCATTGATTTCACTGCAAAGGAAACACAAGCACTCATGTACACACAAACCATATTCACCATCGATAGCATCCATTTTAAAAATGGACAGCAGAATATGCTAATGATGATTCATATTCTTATGGTACTTTTGAGAGTATTTCCCTCAAAATAACACCGTAAATCAGGAAGTATTCCTATTATTGTCTATTTGCAGATAAGAAAACTGAGGCAGAGAGAATCGTTTCACCCAGAATTACACAGCTAGCAGGTGCTGTTTTTGAACCTGGATCTCTTGACTCTAGGACCAGTAAGTGTAACTTTCCTTCCCACCACATCAATCTCTTACTGGCATATCCTTTCCTAATTTTTCTGCTTTCACTTTATGAATGTGTGGTTTATCTTTCTAACTAGACTGAAAAAGCCACAAGGGTAGTGACCTTGTCTTTCTGTTTTGTTGGTATTCTTCCACTGAGTGGTACTTCTTAGGATATAAGACTCCTATTTCCTAGCAGTTACTCAGCTTGGGAAGTCATCACCAGGCTATCATCATAGGCACAGTCTATCAGATCAGTTACATCTTTGGTTTAATTCTGGCATGATTTCTTAGAGACAGGAGGATAGACTAGATGAACCAGAAGCAGGAAGAATGTAGTGGTGGATTTGGGTTCAAATCCTGTGGAACCCTGCGGGACCCTGGACAAGTCACTTTTTCTCCCTGGGAATCAGTTTCCTAAACTGTTAAATGAGAGGGTTGGACTTGATTCCCTGTAAGGTCCCTTCCAGCTTTAAATCTATGACCCTATAACTCTGAGTATGACATAACTTCTCTGAGCCTCAGTTTCCTTCAAGTTAAATGGGAGTACTAATAATTGTACCACCTGTCTTATAGGGTTGTCATAAAGGATTTTGTACATTTTAAAGTTCTTTAGAAATGTGGCCTAACAAAATGGGACTGATAATATAATAGTGGCCAAGATTTATTTAAAACTTTAAGGTTTACAAAGCACTTTTCTGTATGTACACACACACACACACACACACACACACACACACACACACACACACACTCACACAGTTCTAGGACTTCTTCCCCAAACTCCTACTCACACTATCAGGTTAGGTTCCTAGGAGTCAATTGACTCCCTGCTATCCAGGGTTCTAGGGTGTAACCCTGAGGGGTTGGGGAATTCTAGTGGTAATATAGCTTACGAGCCCATATGTGGTATGCTGCCCATTGATTACCAGGCAGACAAGTTAATTAGCAGTTGAAAGATGTTTATTAATGTATTGTCATAAGGACTTGTTGCTGTTCAGTGGTTCAGTCAAGTCCAATTCTTCATGACCTCACGATCTGGGGCCCACCAGGTCTTTCTATCTTCCACTATCTCCAAAGTCTGTCCAAACTCACGTTCATTGCTTCCATGACACTTCCTACCTGTCTCATCCTCTGTGTCATAAGAACAGTAGGTACCCAAAATAATCAGTACAAAACCCTCTAAAGTCTAAGACACATCATGCCTCAAGTACATACAAAGTCCAGGGGAAAATGAGTTTAAGCTATAAAGCACTTTGGGGCAACTAGGTGGCACAGTGAATAGAGCACCAGCCCCTGAGTCAGGAGGACCTGAGTTCAAATCCAGCCTCAGACACTTAACACTTACTAGCCATGTGACCTTGGGCAAGTCACTTAACCCCAAATGCCCTGCCCTCCCCCTCCAAAAAGAAAAAAAAAAGCTTAGAAAGCACATTGGGAAAGAAGTAAGTCACAGTTCCTGGTGGGGTAGAAGGCCTTTTCTCCTTTTCTGAAGTCCTCATTAAGTTCCCCTGGTGTCCATGCAGCTCTCTGCTGGACTCCAAGTTTCAGTGTCCTTGAAGAGCCCTGAAGTTTGTGTCTAGTCTGTCCTTGTTTCCTAATACAGATGCTGACTTTCCAAAGATCCCTTGTTTTGTTTTGTTTTCTGATCAAAGTTGGGTGGAGAGAAGAGAGACCCCAAGTCATTCCTTCTCTGGAGTTTAGTTGGAGCTGCCTTACCACCAGGTTGGCCTGCTGTTGGAAGGCTGGATTCCAAATTGAGTGTAATTGATTCTCTTCAACCAGCCACAAAATATTTCCTGTGTACATCATCTGCTTTTATTCAGTCTATACCTGATTTATACCTTTGATTCATTGATTGATTCAATGTAACCTAGTAACCATACCTAGTAATCACCTTTGATTGATTCTATAACTCAAAGAGGCATTCTAACATAAGAAAATTATCAAGACCTAGAGCAACTTGTTAATTATATTAATTGGAGTTGAGGCATGGGACATTCCTCTTATACATATATTGTCTCATTTTGTCTTCATGACAACTCTGGAAAGTAGTTGCTATCATTATGCTCATTTCTCAGAAGGCTGAAAAAAGTTAAATTTTTAGCTAGTAAGTGTCTAAAGTAGGAGTTGAAGTCAGTTCTTTCTGAATTCAGAACCAGTACTCTATCCACCATGAGACCTAGATGTCGCTAATACTTCTTCTACCTACTTCCCAGGATAACAATGAGTCTCAAATGAGATAATGGATGTGAAAGTAGTTTTAAAAGTATAAAGAAGCAAAAGCTTTTTTTGCTATTAAGATAGATAGATATTTAGGGAATGAATATAGATATTTGGGGAACACATTGTGAAAAAGCAATCAGAGAAAGATGGAATTAATCACTTAAGGCTTCCTGAAGGAATTTTGTTTTTTGCTTTTTGTTAAGTTCATATCTTTGGTTTTCATATCACCTTTACTTACACATAAATATTTCCTCCCTCACCTCCCCAGAGAAATATCCCTTGTAATGAAGAATCAAAAAGAATATTGGGGGCAGGGCTGCATTTCACCAAAAATAAGCAACACCTCAAGTGAATTTTATGTATATGAAATGTTCCACACTCACAGAGCACACCTCTGTGAACAAGGGAGGGGTGAGTATTTTTGAAATAATTTTTGAACTGCTTTCAAGAACAGCATTTCTAGTTTCATGTCACTACAGAGCCACGGATATTAGCTGCAGAATTACCAACATTCTCAGTCTGATCTGTATCTGATGCAGTCCTAGTGATGCAAGCAGAGACTATACAGAAGTACACACTACATTAAGTATGGAATAATGGCTGGCAATCCACAATCCTGCCCTTATTGGTAAGGAAATGTTCAATTGTTATTTCCTGAATATTTAAGAAACTTAATTGCAAAACTGGGTTCTAGTAAAACATTCAGCTTGGAATTGAGGAAAGTGCCATGATGCAGCAGTCCAAGATCAGAGAGATGATTGGAGCCAGCAGGTGGACCAGGGACAGGTGTCTATTGTTCATTGACTCTAAAATGTGTCTGTCTTCACAAGTCTACCAATAAATGAGGAGCCAGGGCAAGGCCTGGGGGAAGAAAGAGTAAAAATATTTTTTTAAAAGAGTCCATTCCAGAAGATCTTGTAGTTAATGGGAGAGAACTACATGGGGATCCCAGGACCTGGGTAGGATTATAAAGACCTAAATGCTCTTGGCTTCCAGAAGAGATAAGAGTCAGATGCCAATTTAAAATATTAGGTGATAAAGTAAACCTAAGAAAGAAATCATCTATTATTTCTGGCTAGGGATTTTGCTTCAGGTTAACCACCAAGAATGCAAAGTATTGTTCAAAGGAAAGGGAGAGAGAACTTCTAGTGGTTAAAGCCACTGATGACTCCATAAGAACTGGAGTCAAGGGCCAGAAGTCAGGACAGGAAAATCAAAGTCCAAGAGAAGACATATAGAGAAGCATTTCAGAGAAGGGTCTGTCTCATTCAGGGAGATTGCGAGCAGGGACAAACTTTCCCAGCTTCATGGCTATGGTGAGAGAAGTTACTGTAATGATTTTGAAGACCAGAAAGAAACCTCAAAGAAAGACTTTTTTGGTGTCGGGGTGGGCTGGGAGGAGTGGAGATTTAGTTGTATCAAAAGGGAGGTGCCTGTCATAGGTCTTACTTCCTACTTGCCTGATGTTCTTTCTCACTATCCTTTACTTACATTCTATTGGGGGAAAACACAATGTTGGGATTGGAATAGGGACTGTACCTGTGGGGGAAATTCTTTCTACCAAGATTGGTTAGCACCTTCTCTGCAACCTATTTTTTTTTAGGGAGTTGCCTAATGGTTAAGTGACTTGCCCAAGTTTGTACAACCAGTATATGTATATAAATAAGTAAATACAAAATACATGTAGCACATACACACACACACACACACACACACACACACACACACACACACACACACACACACACACACACACACACCTTGGACTTATTCTCCCAATTCTCACTAGCACTGGCAGCTTGGATCCCTAGAGGGAAACCCCGAAGGAGTTGGGGGTCATTTCTAGTGTCATTTGCTCATAAGTGCCCATTGATGTGCTCTACCCCTACCCCCACCCCACCCCCCACCCCGTCCTTTGATAACCAGCCAGCCAGACTTAATTAGCTTTGCAAAATGGGTGTTTAATGAAATGGTACAGCATGGATAATTGGTGTAAAAATGCCATCCCCCTCAAAAGTCTATGACATACTCTCCCTTTATATATACAAGTGGGCTCAGATTTAGATAATGGAGGTAACTTACTCCTTTTTATTGGAAGTCCTTTTCTCCCTTCATGGAGTTCTCATTAAGTTCCCTCATTCTCATATCTTTCTATTGGTCTCTGTAGGTTGATGCCCATGTAGAGTGCTGAAACTGTCTGTCCTCCCATGTCTAGCTTCCCTCAATATGCCACTTCGCTCTAGATGCAGGAAGCTACTATTAGCCTAGGGATATTACTTCTGATGCTGATGGGAAGTCCAAACCTTCCAATCTTTCACAAGGTCATTGTCTGGCAATAGGGTAGGGCATGAGATCATATTGAGAAGTGGAGACTCTCTCCTCCCCACCATCCTCCAAGAAATTCCTTATAGGTGATTAGCTAGACCTGTTTGACCATTAAGTTGGACTGCTATTGATATATATCAGATTCTAAACTGGCTTGCTGTTTTATCCAAGTCTCAAAAGGTATCAGTGATTTTTTTTTAACCAATCATAAGACATATCCTATGTGATATAATCTGCTTTCCTTCTATTGTGGTTTCTCTGGGCATGCTCAAGAGGGCCCTTAAGGTTACTTCCATATTACCCAAACTGGGAATGCCTAGAGAAGTTCCAGTCACACATAGTTTGTCTCTTTGATTCATTGATTCAATAGCTGTGTCTAGGAACTGTTTATATAAGAGATTCTCAAAGTTATTTGGCCTACCAGTACCTTTTTAAAAAAATTACTCAGTGCCTCCCTGGAAATCCACTCTCTTGAACAGTTTTTTTATTTTCACCATTCCAAATATATATATATGTATGTATATATGTATGTACGTATGTATATATGTATGTATGTATGTATGTATAATGACATATCTTAAATTTAATAATTTATTGTAAATTTGTGGGGTTTTTCCTGTACTGAAATCTTGATGAATAAAGCATGATTGGTTCTTACCTTCTAGAAGTTCATTGCCCAGTAAGGAGAACAAAACTAATCCAGAAATAACAATAATACAAGCTAGATGCAGCAGCTCTCAACCTGTGGGTCGCAACCCCTTTGGGGGTCAAACAACCCTTTCACAGGGGTTACAGCGGTCACCTAAGACCATCAGAAAACACATATTTCTGATGGTCTTAGGAACCAAAATACCGCTCCTCTATCCATCTCCAGGTGGGTCCAACCCACATGCAGATATGCCCACATACGAGTATTAAAGGGTCATGGCATTAGGATCATTGAGAACCACTGAGTTAGAGTATCATCTAAGAAGGGAGAAATCATGGGAAGATGGGGGAGGGGATAGAGAAAGATATAGAGGAGAAAACTGGAAAGTTTCATGAAGGATGTGATATCTGAAATAACCCTCAAAGCATGGGTAGAATTTCAATGGACAAATATTGGATTTGGAGAGGGACATTCACTTTTTTCATAGGTTAGCCTCTCCAGTTTTCAATCAGAGCCTAGTCACTCTTTTTGGATATAATTCTAATAAATGCATTTGTCTGTTGTCTGAAGAGGAGGCAGAGGTGCTAATTTGTCTACAGCAAATTAGGAAATTGTTGGGGGAAAGGACTATAGCTGCCAGAAGTAAATGAACTGACAATAGCAAAAAGGAGCAACTGACAGCCAGATAAAAGAGAAAATAGGAGAATGATAAAAAGCAGACAAAAGACCTAACAAAAACACAACAGTCTGGGCTATTTAATGCAATAGAAAAGAGCCCTATTGATCATGGCAGCTACCCAAAATGAGAGAGAAAGAGAAAGGGATGTAGATATAGACATAGAGAAAGATATATAAACATAGACATATAGATACAGATACAGACATAATCAAGACATAATAGACATTTCTTTAATAACCCCAAGTCATGAAGAAAAGGTTAAATTGTGTTAAGCAAACTCTAAATGGAACATTTAATATAGCTTTGAAATTTTTCTCTATCAAAATGGTGTTTACCCACCACGTTCCAAACCCTTCCCCCAAATCAGTTATATGTTATAATGTGGAAAAAACCCTCTGGGTTTCTCAATTCAACAAAGTATCTACCCCTCTACCTATTTAGTGCTGTCTATTTCGACAGGCATTTCCAGTGCAATGGCAAGAATGCTGGCCCTATCATCAAGGACCTGGGCTCAAATTCTGCCTCTATCACTGACTATCTATGTGATCGTGGAGGAATCAGCACCTGAGTTTCCCCATCAATAAAAAGGTTAGACTACATGACCTCTTTGATCTCATCTCAATTTATAATTCACTTTTACCCTCTTCTGCCTCTGAAACTCTGACTTATTAGTTGCTTTCTTCCTTGGTATGTGAAGTACGGGAAACCAATCAGGGAAACCCATTGAAGCAAAACCCTTTCCCTCTCTATACACAGCACCCAAGTAATGCTGACCCCGGGACTACCTAAAATGAATGGAAGCATAGACCCAGAAGTCCCAGTGAGATGTTGATCTAACCACAGACCAAGCCCTAGGAACAGTTTCTCATAAAACTGATGGAATCCATTAATCCAAAAGGCAAGCCCTGAAATACTTCTTGTCTGGAGATCTTGCCCTGAACCCTCCCTATCCTGATTGGTAATTGTCTCAGTCATCCATTAAATCTAGGCCCATTCTCCAAGCATCTTAACTTCCTGGATTTCTCCTCACCAGAAGCTTAATACCTTGAGCCAAGTACTCTTTATTTCCCATAACCCTCTTTCTAATTCTGGAACTATAACCAAATCAATACTTTCATTACTACAGGAAAGATACATCAATTTACCCCCAATCACTCGACCCCTACTCCTATAATTTTCCAACCCAAAATACCCTTTCTGGCCATTGTTCTACTCTATGTATTTTCCTTCCCATTGGAATATAAATTCCTTAATGGTAGGGATAGTTCTTAATCTTGTATTTGCATCTCTAGTGTTTTATATCTCTATGTATACATTTATATCTACATAGTAGACCCTAAAATGATTTTATTTTTATTCATTCTCCTTCTATGACTCAAAGGCCACTGTGCCCCTATTATCCCTGGAGATTTTTCAGACTGTATGTCTTCCCTTCCTAGTTCTGTTCCTGTGATGTTACTCATGGATAACTGACATGACTGACATCAAGGGTGGGGAACCTGTGGCCTTGAGGCCACTCATGACCTTCTAGGTCCTTGGGTAATCTTTTGACTGAGTCCAGGTTTTACAGGGAATTGTTCTGTGAAGTTCAGATTCAATCAAAGGGCTGCAACTTGAGGACCCAGAGGGCCATATGTGGCCTTGAGGCTGCAGGTTCCTCACACCTGAGTTAGATGGTTCAGTGAATAGAGAGTGCTGAATAGAACCAGCCTCTAACCTGCGGATGACCAGAGCTGAACAAAGCAGGCTAGAGGCAGGAGAGTTAGGAATCAAACAGAAGTTTAATTTCACAGTGTGGCAAACTGCTTGCAAGCAAGGACACATATGCCTGGGACCCATCCCTAGTGGACTGGACCAGAGTCAGAGTTGGGAAATCTCGATGCTTGTACCTATGGCTATGCAATGAGCTACGACCCTGACAGTGGGGGTAACAGCGACAATGACACAAGTTTAACTCATAGCAGGACTTCATGACTGGAACATGGGAGCTTGTCTGGTGCTTCTCCAAGCTCAGAGAACACCTGGTGCTGGTAAAAGCAATACAATAATTACACAATTTTGCCAGAGGGAGAGATCATCCAGAGGGTGAGCGCAAAGGATCGTTGTTATGTCAAGCTCATGGCACAGCTTATTTGCTGGGCCTTAGCTCTGGAAAACAAGATGTTTCCTATTCAAACTTGGTCTCAGACATTTACTAATTGTGTGACTTAATGCAAGTTCTTTAACCTCTGTTTACCTTGGAGGGAGCTAGGTGGCTAAGTAGATTGAGCACTGGGTCTATAGTCAAGAAGAGCTGAATTCAAATCCAGCCTCAGACTCTTACTAACTATGTAACCTCGGGCAAGTCACTTAACCTCTGTTTGCCATAATTCATTGGAGAAAGAAATGGCAAACCACTCCAGTATCTTTGCCAAGAAGAGTCCACGGACAGTGTTGGTGTAGTATGGTCCATGGGATTATGAAAAGTCAGCCATGACTGAATAAGTGAACAACAATAAGATTATTCAACTACACTTCCCATGAAACTTCTACCTCCTTCTTTCTTAGATGACTCCAGTGAAGAGATACCACCTTTCCCTAAACACACAAAATAGATGGTCTGTTGCTTTCCGCATTTACTGATTTATCTAAGAGAGAAAACTTCAGTTACATAAAAAATTTACTTTTGTGGAGGGCCTCATTCATCAATAGCATGGGATAAAAATAGTTCCCATTTATATTTATTTAATCTGTCATTCATCAAGCATTATGTGAATGGCTGAGGTTGCAAATGTTACAAAAGAATGAAACAATATTTATAAGGAGTTTCCAACGAAGGGAAATAAAATGTGCATAAACATACATATACACAAACATAATAATTATCCAACCTCAGACATGTACTGGCTCTGTGACCCTGGGCAAGTCACTTAACCTTGTATGCCGCAGTTTCCCAATCTATAAAATGAGCTGAATAAGAAAATGACAAGCCAGTCCAGTATCTTTGCCAAGAAAACCCCAAATGGAGTCACAAGAGTCAAACACAACTGAAAAAATGACTGAATAACAGTGCCAGGCACTGTGTTAAGTACTTTGTAAATATTATCTCATTTGATCTTCACAACAACCCTGAGAGGTAGATGCTAATATTATCCCAATTTTACAATAGGAGAGACTAAAACAGAGGTTAAATGACTTGATAGTAAGTCTCAGAGTTCAGATTTGAACTCAGATCTTTCTTCTTCTGGGTATAGCTCCTTATCTACTTCGCTACCTAGCTGCCTGTATGGGTAAAAGAATTATGGTTTCCAAGAGATATTGCTGCTCACAAAGGCCAGTGGCATAGGGCCCCATTGCGACTCCTTTGTGGCTAGGTACCTGGGCATGGGAGGAAGATGGAAGGTGGAGAGGAGCAACTTGTGTAATGGATGAGTTCCCTCGTTGGAAAGAGGGCCTAGGTCTCTGTGCCACAGCCTAATCCTACTCCAATGTGGCTAAAGGAAGGACAGAGCTATTCTCAAAGTATTTTCCCTACAAAAACTGTATAAGGTAGATTTTTCTTACGCCCATTTTACATGTTTTTCTACAATTTGTCATGATCTGTCTACTCTATCTAGTTCCTTAATATTAAATAGAACAGGGTGTTTCCTGTCTATTAAGCACACATATGTATCTAAATGATCTATGAATTGAGGAGGCAAATCATATTTTGTACACTCATTTAAGCCCAGCGGGTCTATAGCAGGATGTATTTTCGCAGACATGGAGCAGTGCCTTATTTTTACAGGGAACCTAGTAAACATTGTCACCAGAGAAGGAGACTTGAGTATTAAATATTAAAAGGTAAAAAGAAATCAGTGGGAAAAGAGACTTTGCTCACTTTTTTTTTAAGCAGTCACAGTTTCTTCATTATTGATGGAGACATTCAAACATAAATTGATCAATTATTTCAATATGCCAACATTGGCTATGAATTTTCATGCAGAGGCAAAAACCCTTTGCCCCAGTTGCTATTCCTCCTCTCTGTCCACTTACTGTTCATGTAATTTGACTAGCTTGCCCTAATGGGTAATTGTGTAAGAAGACACAGTGACTGAGCACATTTTAAAAGGGCAGAATGTCAGGCTTTTCATCAACTTTAAAGGACACACCTGATTACTCATATGACCCCACATTATAATCTATCTACTAACAACCCCAAACTTCAACGTGGTCTACACTCTTTTTCCAATTATTTGAGTTACATTATCTTAGCTCTTGTGATTCTTGGAAGACTATGGGAAATTATTATCCTTCCCTCTTCAATTGCTTCCCCAATACAATTGTACCTCTTTGTTCTAGTTTATTAGACTATAAGCTTCTTGAGGGCAGGAGTTATCTCACTTATATTTATATCCATACCACCCTTCACAATTCCTAGCAGTACTAGGGTCCTAATAAAATACTTGGTGTTTGATGATAGAGTCAGCAATACCATATTTATTCAGAACTCATGATTCTAACTGAAGGAAAAATCCTTAAAATAGCCTGGGAAACCATGCCAGTAGCTTCATTATTATATGAGAGTAAATGAAATGATATTTGTGAATAGCAATGAAAATCTTAAAGTACTATATAAATGCTAACTATTCTTATTACCTTATAAGTTAAGACATTTATTTAGAATTTAAAATTATTTACTATCATGTAACTTTTTAGCTGGAGTGGACTTTAGATAGAGTCTAGTCTAATATATTCATTCTACAGCTGAGGAAACTGAGGTACAGTGATTTGTCCAAGATCACATGGCAGAACTAAAATTAAAACTATCATTTCCTGATTCTTAGTTTAACATTCATTATATTATGTTCTGCTATTTATTTGCCAAATGCTTTGAGGCACCTCACATTTACAAAACAGGGAATTGAAGCATAAAACAAAATAAAGGTGATCTGAAGGAAGCAGAATGAATACGTTAAAGAATCCCTGAAATGAATAGAATACTACAATTGGGCAGAAAATTGGTAGCTACTAAAAGGGGATATGCTTTGCTGCTTAGATGCTATGCCTTATAGAGTCACATGAGGCTCAATGATATTTTTCCAGTGTGAGTGTGTATACATATATGTGTACATACATATACACATACAGACATATGCATATATATATTCATGTGCATACATATATATATATACATATACACACACACACATATATATATATATATATACACACATATATAATAGGATACCTCCTCATTCATGAAGAATAGATTTTAGAGATTCATTTTGATAAAAGAAAAAAAATCTTTAAGTAGCAATTTACCAAATAAAATCTATTCATTTACTCAACAAATAGTTCTTGAGTCCTATTATGTACAACACCTTGTGCTAAACACTGTGGTATATAGGTATGAATAAGGCTTAGTTCTTGTCCCAAAGGAGCTTTCAATCTACTAGGGGAGATAAGACACATACACAAATACAAGAAATAGAGATGAGATGCAGACATATATATGATGCCCTCCCTTTCTCAGTTCTACAAATGACATTAAGGAGAAAGTTGCACATCACTGAGGCTATGTGCTAGTATTAACAAAATACATTAATTGGAGTGATAAACCAGAGCGAAAGACCACGTAAAGGGAGCTGTGAAAGAAAATCCTATTGGGCCCCTGAGATGAGCTGATTACTACAGTAGGCTGTGAAATTTCCTGGCATTTTGAGATAAGAACCAGATCTTTTAAACACTTCCTTTAGGATTTAGAACTTGAAGGGACCTAAGATATCTTCTAGTGAAAACCCTTTCATTTTACAAATAAGGAAACTGAGGCCTATGGAAGTGAAATGATTTCCCAAAGTCATAATTTTCCTTTGAAGGAGGAGGTTGTGTCCATGACTTGGAGCAGTTGAAGTGTGTATTGGGGGAAAAGGCATATAAGGGGTAGGGGCGATGAGCATTAAAGTCAGTGACCCCAGATAAGGACACACACTGAGTATTCAAAAATCACAAATCCTCAGTCTGTGAATTTTGAGGTTACTAATACAAGAAGCCAAATTGTAGACTTTATCACCAATATGGTGATAGACACCAATATGGTGTGAGAACCAGCCAGTTGATTGCAAAAAAACCAAACAAACAAACAAAAAAAACCAAACAGTCTTCCTAGGTGTAACGCCATGCACCAGCAGATTTCCAAAAGAATGATACTGTGAACAGCTTCTGGAGTTCAGATTACAAAATATAGTGAACACTCTGTTTACTCCATTACAAATCAAGACAAACATTCAAAACATTACATCTTATCACAGAAAATGGCCACACAGTTTTCACTACAGTGGCCACAATATTTAGAACAAGGAACAACAGAATACTCAAACTTCCACTCATGGAGCAACCATTAACTTACTCAGTCATTAATCTAGATTCACAATTACTAAGTATCATTAATCACAAATACAGTCATTTGAAAAACCACACAAACCCTCTACCCCTCGGTGTCCAGAAAACCTCACTTTCATCCAAGGGGAG
>CM053584.1:102000009-102005009 GCA_028627135.1 Pseudochirops cupreus
ACACACTGAAGTTCACAGGGTCCAGCACATCTCAAACTCTTCACCAATTCTCTTGCCTGGAACTCAAGGATCAGCCAGGCCATGAACAAACAAAGTCTTATCCTGGTCATGCTTCTTCAGTCCTCCAGCGCTTCAGCTGGCTCTAGGACCCAGAAGGAATATCGGCCTTTCAGGCAAGCCTTCTCAGCCTTCCAGGCGGCCTTCACCAGATTCTGGTCTCAGGAAAACTCCATCTCAGTTCTCAGTCAGTTCACAGCTTCCAGATGCTGGGAGAGAAACACACTCTCTCTCTCTCTCTGTCTTTCTCTCTCTCTCTCTCTCTTTCTCAGCCAGCTTCAGTCTCCACAATTCTTCCTTCAGCAGGAGTAGCATTCCAATTCTGTCTGTTTCTGGAATTCTTGCTTATGTACACACCTCAGCCAATCCCCTTCTTCCACATCAACAGGGGAGTTCATGCCTTCTCAACAGTGGGACAGAGTTTGCACCTTCCCCACTTAGCCCCAAGGTACTAAGTGCTAAGGATCTGCTAAACTGATTACTATTACACTAGTTTAGAAGGTTCTCTGGACTATGCTTTAAGAACCATTGCTTACTCCTCTCATTGAAGGAGGTTGGAGGGAGAAGGCAGGGAAGGGGACTATGAGGCAAAATGTTGCCTCTACTCTCAGATACAGCTGATGCATTTTTTTTTTTGCTGAATTGCTTTTCTTATTTTTTTTTTAATCTTTGTTATAAGGAAGTATTCAGTGGATAGTTGGGGACAGAGAAATGTATCTGAAAGTTAAGTTGCTATCTTTAAAACAAAAGATATCAAGAAAAAAATAATATTCTTTAATCTCAGGGAGAATTTAACTCTACCAGTTAAGACTATCAACTATTGTTTAACATACAGCCTTCCTTTGTATTTCCAGTATACTGCTTAACACATTGTCGTGGCTTGTCCTTCGTTTTCAAAGACGAACAGTAACATTCTGGGTGATATCTTGGCTTGCAGGTGATTTGGATTTAAGTGGGGCAGAATTGCACAAAGTCATCAGCCTCAATCTCTATTCCAGGATCATCAAAGTCCAGTGGTAGGAAAAAAATCAGGATAACTGACTGTGGCCTAGGAAGCAGTGGATGACCCTGTGTTTCTGATGTCTGACCACACTCTAAGGGGCTTCCCAGCACCTGTTTCAGCCACCTTCATGGCCATTAGAACAAAATGTTCTCATTCAGATACTGTCTATCTCTTGAGAACTCTAAAATGTGGAAATTCTCAAGTTCAAGATTACCATAAGAACCAGAAACTCTAAGTACAACCATTTTTCCCTCAGGCTGTCCTAGGCCAGCAGTCCTGTAAGTTTCCATTTCCAGCTCCTAAATTGGGGTGGAGAGTGGAGAAATAATCTCTCCTGCCCCTTACTGAACTCTGGTTTTGAATTTCAAGAGAGAAAAACCTCTGAGAAAGAAACAGAAAAGAGAGCATGTCTCTAACAAATTACTCTCATAGACCAAAAAGAGAAAAATGTCCCCCTTGACTCTCAGTTACCAGCATCGTGAAAGCAGCCCCATTCATTGGGGACCAATGAGGAACCAGTGAGAACCAGAAAAGTTCTTCTTGTCCTTCCAGCAAGGGGTTAGACGATATAGGTGGTGCCCTTCCTCTTAACCCATAATTTCATCAAATTAGTCACCTCTCTATTATAAATAAACTCAAAGGAATTTGAATATTAACAATTTGGGATGGGGGAGGGGGTTTTCCTGACAAGATGACATCTGAACTAACCCTACCAAGAAACTAAGAGTTCTAAGAGGTCAAGATAAGGAGGGAGCACAGCTTGCCTCAGTTTGCACAGGAAGTTTAGCTGCCCAAAGATCACTGAGTATGTTTGAGCACAGGAGTGAGATAGTTAGACTTCTACCTTGGGAATATTATTTCACAGAATCCAAATGAAGGATGGGTGGAGAGAGGAACAACTTGGAAATGGGGAGAAAATTAGGAGGCTATTGCCAGAGTTGAGGCAAGAGGCCTGGACTGTTGTAGTGGTTATGTAAGTACAGAGAGAGGGATCATCTTGAGAGATGTTGTGCAGGTAGACTTGATAAGACCTAGACCAGGGGTGGGGAACCTGTGGCCCCAAGGCCACATTTGGCCTACTTAGTCCTCAAGTGCAGCCCTTTGACTGAATCTGAACTTCATAGAATAAATTCCCTTAAAAAAGGGATTTGTTCTGTAAAACTTGAACTCGGTCAAAAGGCCACACCCGAGGACCTAGAAGGCCACTCATGGCCCTGAGGCTGCAGGTTCCCCACCCCTGACCTAGACACTGACTGGATATTCTTGTTGTTCATCCTTTATTCTAGAAAAGGACCAGTAACATCATGAGGGACATCTTGAGCTGCTCATGAATTGGATTTAAGCGAGAACATGGGAGATGAGAGAACTGGAAGAAGTGAGGATAACCTCAGGGCTTTGAAGCAGAGTCACTGGAAAGGTGGTAAAGTCTTCAAGAGAAATCAGAAATTGGTCAGGGTTTGAAGTAGGGGTAGAATTTAGGGAGATAATCACAGCTCAGATGCACATAACTCTTTAACATTTGTTGAGTTCTTTATATATTTGAACCTCACAATAACCCTGTGAGACAGGTGCTATGATTATCCCCATTTTGCAGAAAAGGAAACTGAGGTCTCCCAGGGTCACCCAAGTAAATGTCTGAGGCAGGATTTGAACACAGGTCCTCCTAACTCCAAATCCAGGACTGAATTTGAGGTGCTGATGTATCGTTTCTAATGGTGATGTCCAGTCAGTATCTGGTGGGGTAAGGATAGCAATTTGTCAATTTTGCATCATTTTGTAATTGTGAGCTGTCATTATTACTATTATTATTGTTACAATTATAATTATTCTACATCTGAATCAACCTTTCAAGAAGTCCTGTTATGTCTTCTTACAGGTTCTGCCATCTCAGCAAAACTGAAAGGTTAATGAAAAGTGTTGAGATAAATGCCTCTGGCTTCCCACTGATTCATGTCATAGGCTGTTACTTCTCCAATAAAAGGTTTGTGTGAGGATGAGGGATGGCAAATAAATCTGTGGGATTTGGTAAGCGCACCCAGGATGAATTTTAAAGATGAGATCAGGTCACAGAGCTCCCAAACACTTTGATCTTTGCCTTAATTGTTTTCTATCTGTTAGTATTCTGAGAGAGCTTGGTCTAGACCTGCTCTTTTTAAATTATAAATCATTAGCCCTTCCTCCCCTCCATCACCAACCAAAGGAAGTTTAATGCTTAGCTTTCCTGTACAAGTGAGGCCACGGATCATTCACTGGAGCCACTTTCAGACCTAATTAAGAAAGTGGTCACCTGCTGTCACAATTTAGAGATGGAAGGAGAGTTAGAGGCTGAGTTCAAGAGCTGGAAAGTACCTCAGAGGTTAACCAATCCAGACCCCTTATTTTAGAGAATGGAAAACTAAGACCCTTAGAAGTTAAGTAACTTGCCCAGTGTCATACAGATATTAAGTATCTGAGATCAGATATGAGCCTTCTTTCACCTGGAACATCTTTGAAGGGGGGAGGGGGGCTAAGAAAGAAAGTACCCCTATTCTCACTGGCTTAAGCTGGCTCAGAACCAAGTTCTCTACAAATATTTGCTCCAGGTAACCAACACAGTCATCTTTGGTTTTTATGCATGCTCATTTTGCAAAGTCAAAACCACCGCACCTTCAGCCCTCTGCTGCTGTTCAGTTTGGTGAATTTTACTCATGAGTCACCTGGTTCCTACCAGTGGCTAACAGTAAATAACAAATGTCTCCCACAATAGAACCCTCACAAAGATTAAATGATTTTCAGCTCTCTTTCTCTGACCAAGACAAGTCTGTCCTGATCCATTTTATTTAGGGATTCAGGTGATAGGGCTCAAAGTGGAGGAAGGGTTCACAAGTACCGGCACTCACCTCTTAGTCATTGTGCTGCTGTGGAATTGATTTGTAACTGCCTTCAATTGCTCTAACCAACCAAAGACTAAATTAGAGCCATCATCAGAATTATGAATGGCAGTGATCTTCCAAGTAGGCTAAAGCCAAGCCCATGGGAGAAGGAGGATAGGAGGCATTCAGCTCTCTAGTCCTCTGTTCTCTTATTTGCAATATATGGGGTTTGAATTGAGGAAACTTTGAAGTCCCTTATAGCCCTGTGGTTCTAGGAATCTGCATAGCTATAACACTAGCCAGTATACTACACATTACCATAGGATACAATAGGGTAATAGAAGAAGCCACCCCTTCCAGGAGGGCTCTTATAACCTGAAGGGATAGGCAAGATGAATTCACCTAAAAGGTGAGAACACTTCCTAGGATGCCTGAAAGGCAGCCATCTAAGAGACCTATGGGACTCTTGAATCTCTCTCTTGCAATGAAGAGCAGCAAAGATGGGAGCTTAGGAGGGTTAACCCTAATGCCCTTTTTCTTCCATGCTGGATTTACAATGAAATGATGGATTCCTCAAAGCTGGCTACTCGTTTGTTATCATTTCTGCTCCTCAGAGCCAAATGCTTACCCTTTCCAAAATGTGAGTTTCACAGTAATACTTTTCTGAACTTTGCACCACCTTGGGGTGACAGACAGGTTCCCAGGCAGGTGTTCCTCTGAGGAGCTTAACAGATAGACTGCTCTCCACTATTGTTTGACCTAAGGATTTAGAGGCTGGAAAATTCACCTATTCTTTCCACTGCCTCAGTGCCCACAGGCTTTAACTAAGGGGCTTTAGTGGCTCTTCTAGGAAAGGAATTTCTTAGAAGTCACTAAACCTTGCTCACGTCAGTGACTCTGCAATGGCCCAGATGGAGCTATGTGGTGATGTGTTATGGGGTACTTTCAACAGAAACCACCTGAAAATATGAAACATGGGGAGAAAGGACAAGGTATTAAATGGGCTGAGGATATTTAGTCTCAAGAGGAGAAAGTCAAGGAATAACTTACTGGGCCCATGATAGGGGAAGAGCCTACCAATAGAGCTA
>CM053584.1:102010009-102051832 GCA_028627135.1 Pseudochirops cupreus
TCTATACCTCTTATAATCCCTGATTTCCTTCTAAACTCAACTCAAATGTGACCTACACAAAGTCTTTCTGGATTCCTCCAGCTACCAGTTCCTACCCCCTAATTAACTTGCACATTTATAAAAAAGGTATTTCAACATGTTTTTTTCAGGAAACTACAAATTCAATATTCTAGTAATATGATATAGCAGACAAAATTATTTATGAATCATTATAATAATTATCACTATAACTAGATAAAATTTAGGCTGAATGAATAGAGGTATATTGTTCAGAATTAGGCAAATGACAGTGATCCTCCAGAATAACCAGAATTTGGTATTCATTTTCAGAAGGACATTGACAAAATGAAACGTGAATACGGGAGAGTAGTTATGAAGAGATGTGAAAGGCTATCCTACAAATCCTAACTCTGCTACTGTATGTATGGTCTTTGACTAACTGCTTCACCTCTCTGGGCCTCAATTTCTTCATCTATAAAATGAGGAGGTTGGTCTATTTGGCTTCCAAGTTTGCCTCTGGCTCTTACTCTATAATCCTATCATTCTAAGGATCCATGGAAGGAACTAAAGATATTTGACCAGGGGAAAAGGAGCTATGAGAAGAGCGTGTTAACTCCCTCAAGAATTTGAATGTCAGAAAGGGATTATATTTATTGTGCTTGGCCCCAGGGGCCAGAAGTGGGCACAATGGATTTGAGGTAATGAGGGGATAGAATCCAGCTTATAATAATGAAAATAATCACTAATTAGAAGAGTCCACAAGTTAAATTGGCTCTATGTGGAGAAAGGAAGTACACCACCAGTAAGGATTAAGTGGCGGTTGGATGATTAATTTATTTTTTCAAGAAGATTGTTGGGGGTACATGTTTGTGCTTTAGGCAGGGGCTGGACTATATGATTTTTGAGATCCCTTTCAACTCTGAAATTCAATGAATTCTATCTCTTAAATATTTTTTGCTTTGTTTTGTTTTTCCAGTTGATTATAAAGCCTCACCATCCTGAGTATCATTGTTTCTATTGGAAAATTTGGTGTGAATTCCCAACAGCTGCCTGAAAGAGAAACTTACAACTCAGGTTGTTTGTAGTTGAACACTGCCTTTATTTAATTCCCATTCCTTGCTTGTGGCCAGCAGGCTGGCAGCAGGAGAAAAAAAAAAGGAGAGAGAAGACAGCATAAGCCAAAAATGGAGAGAGAGAGACAGCCTCTGAATAACTGTGAGTTGGATGTACATCAGCATTCCCCCAAACAGAACAGAATATCTGGCATTCAGATAGCTGGCATCTGTATAGTCCTTTAAGGTTTGCAAACATTGTGTATGTGTTATCTCATTTGATTTTCACAACAATCTTGTGAGGTAGGTGTTATTATTATCCCCATTTCACAGATGAGGAAATTGAGGCAAACAGAGGTGGTAACTGGTCCAGGGTCACACAGGTAAAGGGAAAATTTGAACTCAGATCTTCCTAACTTGAAGTCTAGTTCTCTACCCACGGCACCACTTTTCTGTCCAGAACAGAAATCCCTTGAGGGCTTAAATGAACTCTTTGTTTGCTTTTTACATTGGTATCATAGTTAGTACTGTACCCCAAACTCAGCATTCCAAATATATTTCTGGCTTAGTAAAGCTAGTGATGGAAAGGGAGCTGATGGCAATGTTCTTTATTCTTTGATGTCCTTCCAAAAAGCAGAACCAGGCTGCTAGGTTTGGAAAGGCCTATCGTTGGCCCTAAGGAATTTTGGAAAGGAGAGTGAAAATGGATGTGACAAAGATCCATGAGCTAATTGCTTCAGGATCATTATAATCGATATCAATTGCCCCAAGCCAGACTTCTGATGTGTTTCTGCTCAGTCACTCTGCTCCATGATCTGAAGCAATAATGCACTGCTTTTCACCCCATGGTGTTCAATCTTATCTTTGGATGACAACAACAAAAGAATACGTGTTTCCCACTCCAAAAATACTTTTGTTTTACTAAGACAGAAAGAGAGGGAGGGAGGAAGAGGACAAAGGAAGGAAAGAAGGAGGAAAGGAAGGATGGAAGGAAGAAAGAGGGAGGGAGAGAAGAAACACTAGATAATTTTAAAATAATTTATTACCCTAAGGGGCATAATAATAAATTGCCTTTCAAAATAAAAATATAAAACTGTGTTATTTTATGACTCATAATGGTTAACAGTACAATACAACATAAAAAGAGAAATTGAAGTAAATGTCAACAAGAAATATACTGTCCCATCACTGAACTAGAACTGACTTGTACTTGGTGCAAAAGGTATTGGTAGGAAAGCAGGGAAGAATAGGAAGGGTGAAAATGGGGTGGGATATTCTGAAACAAGACCAAGTGGAGAAGGAATGTCTGATCTTGTTGAGACTATTCCTCCTTATTCTTTGCTTGGTTTTGGACTAAAGGTCAAAATCTCCAAGGAACTGATCAATTAAAATGTCAGTGTGGCATGGTGAAAAGAGAACTGAACTTGAAGCCAGAAGATCTGAGTTTGAATCCTAATTCTGCCATTTATTGGCTACATGACCTTTGTCAATTCACTTAACATCTCAGGGCCTAGGTGTTCTTATCAGAAAATTGAGGAGTTTGACCTAGATGATTTTTCAGAGACCCTTCTTACTCTGACATTCTGTGATTCCACCTAATACTATTGACAGGTTTCATGAGCTTGGGGCTGACTTCCCCAGTGGAATGGGTGAATGAGAACAATTTGTTCCAATGGCCACAAAGGCAGCTGAAGCAGACTCTGCAGAGTGCTTAGAACTTGATCAGACATCAAAGATGCCAAGTTCATCCACTGATTTCTGGGCCATCACCAGTCATCCTGACTTTTGTCTTGCCACTGGATGACTCTGGAAGAGAGAATGAGGCTGACGACTTTGTGTAACTCTGTCTCATTTAAATCCAGTTTGCACACAAGTGAAGACATCACCCTATGATGTCATTGGTTCTCTTTGAAAACAAAGGACAAACAACAACATTGACAGTTTATCCATGTGTATTGGCTGAATACCCCTGGATTACTGCTTTGATGCTACGTAGCCACTGTATTGGAAAAGATCAGTTTATGCCCCAATCCTAAAGAAGGCAATGCCAAAGAATGTTCAAACGGCTGAACAATTGCACTCATTTCCCATGTCAGCAAGGTTCCACTTATGATGCTGCAAGCTAAACTTCAGAAATATGTAAACCAAGGATTACCAGAAGAGCAGGCTAGTTTTTGAACAGGCAGAGGAACTAGAGACCAAAATGCCGACATTCTCTGGATTATGGAGAAAGCCAGGGAGTTCCAGAAAAATATCTACTTCTCCCTCATTGACCACACTAAAGCCCGTGACTGTATGCATCACAACAAAATGTGGCAAGTCCTCAAAGAAATGGGAGTACCAGATCATTTTACTTGTCTCTTGAGGAACCATAAGCAAGCCAAGAAGCAACAGCCAGAACCAAATATGGAACTACCGATTGGTTTAATATTGGAAAAGACATATGACAAGACTGTATAGTATCTTATTTAACTTATGTGCAGAAGACAGCACATGAAATCCTAGATGGGATGAATCAAAAGCCAGAATTAAGGTTGCTGGGAGAAATATCAACAGTATCAGATATGCAAATGATACCACTCTGATGGCAGAAAGTAAAGAAGAATTAAGAAGCCTCTTGGTGAGGATGAAAGAGGAGAGTACATTATGAAAAACGACTAAGATCATGGCAATTGGTCCCATCACTTCCTGGCAAATAGAGGAAGAAATGGAAGTAGTGTCAGATTTTATATTCTTGGCCTCAAAGATCACTGCAGATGGCAACTACAGCCATGAAATTAAAAAACACTTGCTCCTTGGAAGGAAAGCTATAGAAAATCTGGGTAGCATACTAAAAAAGCAAAGATATCACCTTGCTGACAAAAGTCTGCACAGTCAAATCTATGGTTTTTCTAGGAGCAATGTATGGCTGTGAGAGTTAGACTATAAGGAAAGCTAAGCACTATAGAGTTGAGGCTTTCTAATTGCAGTGCTGGAGAAGATTTTTGAGAATCCCTTGGATAGCTAGGAGATCAAATCAGTCAATACTTAAAAGAAATTAATTCAGACTACTCACTGGAAGGTCAAATACTGAAAGTGAAATTTAAATACTTGGTCCACATAACAAGAAGAGAGGTCTTGCTGGAAAAAAACTCTTATTACCTGGGGAAGATTGAAGTTAACAAGAAAAGGTGACAGCAGAGGACAGGAGGGATTGAGAGGATAGATAAGGAGATACAGGAAGCAATAAATGTGAGTTAGAACAGACCACCGGATATAATGGAAGATGTAAGGACCTTGTATGCTATGGTCAATGGGGTCATGAAGAGATGAACATGACTAAATGACTGAACAACAACAAATTGGTTAAATGCTAGCAGGCTGTGCTCTCCCTACTTAAAAAAGTTCAAGATAAAAAAAAATTTTAGCTTAGTATTTAACACTTCACAATCTGGAGCGAATTGACCTTGCCAAACTATATTCACATTACTCTCCATTCTATGTTTCAGTCAAACCACTATTTTAGTCTTCATAGAACCCAGCATTCTGCCGCTTTTTCAGAAGCATGCCTTCATCACTGGAATACACTCACTCCTTACATCAGATTCCCACAATCCTTAGCTTCCTTCAGGTTCAACTCAAGCCTTAATTTATATTTGAAGTTTTCACTAATCCCTACCCCACTCCCACTCCGATTACTACTTGTTTCCACCTCAAATTAGTTTTTACTTACTTATCTATGTAAAAGTTGTAGCCCCCTGTGGAATGTAAACTCCTTGAGGACAAGGACTTTTTCAGATTGTCATTGTATTCCCAGCACCTAGCACAGAGTCTCGTACCTAGTAAACGCTTAATAAATAGTTGCTAAATGGTATATGAGAAAAAGCACTGATGCTTTTGGCTTCTTCCATTAAGATCATCTTTCAATGCCTCATGATGGTAAAGAGATGAGCTTGTGTTGTTAAGAACCACATAAGCAAAGTGCCACTTCTATCAAGTCCCACTAACATGTCCTGCCTTTGAGTATGTCCCAGTTAACAATTCTGTTTCTGTCATTCAAAAAGCCAGCATTGCTACATTCAGAAAATTTTTACCACTAAGCAATATACTTTTAAAACTCATAGAAATTCATGAAAAATTTACTGATACTACCGTCGCTATGGCTTAGAGGGTTGATAATGACTCATGCTCTAAAAGTGTTTATTGTTGTTTAGTGATGTCAGTCATGAAAGACACTTTATGACCCCATCTGGGGTTTTCATGGCAAAGATAATAAAGTGGTTTGCCATTTTCTTATCCAGTTCAATTTACAGACAAGGAAACTGAGGAAAACAGGGTTAAATGACTTGCCTGGGGTAACACAGCTTGTAAGTGTAGGAGGCCTGATTTGAACTCAATTCTTCCTGACTTCAGATCTAGTACTCTGTCAATACCTAGTTCCCCAAAAACATCAATACAAAAGGATAGATTAGATAGATAGATAGATAGATAGATAGATAGATAGATAGATAAGAAATAGAAAGAACAACCATATATAATGATTTGAGGTTTGCAAAGCATTTTACGTATGTCATCAGATTTTGTTCTTACAACAACCTCTCAGGATAGGTGTTATTATCCCCATTTGACATCCAAGGAGACTGAGGCTAAAAGATGCTAAGGATTTCCTTAAGGTCATATAGCTAGTAAGTATATGAAGCAAGATTTCAATTCAGGCTTTCCTGACTCCAAATCCCTCACTTTATTCTCTGTACTGCCTAGCTGCCTCATAGCAAATAGAATACTAGCTAAGATTTATGTTAGCTAGTTTTATATTTCCAGTTTACAAAATACTTTCCTCCCAACAATCTTATAATGGATATTGTGAAGTGTCATCCCCATTTTATGAAAAAAAAAAGTCTCAGAATGGGTTAGTGATTTACCAATCAATTGATCAATATATAATTACAAGTCTCCTACTATTGCCAAGCTCTAAGCTAGGTGCTGGGGTTATAAAGACAAAAATGAAGCAGTCCCTACATGTAAGGAGAAATGGAAAACAACATCTACAAGTATAAAAATGTATAAAACATGTACATTTAAAGAATTCCACTGCCTTACCTCAATTAACAAGATACTCTATGCCTTAATACCTTAAGCAGGTGAAAATACTTTTTTGATTGGGTTAGAGAACAATCAATTAAGGGACCCAGATTGTCTAAGCCCTGAGGTATAAGCATCTTTAATTGGATTAAGGAGGAAAAAGTGATTGGTTAATTAAAGAAGCTAACAAGCTCTGGAAGTTTTAAACAGTACAAGAATTTTATCAGTTCCCCTAGTCTAGAACTAGGTAGGTGGGCAGGTAGGTGGTAGAGTGGATAGAGTGTTGGGCCTGGAGTCAAGAAGACTCATATTCCTGAGTTCAAATCTGGCCTCAGATACTTACTAGTTGGTTTGGTTTTCTGGGCAAGTGACTTAACTCTGTTTGTGTCATTTCCTCATCTGCAAAATGAGCTAGAGAAGGAAATGGCAAACCACTCCAGTATCTTTGACAAGGAAACCCCCTAAAAGGTCACACAGAATTAAACATGACTGAAAAATGACTAAACAACAACATGGATTCAATAGAAGCTTTAGAGTCCAGCAGAGAATGACACAAAAGGGAAACTTCATGAGGACTCTATAAAGGAAAAAATTACTTCCAGAACTAGAAGCTATAAAATGTCCTTTTTGCCATATATGTTCCTTATTCTTGTATTTCACTACCATTGTAATTTAAATTGAAGCCACTATCCATGGGGATCTTGTGTGTCCATGGGGAGAGTACCTAGTTATAGGGGTGGAAGAAGAGTGGAGAGTGGAGTTAATGTTGGTACCAACTGTTCCTACTATACCACATTAGTAAATAAATACCCTTTTTAAAAAGGTATTTGAGGCTACTGGTTAATAATTAACATGAAATACACTAGTAGGGGCTCATGAGCAGCAGTACTAAAAACTCGTACATTGAAGTTATCCCTAGAACTCTAATAGTAATAGTCAACTGACCTATAGAGAACCAATCTGCCTATATTAGTTGCAGTTAATGGAAATGAGAAAATTGAAATTTAAAGAGTTTACATGACTTACCCAAGTTTTATACAATTTTTTATGTATTAAAGCTAAAATGGTAAACCCAATCTCTCTGACCTCATGCCCAGCACTTTTTCTGCTTCACAGCATTAGGGGAAATATGTAACACTGGTGTCCATGGAATTTAGGTCAGCAGCCTCAATATTGGAAAAGGTTTTAGGACAAGGTATTCCCTAAAACAGATAATTTCTCATATTGCCACTCTATATTCCAGCCCCTAAGCAGTTAGAAAGTGAAAATAATGGTGGAATTGGTGATTTGGTGATGGCTTCTGAGCTCAAAGGGAGCAGCCAGGTGGTGCAATCTAAAGAATTCCAGGCCTGAAATCAGGAAGACTCATCTTCCTGAGTTCAAATCTGGCTTTAGACATTTACTGCCTGTGTGACCCTGGGCAAGTCAATTAACTTTGTTTGCCTCAGTTTCCTCATTTGTAAAATGAGCTAGAGAGGGAAATGACAAACCACTCCAGGATTTTTGCCAAGAAAACCCCAAATAGGGTCACAAAGAGCTTTGGACACCACCAAAATGACAACAACAGCTAAGCTCAAAATGTTTCATTTTTGCATTCACAAATCTGAACTCTCATCCCCTCCAAAAAGCAGAAGTAGCCATCCTAAGAAGTTGGCTTTATTTTTTCTTGTTTCTTCCTCCAGCCTTCTAGTCTTGCTCCCTAATTTGTTGAGTAGAGGAGTGTGGAGATTGGTGGATATGGTAAAAACTGATTGAGAAGTGGGGAAATTTAAATTACTTTGCAAAACTCGCTGGGGTAGAAAAAGGCACAGGTAAATATAGCAGTCGATCTAAGGATTTATGGTGAAATATCCCTGAAATGGTAGGGGGACAGATGGGGAGGGCAGCTAATTAATTCAGTAGATAGAGTGCACAGCCATGAAGTCAGGAAGACTCATCTTTATGAGTTCAAATATGACCTCAGACACTAGTTGTAAGTCAGTAATCACTTACTTAACCCTATTTGCCTCAGTTTCCTCATCTGTTAAATGAGCTGGAGAAGGAAATGGCAAACCATTGAGCATCTTTGCCAAGAAAATCCCAAATGGGGTCACAAAGAGTTGGGCATGACTAAACAAAAAACAATACCAAAAAAAAAAAAAAAAGCCCAAACACCTCTCTGATTGGACTTCAAATCTCTCAAACTTGACAAAGGTCAAGGAGATTAGGCTACTACAAGCTGTTTTCAATAGATAAAGTAGTTCCCCTACCCCCAAATATGCTCATACACTCAAAACTGTTCATTTGCTCCTCAATGAATGTTCATTGCTGCCATGGTAATGGACTTCAAAATCATACAGTCATTCATTTAAACTATGATGTTTATATCAATGGCCCCTTTGCAACAGAGAATTTTTTCCCCTTGGCCTGTGGCTAGATGCACAACCTGAAACTGGGAATTCAGGCAATTATTCTGAAAACAAAAATCAGGCAATGAAATATTTGTCTAATTCCTTATTAGCCATCCTAGGAATTAAGTGGAAGCATTGGACAACTGTTTTGGTGATTATCCTCAAATGAACTAAGTTATTCTCCCACTGCCATTAACAACCTAGAATTGTTTCATGCTGGGCCTGAGGGCTACAACAGAATTGCAGTTGCCAAGAAGATGTTTGCAGTGGGCAAGACAAGCAAAAGCAGAGGAGCATGGCTTTAAGGGAGATCATAACAGGTTGGCACTCAGGAGCACAGGCAAGAAAACAAGAGGCAGAAATCAAGGCAGATAGCAGTGCTGAAATTTGGTCTGAGGAAATTCAAGAATTAATAATAAGGTGTACAATTATATGGTGCTTTACAATTTACAAATCATCTCCCTCACTAAGGCACTGTTGGTAGAGTTGTGAAATGATCCAATCATTCTGTACAGCAGTTTGGAACTATGGCTCTGTATGAGAGAAGTGAAAACTTCTCAGACTGTACCCTAAAATGAGAGAGTGCTCTAAACTCAAGTTAGGCTTCCGCTGCAGCAAGGGTAAGCAAACTTAACCCTACCCTGCTTTCACCCACTCCCAAATTAGGTATTAAATGCTTTCATCGGTTTTCATTGGTTGAAGATTGTTTTCTTGCTCCTTGTATCTGGACCGAGCTCTCAACCAGTGAGGGCAAGGTCAGTGGGAGGGGTTGTCTGCATTAGGCTATATAATCTCATTTTGCTTTCTGTAACTTGCCTCCCTCCACTGGTCCATTCTTGCAAGAATTGAATAAAGCTTTTCTTTTCCTACCTAGAGAAGCCTCTGAGTTTTTGATTAAATTTTGGATAGGGTTTTTCATCCCACACATCCCCAAAGGGCTATAAAACTGTGTATACCCTTTAAGCCAGCAAGAGCATTCCTAAGTCTATACTGCAGAGAGATGAAAGAAGGGGGGAAAGGACCTATATATACAAAAAATATTCATAAGAGCTTGGAAATGGAAAGGATGCTCCTCAGTTGGGGAATGGCTAAACAAGTTATGGTATATGATTATGATGGAATACTATCGTGCTATAAGAGACAATGAGCAAGATGCTTTCAGAGAAACCTTGGAAGACTTTATGAACTGATGCAAAGTGAAGAGGGCAAAACCAGTAGAACATTGCACATAGTAACTACAATTGTAATGTGATCAACTGTGAATGGCTTAGCTATTCTCATCAATACAATGATTTAAGACAGTTCTAAAAGACTCAGGATGAAAAATGCTATCCACCTCCGAAGCAAGAACTAATGGAGTTTGAATGCAGATCAAAGCATACTTTTTTACTTTATTGTTCTTGCATTTTAGTTTTGTTTATTTTGTTTTGTTCTGTGTTTTGTTTTGCAATGTGGTTAATATGGAAGTGTATTTTGTATGACTGCACATATATAATTTATATTAAATTACTTGCCTTCTCAAGGAGGGAGGAGGGAAGAGCAAGGGAGAAAATTTGAAGTTCAAAATTTACTCCCCCAAAAAAGAATTTTTAAAATTATTTTTACATGTAATTGAGAAAAAATAAATTTTATAAAAAATAAAATAGCCAAATCATTTCCTCACAACAATCCTGTGGGGGTGGGGAGATATTATAAATGTTACCACCTTCATTTTGGAGATTAAGAAACTGAGGTTCAGAGAATTCAAGTAGTTAGTCAATGGACACAGAGCTGGTAAATTTCAGAGCTGAAACTCAAACCCAGCTCATCTGACTACCCATCTAGTGTTCTTTCTACTACTTCACACCACCTTTCAACATAGCCTAGGTATTAGTATACCTGATTTACAGATGAGGAACCTGAGATACAGAAAGGTCAAATGATATTCCAATAATTGTATATCCTCAAAGTATCAAAGATAGATCTTGAAAACAGGTCTTTCAACTCTAAGTCCTGTGTTCTTTATTCCACTTCCCCCCATAATTTTTCCACTACATAATCAGAGCAAATTCATGTTAGCTTGATTCTTATGAAAGAGCAAGTTTATTTGAGGATTGCTTCTAAACTACAGTATTTGGCTGAATGTACCTGATTTCAGGACATGAGTAGACCTGAGGCCATAGGTATGGGCAGCAAGTGGCTATTCTTTTGGGGACAGGGAGTGAGGGAGGTGATCAGTTCTGAAAAAAGTAATTCTCATTTCAGAAGAATAGCAAACTATCCAGATAACTGACCCTAAATGGGCCCAAGTCTCTTCTTTCATGTATAGACACAATCTTAAAAACACCATACAAGTTGTTGCTTCATTTCATGAATCTAGACCCTTAGTTACTATTTTTGGGTCTCTTTATAACCATCAAATCCATGAATATATCTGCATTTTGTCACTTGATTAAAATATATTATAGTTAGAATTTATGTGTTGATATATGTTTGTATATATATATGTATGTGTGTATAAATATATATATGTGTATATATGTATATATAGATATACATACATATATATAAAATTTGAGTTTCACAACAACCCTTTGAGATAGGTGCTATTATTGTCCCCTTTTTACAGATGAGGAAACTGAGGCATGCAGAGGTTAAATTACTTCCTTGGGGTCATTTAGCAAGTAAGTATTTGAGGGAGGATTTGAGCCCAGGTCTTTGTATCTGTAAGTCTGGCACTCTCGGTCCCCTTCTCCATAGTACCTCTCTAATGTGGGCCATGTAAGTAATGAAAAGCATTGGTGTTTTCAAGTATCCTAACATCCAAGCCAGATCAGGATGTGAGTTTCTTGGGGGGAGGGGATGTTTCACTTTTGTATTTGTATGGCTATTACTAGCATGTAGCAGACATTTAATACATGTTTGATGATTTATTAGTGATCTGAATAGCCTAGGAATTCAACTGTGAAAAAAATCAATGTTTAACAAAGAAAATTTGGAATCTTTGTGATGGATCAAGTCTGTGTCTGGTCACTGCCATGACTAAGTTCTCTCAGGAACAGTGATTTCCATAAAAGCTAAATAAAAATGGATTTAGGCCTGCACCCTGCCCATCATTAGTCTTGCTGTCTGGTTTAGTCTAAGGCTGCCAGACCTGACAATTTTTAGACGCTGGGCATGCTCTTACTTTCATGGTTGAAATCATTAATTTGAATCCAAAATATGGTGTCTAGATTACCTTCCCATCCTGAGCAGTCTGAGGCAAGACCAACTTTAATCATTTAATTACAGATGGAGAAGAGAATAAGTCACAAGTCTCCTGTCATAAATTCGCTTCTCAGGCCAATGAATGTGGCAGGTGCAGCCACTTTGCCCAGGCTGAATACCAGAGAGAAACATTGTTAGAGGCTGAATAGGCCTGCAGGAAAACACTGAACAACACTCTAAGTGGACCTTATGCTGCTTTTCTTTCATGATTTTCTGGTTTGATATTTACTTGTCTTGGTCTCTTTGAGTCTTAGTCAAGCATGAGATCTTTTAGCAAAATCTTGAGCTGAATCATGTCATTTAAGACAGGGTACCAGGAGATATAAATCACACCTGAGAGAGTATTCATACTCCCAGAAATATCCAAGGGGTTGGGTCATGAGGGCCCTGTCTGGGACACACAAGCTATGTAAGGGTCATCTTGTGCCTCAGTGGCATGGTCAATAAAATGAGGATGGTAAAAAGCGGGGACAGATTAAAGATGTCTTTTTATCATTAAATCTCTTTCCAGTCATGTCTGATTCTTCATGACTCCATTGGAACTTTTATAGACAAAGATACTGGAGTGGTTTGCTATTTCCTTCTCCAGCTCATTTTACAGATGAGGAAACTAAGGCAAAAAGGTTTAAGTGAAATACCCAAGCTCACACAGCTGATAAGTATCTGGGGCCTGATTTGAACTCATGAAGTTAGTCTTTCTGGTTCCAAACTCAGTGCTTCATGAACTACATCACCTAGCTGCCCCTAAGGATGTCTAGGAGATCCAAAAAGAAGACTCAAATAAAGATGTAGTCAGAGACTTAGCTAAAGAGCTCCTTGGGCTCTCAAGGGTTTCAAACCCTTCTACAGAGTCTAGAATCTCTCTGGAAAATGGAGTCCTATCTTCAGACAAGTGTGTACATGGATTAATTGAGGTATAGATCAAAGAGCACTAGACTTCAAGTAAGAAGACCAGATTTCATGTCTTTATTCACATTAATTAACCATGATACCCAGGGACTAATCACTTTATCTTGATAAATCTTGGTTTTTCTCTATTGTAAAATGGAACTGATAATTCTTGTAATACCTTACAATTGATTTCTGCAAAAAAAAACTGTGGATATGAAGAGGCAGTTTTCAGAGGAAGAAATTAAAGATATCTGTAATCATAAGAAAAAATGCTCTAAATCATTATTGATTAGAGAAATGCAAATTAAAACACCTCTGAGGTACCACACCTCATCGTTCTGGTTGACTAAGATGACAAAACAGGAAAATTATACATGCTGGAGAAGATGCGGGGAAATTGGAACACTAATGCATTGTTGGTGGAGTTGTGAACTGATCCAACCATTCTGGAGAGCAATTTGGAACTATGCCCAAAGGGCTATAAAAATGTGTATACCCTTTGACCCAGCAATACCACTTCTAGGGCTGCATCCCAAAGAGATCATACAAGTGGGGAAAGGACCCATATGTGCAAAAATATTTATAGCAGCTCTTTTTTGTGGTGGCAAAGAATTGAAAATCAAGAGAATGCCCATCAATTAGGGAATGGCTAAACAAGTCATGATATATGAATGTAATGGAATACTATTGTGCTATAAGAAATGAGGAGCAGACAGACTTCATAACTTGGAGAGACATATAAGTTGATGCTGAGCGAGAGTAGCAGAACCAGGAGAACATTGTACATAATTACAGACATATCGTATCTGTGATGACTGACTGATAGATTGGGCTCATCTCAGCAATACAAGGTTATAAGACAACTCCAAAGGACTCATGATGGAAAAGGATATCCATATCCAAAGAAAGTTTTACAGAATCTGAATGCAGATTGAAGCAAACTACTTATTCTCTCTCTTTTTTGTTTTTTGTTCCTTTCTTGTTCATTCCATTGGTTATAATCCTTCTTTACAACTTGACTAATGTTTAATGTGAAGGTATTTGTAGAACCTATATTGGACTGCATACCACTATGGGGGGGGGGAGGGGAGGAGAGGAAGAGGAAGGGAAATTTGGAACTCAAAAGCTTGTGGAACTGAATGTTGTAAACTAAAAGTAAAAAAATTAATTAAATTTTTAAAAAATTTTGAAAAACTCTTTTGAGTCTTATAGCACTCAAAAAATGTGAGGTATGGTGATGGTGGTGGTAGTGGTGATGATGGTGGTAAGAACTATTTCTGGGATCAAAGATTGCATTCACCTATGGAGATCTCTATAACACCAGAGAGTTCTCCTCTAATAGGCAGAGCCAAGCAGATAGGTTTGGTTGCCTAGAGAAATTAATTCTCAAGAAAACCAAGGCTATAGCAAAACCAGAAGTACAAAGGGATCTCTCCTTGTTTCCAAGACTTGTTTGTCTGGGCTTATTGTGATGACCTTGTATTCTTTGACCTTGCCAATAATTTCTTCTAACTTGGTTACCAATATTAATCAACACTTGCCTCTGAGCAGTGGAGGGAGGAGAATAGGGAAGAGAAGGAAGATTCCTAGAAAGAAGAAACATGGCACAAAACCCCAGTCTTCCCTTTGAATGTCACCAAAAGGATCCCCTACTGAAAAACTACCCTTCCTCTCAGGCAAATGTTTCCTCATCCCAGAGTGTGGTTCTATCTTTTCTACCATGATTGATTGTATTCTTGCTGTTCATTTTCTGAGGAACAACCTAAATGGAAGGGAAACACTTGACTAGTACCAGTCAGCTTCTCAGCAAGAGGAGAAAAGATATCTTCTGCCTAAAAACCTACAAATTTAAGCTGCTTATAATCCTTAGTGGTAGAAAGCAACAAGATGGAGAGATACCATGCACTGAATAGGAGGAATGTTAGAAAGAGCCCTGGACTAGGCATTAGGCAATCTGTACCCTGTTTTGTCACTCACACATAGGATCTTGGGCAAATTACAATCATCTCTGGGGGCCGCAAATTTCTCATTTGTTCCCTTGGCTTAGATGGTCTGGTGGTGAGATTTAGAAGCTGATAAATGGAGACCATATGCATTAGAAAAGATATAGTTAGAGGTCCTGGGTTGAGATTTTAGATCTACTACTTATTGTCTGAATAATCTTTGGAAAGTTACATCCGAAGGTTGGACTAGATGACCTCTGAGTTCATTTTGACCTCTAAGTCTATGATCCGATGTCTCAATATGTCTCTTGAACCAACACAGTATATAGGATGGCACTATGCCTACTGAGCATATGCATGCTCAACAAACATTTGTTCACTTACAAATTAGCTTGACATAATGTAAGTAGCATCTGTCATGAATGAATGAATAAAGGAATGAATAGAAGGATGGATGGGGATGGATGGAGCAGTATTAAGTGCTTACTAAGTTCCAAGTACTGTGTTAAGTACTGTACATTCTAAAGGGGGAAGTCAGCATATACAAGGGACTCATTGGTATAAAGTGTGATTAAGCACCAATTACAGGCTCACCAGATTCTAGTACTGAGTGCAAGATATGTGGAATCTGAAGGAAGAAAAATAATCCCTTATACTTGGAAAGGACTTCACAGTTTTCAAAGGAATTTCATGTCCCTATGGTCCTTTCAACAAGCCTTTGAGGCAGGGTACTAATCAGTTGTATCATTCATTCAACACTTGATTATATATTGGCTTGCACCCTCATTTGTAGCATTCTTTTGTTGTGACTTAGTTCTTCTTATCATTATTATTATTTCATATTTCATGAGTTGGAAGCATTAGACGACTCCTAACCCTAACCCTAAAAGAGTCTTTCTTGTAAATTTCTTGAAGGCAAGTAAATTTCTTGAAGACAATAATCATGTTTCCTGAACCACCAAGACAAAAATAATCATTGGCATTTGTAGAACATTTTAATGGTTGTATTTATCTCATTTTATGCATTAACTTATTTGATCCTTGCAAGAACCCTTTGAAGCAAATACTACAGGTATTATTGCCCTCTCCATTTCACAAACAAGGAAATTGAGGTTCAGGGGATTTAAGTTACTTATCTAAGGTCATACAACTATAAGTGTCAGAATTTGAAAGCAGGTTTCTCCTAAGTGTGTATACATCACTATACCACACTGTCTCTTCTGCAAAGGATAGAGCTTTAGACTTGGCATCAGAGTACCTTGGCTTGATTCCTAGATGGGCCATTTTCTACCACTGTGGCTTCAAGTCTCTCCATTTCTTTAAGCTTCAGTTTTCTCAAAAATGAGAGTTTCTCAGTCCAGTGGCAAACAAGAAAGTTAGAGCCATGTCCCTAAGAAGGAATGATTCAAGAATGGGGGAAGCGTCTCTCTTTTTTTCCCTCCTCTTAATTGACCATGAAATTGGACCAGTAGGAAACAAACGATCCATCTAGGAGTAGACAAATACAAAAGGTTCATGAGAAAAGTCAAAGTATTCCAAAGTGGACATGTGGAGACAGAGAAGTCCTATCAGAGGTCCCTCCAACAATGAATTAGTAAAAGAAGCCAGAAGACCACATAGCAACTTTGATAGGAATGTGTGCAGGCTGCAACCTTGTGAGCATTGCAAGGACTGGGGAGGTTCCAGCTGGTAGCTGAGCAACCTGACCTAGCAGCAGATCAATCCGGCTGCTTGAGGTACCACAACTTGTGAGGAATTAACACAGTGGGGTAACTTCTCCATCACCAGCAGCAAATCCAATGAAGATTCCCCAAAGGGAGAAAAGAACTCCTCATGTCCAGAGATGTGAGGTACCCTTTGGTCACCATTGTTCTCTACACATATGCCTCACTCCACTACCGTGGTACAAAGTTAAGGATATTCTTCCCATGGACCCATGGGAATTTGTGGGAGAGTATGTCTCTGACTTTTCAAATATGTATTTTATACCTACTGTTACTGCTTCATCACTTCAGTATAAATCCCTTTTCTAAAAGCTTAAAAAAATAAGGAATTGGCTTAAATGACCTCTAAGGTCTCTTACAAGTATAAATCTATGATTTCATTATATATAATAGACATTCAGCAAATATTTATTGAACAAGTTAAATATTAACTTTTGTAAATGAGGAAATTAGGCTCAGTGACATTATGCAGCTAGTCCAAAGGAACAGAGCTGGCTAGCAGCAGAGTTGGAATTAGAGCTCAAATCACCTGGTTTTTAATTCAGTCTTCTTTCTATCACATCAAAAATGGTGAAAGGAAAAGGAGTTGATGGTAGATGGTCTGACAGATAATGCCTGGCACTATAGAGACACAGATACTCAAAGTTGGAAGGGACTTTAGAGGCCAGTTACTACAACCTGTGCCAGAATGATGGTCCCCTCCCCACATACACAGAATCCCCAACAAGTGGTCATCCAGTCTCTCCTTGAAGATCTCCAGTGATAAGGATCTTACTGCAGTCTTTTAGACAAATCTTTCTTGGACAGGGGACTGTCTTCAGTGGGTGGGGGAAGGAAATCTTCAATTTCATTGTCTTGATTCTGTAGGTCTATCTCCCAAGGTACTGTTACACATCCATCTGGGACATTGTACCAATCACTAAATACAAGGAAATAGGGGGGGAATTTCCCAGAGTCATAGTTTTAAAATGGAAAGGGACCTTAGAGATCATCTGGTTTAAATATTTCATTTTGCAAATGAGGAAATTGAGGCTCAGAGAGATTAAGTGTCTTGTCCAGGGTCACACAGATAATGAGATGAGAGGCATGGATGAAGCTCAGATCCTTTGACTCAAAAGTCCAGTGCTCTTTCCATTGAACTACATATCCAGTTCTTCCTCCTGCTTGAAAACTGAAGAATAGAACTTGTTCCATATTGTTCCATTGCCCAAAAGTCTAGGTTCAATTCCTGCCTCCTATACATATTGGCTGTGTAATTCTGGGCAAATTATTTAACCCCTAAATGCCCCAGGGCAGTACTAATACTCTTAGTTACAGACAAGTCCCTTATTTGGATCAGTGGATAGAATTTCTCAAGAGGAGTAAGAAAAGTTCCCCATAATAATGAAATTACAGATCTAGCCTCTCTCTCTCTCTCTCTCTCTCTCTCTCTCTCTCTCTCTCTCTCTCTCTCTCTCTCTCTCTCTTTCTCTCTCTGTCTCTCTCTGTCTCTCTCTCTCTCTCTTTCTCTCTCACATATACACACACATGCACACATGTGTGTGCTATTGCTATGAATAGACATTAAGCTTTTAAAATGATATATAGGTCAAGAACAAATATATTTGAGACATGGAGGACAAAGATAAGTACACACCAGATAGCATCAGTAGTTTCTGGTTTAATTCTTTGGGTACCAGAATCACATGATTAGGTTCTGCAGAAGTGTACCATACTTTGAATTATAAACCTTTAGAGATGGAATTTAATTTCGAGATTATCAAGTCCAAAAGAGGAAAAACTGAGGCTAACAGGTTAAAAGACTTGCCCAAGGTCACACAGTAAGTGATGGAACTAAAACTCAAACAGAGATTGTCTGATTCTGAGTTCAATGCTCTTTCCATGACACCATAAAGTGATCTTAATGTTGGTAGACTTTTTGTAATGGACTTAGTAACAATGTAACCTAGACAGGAAGATCTAGGGAGTCCATGTATCAGGAAGTAATGGACTAAAATGTTTTGAGACATTGGGGAGAAATTAAGTGCAAATCTCTAGAAAACACATGGATAGAAAGGCCAAGCATAAACCAAGATGATTCAAATAACGTTCAAGTAATCTCCAACCCTGTACATACCTCAAAGCTTGATCCCTCTCCCTTTATCTCTGCTTCCCCACTCTACCTCCCTGTATAAATATTTGGGGGTTATAGAAAGAAAGAAGGAAGAGCAGGAAATTAAGGTTTTGTATCTAGTTAGAAGAGGCAGAGCACAATTAAAGCTACCCAAAGAATTGAGGCCCTTTTAATTCATCCTTAAATTCAGAAGGCATAGAACCTAAATTCAGAAAAATGGGAATTAGAGCTCAAAGGAACACTAGAGATCGTTTAGTCCAATTCATTCATTTTACAGATGAGGAAGATGAGGCCCAGAGAGAGAAATAATTTGCTTGGTCAAGGTCACAGCAATGAGAAGTAGCAGAATTGGGTTTCTCTGACTCAAAAACCAGTATATTTTCCACTACAGTATGCAACACTATAAATGAACCAGTCCCTTATGCCTGGATTTAAGTTAGGCATTTGGGGAAGGTACATTCAGTCTTTTTAGTCAAGGTATAATTTTATCCTCTGAAAGAGCAATTCCCTAAACAGAAACCTCACAGTCTGAAAGAGTCCTTGCACTTCAGCCCTGGGGAATAACAGCCTCACCTGGAAGGATCCCACACATTATACTGCTGCCATAATGACAATAATGGCATCCCTTGTGAGAATTATCCTTATTGATTTGTCATCCAAAGTGGTTTCCAACAGCGAACAATAAACACAGCCCTGCATGCGTCAGTGATGGTTCTGTTGGCCCAAGACAATGACTAGAAAACACAAAAATTACCAATGGGCTCTCATAGCCTGTTGAGTGCTCTGTTCAGTGAAATTAGAGCCATTCCCATCATAGTCAAGTTCAGGTTTCATGCAGGGTACTGAGAAGGAAGAAGTAAGGGTCCCACTGCCTGAATTGCTCTTTCCTCTAGGGGTCCTAGGCAAAATGGCCAAGCAGGAGAAGGTCTAACTGGACCCTTCACATGTCTTTTGTTGACCTCTATTCAGCCCTATACTTATATTCATACCCTCAGAAAACGCATCTAGTTCCATGGTTTAAACCAACATGCTTATGTTGATAATAGTCACAGAATCAGCCAGTGTTCCACCTAGAAGTCAGCTGTGACATCATCTAACCCAACATTCACATTTTACAGATGAGAAAACTGAAGTCTGAAGAGAAGCAAAAATTCCTCAATTGTCTTAATGATCATTGCGTACTTCAAAAGTTGGAGGAAGTAACTAAAGGGACCGCTATTCTGAACTTGTTCTGAGCAGCAGCAAATATTTTTTCATTCTCTAAGCATTTATTGAGTGCCTACAAGGTACTTGCGGAGCAAATAGAAAACCTATAATTCTATACTATTGTATAGTATATTGTAAGGTCTGGAATTCCCCTGGCTGGGGAACCCTGTACCTCCCCTAAAACTGTGGGGTGTTCTTTTGATACCAAAATAAGAGGTCAAGGAGCTCAAGATTGATTATAGGTAGTAGTTTAAACAATCTTTATGAATTCTTACAAACAGGGCAATCTTTGGTCTGGGGCAGCAGCCAGAGAGTTCAGTGGATCCCTGCTGAAGAACCCCCAAAATCCCAGTGGTAATTATAGAAAACAGACAGAGGCAGGAGGAACTAGAAAGTACATCACTATTGTTTGGTTGTCTGCATACACCTCACATTAAGATGACACACCCACTTTTTTGCTTAATGAAAGCTCAAAATTACTCAACAGTAACATATAGCAGCCTAAAATAATTAATGTTACCCAAGGCTGTGCTAAAAGTTAGAATGGAAGAGGGGATAGCTGAATTCTACTCTGTTTGGAACAGGCCACACTCAAAGCAGTGTGTTGAGCTCTTGCAAAAGCACCGACTTTTGCTTGACATATAGAAAGACTTCTTGGAGCTATCCAAAAGTGGGATAGGCTACCTTGGAAAGCAGTGGGTTTCCTTATCACTGGCATCTTTAAAAAAGTATATATATATTAAATTTCTACTATGTGCCAGGGACTATGTTAACCAATTGTGAGAAAAAGAAAGGCAAAAAGATAGTCCCTGACCTCAAGAAGGTCACAATCCAATGGAGAAGCTCACAGTCTTTTAGCAAAGGTTTCTGAGATCTGTCACACAAGGGTCACTTTTCACCTAATAGGGAAAAATCAGAGGGTTAGGGCTGGAATCTAACTTGGATAAATTTTGTTCTTTTCTAGACTATTGTTTTAGATAATCAAATAAAAAAAGAATTAGCAGGGATGTCTATAGTAAACTGTTTCTACAGGCCTAATCAAGGGGAATGAGGTCAATTTTAAGAGAAACAGCACAAAAATTACCTTTTGTGATAGAATAAAAAAGAGCATACCATCAGAATCAAGGTAAAATCACATGGAAACCATCCAGGCTCATTTTCCTGGCAAGACTGGTTTCATTAAATGCATAGATTTGATGAAATAGATCTAACTATTAACCAACAACCCACTGCATCACAGAACTCTCTCATTCATTTGCTTTCATAGTCCTGAAATTTCCTGCCAACTTTGCTACTTCTCTAAACTGATCCTTTTTTCCATTCAATTTAAAAATATTATTGGTGTCAGACCGTTGTGCTGGGCACTTGGAAAGCTAAACAGTTTGACTAAGGGGAAAAGGACAAGGAACAAACAGTCATCACCCATATACTATGCACCATGCACCGTGCTAAGCACTTTACCAATATTATCTTCCTTGATTTTCACAACAATCCTGGGAGGTAGGTACTATTATGATCTCCGTTTTTATAGATGAGAAAACCGAAGGAGACTGAGACTTAAGTGACTTGCCCTGAATCACAAGCTCATAAGCGTCCGAGGTCAAATTTGAATTTGGGTCTTCTTGATGGCCCACTATGCTAGCTTGCTGGTTCCTACCCTCATTGAGCTTACACTCTTACATACTGCTCTTGTGATTTTTCTTCTTTTTCCTGTCCTCTAACTATACATGCTTACCAAATCTTAATACCTAGCCTCTGTTCTCTTTTTACACTCAGTCACTTAAATAGCTTATCCAGTCCCCTAGCTTTAACAACATCTTTGTGCCAATAGTATATAAATCTCCATCTTTATACCTGAGATGCACCTGTTATCAACATCTTATTTTCTATGAAATGAGGATAATAGCACCTACCTCCCAGGATTGTGAGGATAAAATGAGACAATATTTGTCAAGTGTTTTGAAAACCTAAAAGTCTATATATAGTGCCAGCTGTTATTCTTATTGGATTATTAGAAGAATGTTTTATTTGTCATCCCCTCTGTAATCTTTTTATATGTCACTGTTAGATTGAGTTTCCTAAAATGGTCATTTCAACATACCATTCCCCTCTTTAAGAACTAATAATGACTCCCATCTATCGTATCACTTCTAAACTCCTCAACTTTATGGTCCAGAACTACAATAATATGGCTATGCCCTTCCTAGCCAGTTTGATACCTAACACTACCCACCTCCCCTCTAAGCAGACTTCTCTTGTCCCTGTCTTCTGCACCGATCATGCTTCATTATTCCCTCCCTATCTTTGCTCATGCTGTTCCCATAAGCACCAGCACCTGTATCCTAGAGCCTCCCTCCTCTTCTTTATCCCTTCAAATCCTACCTAGGCTTCCAAGATCCATGCCAAAAATCAGCCTACACCATGAAACCTTCTACAATAGCCAGGTAATGTGATATATCAGAAAGGGGGCTGGATATGAAGCCAAAAGACTTGGATTGAGATATCGGTTCTGATTCTTATTATATAAAAAGCTGTAGAGGGGTACAGTGGACTCATGCTCTGTTTATTTTGCCCATATAGATTACATGTGTCCACATGGGACTGTCTAGATGTGGCAGACAGGAATAAATATCTCTAGTCTCTTCTCCTCTCTTCTCCTCCCCTCTTTCTAAGAGAGATTTTTATTCCTGCCAGAAGAGAAGTAGGATGTTAAAGCCAGAGGCCAATCACTCTACTCTCCTAAAAGAGGTAGCACCAGGCTAGACTCGTATCTGTCAGTTCCATTAAATATTGTTACTCTAGGGAAAGAAATTGTTATAGGTTCAAGCTACATTCCTGATCACTCCCTCTTAATGGGGAAGGAGAGACCCAAGCTATATATCCAAAGACTGACTCTCTTCCCACCAAATGTCAGTTCTACAATGAATACATGCAGTAAAAACTAAATGAATCCATTTATCCAAGCTGATAGCAAGCAAAAATCATAGAAAGTATAGAGATGAGAACAGTCAATACACGGAAGGGAATTAACTCTCTCACTGGAAACAAGAAAAATCATCTCAGTTGAGAGAGTCTCAAGTCTCATCCAAGAAGAAATTCCTCAGTTTCTATTGTAGTAGCCTGGGATTAGAGATATGATCAAAATTCTAGCTCCTCTTTTTGTTGACTTCCCCCCAAAGTCTTACTCTCCCCTCAGATACCTGAAGAGAGTATGGAATCTCATATCTTCCCTCTCAAATCTAGAAGATAGAAGAGCAGACTCCCTTTTCTCTCAATCTCTTACTGATTCCACACTTCACACAGGCATAGAGCATTGAATAATGAGTCTCCACCAAAAAGAAAAGTCTTAGGCAAATTGTCTTTGAACCTCCCATTATATAACATTAAGCGAGTCATTTCATTTATTTGGAAATTTTTTCATCAATTATCAAGTGGGAGGTGAGGGGCACTCACCTCTCTAAGGTCCTTTCCAAATCTTAAATTCTAAGAATATCACTTCATTTCAGATTAGTGCTGAATGGTTCTGGTATTTGTTGGTCTTGTCTCTTCATTTTGATTGTAAAATCTTTAAGGTCAAGAAATAGATCATAAGTTTTTTTTTAAAAAAAACATTTCTCTCAGTGTCTATTACATTGATGGATACATAATAGAAAATAAATGCCTGTTAAGTGATTGGCAAATATTCCAACTCTAAAAACAACCATTTTTCTTCCATATGCAGCCTCTGTGACTATTTTACTAGAGATAAAATATGTGTGCATATGTGTGTGTGAGTGAGTGCATTTGTAGACCTATGATTTCATTGATGTAGTAAACAAGTTTATATAAGAATCCAATAAAAAACTATTCATAAAGCTCTTTCCAAACCTAAAAGTGCTATATCAATGTGAGTTATCATTACTAGAATTAATATACATGGGCAGCTAGGCTGGACAGTGGATAGAATGCTGGGCCTAAAGTCAGGAAGACTAGTCTTCCTTTAGTTTAGTAACTCTGTGACACTGGGCAAGTCACTTAACTCCATTTGCCTCAGGTTCCTCAAGTGTAAAATAAGCTAGAGATGGAGATGGCCAACCACTCCAGTATCTTTGCCAAGAAAATCCCAAATGGGGTCACAAAGAGTCAGAAACAACTGAAAAAATGACTTAACCAAAAAATTAATATACTTAGTCTTCTCATTTTTTCTATGAAGTTCAGATAGTAAATGTTTCCATAACAAGTCTACACTGTGATTATTCTACCAAATACTTTTTATAATTGAGTAAAAGTATTGAGACGTAAGTTCATCGTATACAAGCTCACGGAATGCATCTTCTAGATAATTCCAGTAGACAACAGGATTATAGGGATGATCTATATGGCATCTTTTCCCCAAATGGTTTTGATTTCTCCACTATGCCTATACTGTGAAAATTTTTTATACTTGCAACTTAGGGATTGTGAGTAGCTGATATGGTATTAAAAATGCTGCTCTTAAATTTTTGTGGATCAATATTATGCCAAAGAGATTTGGAAAAACAGTTTCATTTGATGAATCTGAGATCTTTATTTATACTACGAGGATTTGGTACCATCTAATTCTTCTCTTCTCCAAGCAAAATAGGCTTAGTCCCTTCATTTACTCTTCATGTAGCATGAACTCAAGGCCCTTCGCCATCTTGGTGTCTTCCTTGGGATGGTCTCCAGTTTATCAATATCTTTCCTAAAATACAACACCCAGTACTGAACACAGTACTCTAGGCAAGGTCTGACTGGGGAAGAAATGTAGCAGCAAGGTCACCTCCCTAGTCCTGGCTGCTATGCTATCCTTGAAACCTGTTATGATAGTGTCACCTTTCTTGGCTGCCATATCATACTTTTGTCTTGAATTGGTCTTATAATCCACTAAGCATCTGTCTATTTTTTTTTTCAGGAAAATTGCTTTCTAGTCACACCTCTACCAGCTAGTTTTCCTTTTTAATAAATATAGTTATTTCTGATAAAGTTTACAATGGAACAAAATAGAAGTGTAGAGACCAGTTTCTACCTAGTGGTTCTATTTGGTCCTTCCCCTCTCCAAAACCCTTGGTGTTCCAAATTTACAACCTCTTCCATTGGCCTTTCCCCACCCATTTTCTGTCCTGGGCCCTCCTTCTAAACTCCCTCCTGAACCCTGTTCCTGTCAGTCTGATTATACAGGCTCACATTTAAAGTACAGAAATGTACCAGTCTTTTCTCATTCCCCAACAGGGTCAGCAACAGAAGCATCTTTTATGGACTATGTGCCCGTTGTGCTGGAGTTAATCTAGTTAAACAGCCAGAGAGCTAGGTGAGCTGTCAAGAATTTGAGGAATGGAATTGGATAACTCTATTATGTATTCAAAAGGAATAGCAAGTTGTACATAATAGATTTGCAATTTCATATGCAATTATCTTTTTTATTGTACTATGTTATGGAAATGTGTGTTTTATCCCATAAATTAAAAGTTAAATAAATAATTTTTAAAAAGAATAAAATTAGGGAGCAAAGGACTTTTTTTACTTTAATTCCACCCTGGAAGCCAAGCAAAGTCACTGGCAGAAAAGAAAGGGGAAGAGGAAAAGGTACTCGATCAACAGGAAGTTACTAAGCATCTATTTTGCGCCATGTATTATGCTAGGCACTGAGGAGACAATGACAAAAAGAAAAGGAATGGCAGAACAGAAGAGGAAGGAAGTAGTGAGAGAGGAAAAAGCAGAAGTAAAGTATATGGGGAAAGAGGATAGGATTACAAAATCATAGATTCATGGAGGAGGATTTCAGAGAGCATCTCATCCAGCTCCCAAACCTGGGCCCTCAACCACATCTCTGACATACACTTATTTAGCCATTGCTTTCATTGATAGGGAGACCTAGTGCCTCAGAAGGCAATCTATTCTATTTATGGAAAGGCTTTGCTTATTGAAATGTGGATCTTATGAAGGTGAACATCAAGGGAGTCCCTCTGATCAGCTCCACAAGTGAATCAAGATGTAAACATTTGGGTGAAAGGGTTTGGTGTAAACAGTTGTTCAAAAGAGTTCCTTAATCATCTTGATGAGTTACTGTATAGGGAGCCACTAAACCTGTGTTCCTGACTTTGATTAGAGGTAGTAATGATAAGAGAGTTGACTTTGGGATCTAAGCAGGCCCTAGGTTCAAGTTTTACCTCTGGTACATCCTGACTGTGATCATGGGCAAATAACTTCCTTTCTCAGTGCCCCAAACAACTAAGATTATAAATTACAGAAGACAGAGTTTCCTCACTGTAAATTCCCTATTGTTGTTGACTGTCCATTTTTTCTTTTATACGTGTGATCTCTTTTTCTTTAAAAAAATTTATTTATTTATTTATTTTTAATTTTCAACATTCATTTTTATAATATTTTGAGTTTTGAACTTTATTCCAGTCCTCCCCTCCCCAAGATGGCATGGAATCTGATATAGGCTATATATGTACAATCAGATTAAACATATTTCCATATTAGTCATGTTGTGAAAGAAGAATCAGAACAAAAGGGGAAAACCATGAGAGAAAAAAGAGAGAGAAAAAAATAATATGCTTTGATCTACATTCAGACTCCATAGTTCTTTCTCTGGATGTGGATAACATTTTCCATCATGAGACTTTTGGAATTACTTTAGATCATTGTATTGCTGAGAAGGGATAAGTCTATCAGAGTTGATCAGTGTACAATGTTGCTGTTACTGCGTATAATGTTCTCCTGGCTCTGCTCACTTTACTCAGCATCAATTCCATTTAAGTCTTTCTCGGTTTTTCTGAAATCCTGCTCATTGTTTCTTGTGGAACAATAGTATTCCATTATATTCATATGCCACAATTTGTTTAGCCTTTTCCCAGTTGATGGACATCCCTTCAATTTCCTATTCTTTGCCACCACAAAAAGAGAAGCTGCAAATATTTTTATACACATGGGTCTGTTTCCCTGTTTTATGATTTCTTTGGGACAAGATTTAGTACTAGTGTGCTGGATCAAAGCGTATGCACAGTTTTATAGCCCTTTGGGCATTGTTGCAAATTACTCTCCAGAATGATTGGATCAGTTCACAACTCCACCAACAATTAGTGTTCCAATTTTCACATATCTTCTCCAGAATTTATCATTTTCTTTGGAGGGACATATTAGCCAAGCTGATAGGTGTGAGATAGTACCTCAGAGTTGATTTAATTTGCATGTCTCTAATCAATAGTGATTTAGGACATTTTTTCATATGGCTATAGATAGCTTTAATTTCTTCCTTTGAAAACAGCCTGTTCATATCCTTTGGTCATTTATCAATTGGGGAATGACTTACATTCTTATAGAGTTGAATCCGTTCTCTATAGATTTTAGAAATGAGGCCTTTATCAGAGACATTGGGTGTAAAAATTGTTCCCCTGTTTTCTGCTTCCCTTCTAATCTTGGTTCTATTGGCTTTGTCTGTGCAAAAACTTTTTAATTTAATGCAATCAAAATTATTCATATTGCCTTTCATAATGTTCTCTATCTCCTGCTTGGTAATAAATTCTTCCATTCTCCATAGATCTGTCAGGTAAACTATTCCCTGCTCTCCAAATTTGCTTATGGTATTACCCTTTATGTTTAAATCATGTACCATTTTGAACCTATCTTGGTATATGGTATAAGATGTTGTGGTCAACGGTTAGTTTCTGCCACACTATTTTCCAGTTTTCCCAGCACTTTTTATCAAATAATGAGCTCTTATCCCAACAGCTGAAGTCTTTGGTTTTATCAAACAGTAGATTACTATAGCTGTTGACTACTACATCTTGTGTACCTAACCTATTCCACTAATTCACTACTCTATTTCTTAGCCAGTACCAAATAATTTTGATGATTGCTGCTTTATAATACAGTTTTACCTCTGATATGGCTGAGCTACCTTCCCTTGCATTTCTCTTCATTAATTCCTTTGATATTCTGGACCTTTTGTTCTTCCAGATGAACGTTATTATTTTTTCTAGCTCTATAAAATAATTTTTGGTAGTTTAATTGTTATGGCACTGAATAAGTAAATTAAGTAGAATTGTCATTTTTATCATATTAGCTCAACCTACCCACAAGCAACTGATATTTTCTCAATCATTTAGATCTGACTTTATTTGTGTGAAAGTATTTTATAATTGTGTTTGTATAGTTCCTGGGTGTGTCTTGGCAGGTAGACTCCCAAATAGTTTACATTATATACAGTTATGTTAAATGGAATTTCTCTTTTTCTCTTACTACTGGGATTTGTTGGTAATATATAGAAATGCCAGTGATTTATGTGGATTTATTTTATATCCTGCAACTTTGCTAAAGTTGTTAATTATCTCAAGCAGTATTTTATTTGATTATCTAGGATTCTCTAAGTACACCATCACATCATCTGAAAAGAGTGGTAGTTTTGTTTGCTCATTGTCTATTCTAATTCCTTCAATTTCCTTTTCTTCTCTTATTGCTAAAGCTAACATTTCTAGTACAATATTGAATAACAGTGGTGATAATTTATGGACATCTTTGTTTTACCCCTGGTCTTATTGGGAAAACTTCTAGCTCATCCCCATTATATATAATGCTTGCTCATGGTTTTATACAGAAGCTGTTTATCATTTCAAGGAAAACTACATTTATTCCTATGCTCTCTACTGTTTTTAACAGGAATGGGTGCTGTGTTTTGTCAAAAGTTTTTCTGCATCTATTGAGATAATCATGTGATTTCTGCTAATTTTTGTTCTTGATATGGAAAATTATGCAAACAGTTTTCTTAATTTTAAATCAGTCCTTCATTCCTGTTATAAGTCCCACCTGTTCATAGTATACTCATGATATATTGCCACAATCTCTTTGCTAATATTTATTTAAGTTTTTTTCATTGGTATTCATTAGGGATATTGATCTATGGTTTTCTTTCTCTGTTTTGGCTTTTCCTGGTTTAGCTATCAGCATCATATTTGCATCATAAAAAGAATTTGGTGGATCTCTTCATCTATTTTTCCTAATTGTTTATATAGTGTTGGAATTAATTATTTTTTAAGTGTTTAGTAGAATTTACTTGTAAATCCATCTGGCTCTGGAGATATATTTCTTAGGGAGTTCACTTAAAGCTTGTTCAATTTCTTTTTCTGAAATGAGGTTATTTAAGTATTTTGTTTCCTCAACAATCTAGGTAATTTATATTTTTGTAAATATTAATCTATTTCACTTAGATTGTCAGATTTATTGGCATACAGTTGGGCAAAAAACTCCTATTGTTTTAATTTCCTCTTCAACAGTGGTGAATTCACCCTTTTCACTTTTTGATACTGGTAATTTGGTTTTCTTCTTTTTTAATCAAATTAACCAAAGTTTTATCTATTTTATTGGGTTTTTTCCATGAAACCAGCTCTTAGTTTTATTTATTAGGTCAATAGTTTTCTTAATTTCAATTTTATTACTTTCTCTTTTTATTTTCAGAATGTCTAATTTGGTATTTAATTGGGGATATTAAATTTTCTCTTTTTCTACCTCTTTTTAGTTCTATTCCCAATTCATTGATATCCTCTTTCTCTATTTTATTCATGTAAACATTCAGAGATACACAATTTCCCTTAAGAGCTCTCTTGACTGCATCTTATAAGTTTGGGTATGTTGTCTCATTATTGTCATTTTCTTTGATGAAATTATTGATTGTTTCTCTGACTCCTTATTTGACCCACTCATTCTTTAGTATTAGATTATTTAGTTTCCAAGTAATTTCTAGTCAATCCTTCCATGGTCCTTTATTACATGTAATTTTTATTGCATCATGATCTGAAAAGGATGCATTTAGTATTTCTGCCATTCTGCACTGGATTGTGAGGTTTTTATACCCTAGTACATGGTCAATTTTTGTGTAGGTACAATTATTCTGAAAAAAAGGTATATTCTTTTCTATCTCCATTCAATTTTCTCCAGGGTCTACCATATCTAACCTTTCTAAAATTTTATTCACCTCCTTAATTTCTTTTTTATTTATTTGTTGGTTAGAATTATCTAGTTCTGAGAGTGGGAGGTTAAGGTCCCCTATGAATAAAGTTTTGCTGTCTGTTTCTTCCTGTAACTCACTTAACTTATCCTCTAAGAATTTGAATGCTATACCACTTGTTACATATGACTGTCCTTCATTTTCAAAGAGGATCAATGACATCCCAGTTGATGTCTTGAGTCTGTTAACTGGATTTAAATGGGACAGAGTTGCAGAAAGTTATCAGTTTCACTCTCCCTTCCAGTCATCCAAGGCCAGTGGCAAGACAAAAGTCAAGACAATATGTGATAGCCCAGAATGCAGTGGATGACCCTGGCATCTTTGATGTCTGACCAAACTCCAAGTGCTCCACAGCACTCCTTCAGCCACCTTCATGACTGTTAGAACAATCTGTTCTCATCCACAAATTCTGCTGAGAGGAAGTCTTCACACATTTGGGGTAGATACCTTCCAACTCATTGATGGATTTGCGGCCCTTAAGTTACCCTCAGTTACCCTGGTTTAGCCCATCTGCCAAGATGATTTACTATGGTGTGGCTGCTGTACATGGTACAACTTCTTAGAGCCACAGATGATAACTGAATGCCAGGTAGATAGATAGATATCAAGGTGGATAAGCAGCCTCACAACTCAGGTTCTAGTCTTCCTTGAAGACTTGGTTACCCCCAGAAAATTCTTCTAATAATGAAATTACAGGGCTAGAGGGGGAAAATAAAGGAGCACATACCCATCACCACCTTAAGAAGACTAAATAGGATAACTAGGCAATTCACAGTTAAATTTCAATGATAGTTGGCCTACCACCAACATGAATTGTTGGTTCAAACAGTTGAAAGGATAATCATGTCTTTTTAAAGGAGCCATCCCTTTGTTCTAGACTTTTCTCTGAGAACTTGGGTTGGGGGTGGGAGCATGGATTGCCCTCTTAATTTTTTCCATCTTCCTTCTGGAGCGATCCTAAGAGCACAGCAGTTGGTGATGGTGATCCATGGGGGTTATGAAAAGTGCCCCTAACTGGATCTAAAAGAGAGCTGCTGAATATCGGTTGCCTTTCTTTTTCCTCTTCCTGAGAACAGCTCACAGATAAGAAGTCTGAGAATGGATTTTCTGGGCACAAGAAGTAGCAGCAGAGCCAGAGAAGTTGAACATTTTCCAAGAAAAGCACATAGGAGTAACTCATACTCACCTATCAGGCCAGAGAAGAGAGCACATGACTAATGCTACTGCTGAGGTTGTGAGATTGTAAAGCACTTTAGTAATGGAAAATAGTACAGTGGCTGAATTATAGGCAGCATAGCCCAGGTGAGAAAACGGTGGACTTAATGTCAGAGGACCTAGACAGGAGTGAGAAGCCACATGTGATCTCAAGGCCGCAGGGTGCCCACCTCTGAGATCTCTCCCTGTTGCTTACCATCTATATAACTTTGGTCACTTATTCTCCCAGGCCTGCTTCCTCATTTGTAAAATGAACAGGTTAGATTAGATGGCTTCTAGGGCCACTTTAGCTCTAAACCTATGATCCTATCAGCCAAGAGAAGAATGACGACTCTATTTCTCTCAACATGGACTTGAAGGGCTCCATCTAAGCGTCTATTTTATACTAATAAAATCTCATGTATTCATATAGCACATTGAGGTTCATAAAACTCTTCACAACTACCACATGATAGGGAAGGTAGTATGAGCACTACGATGCCCATTTTGTAGATGAAAAAATTGAGGATTAGAGAGCTTTAGTAGTTTTCCCAAGGTTATATAGCTGGGAAGTAGAGGAGTTTGGAGTGGACCCAGACACTTTGACTCCAATTTTGATGTTCTTTCTTCTATACCAAGTCTCTTGTCACACAATTAAGAACCCTAGAGACCTTTGGTTTCATTCTCAGCCAAAGTGCACCACAGCATTGATTTCCTTTTCCAGATAATAGAATGGCAAGTGTAAGGAATAAACAGCTGCTCGAGAAATTTAGGTTGTTACCAAGAAAAACAAACATGTCCTCTCCTATGGGTCACATCAGTCCATTCCTAAGTGAGAGTGAGAAAGTGATTCATCGGCATGAATCATCCATGACATGTATCATGTTGGTTCTGTGAAAGCTGATGTGGACACGTACACTCGGCTGACCTTGCCTTTTATGCCCTTGTATTTGTCATAATGACTTTGTGTGTTTAGGAGTCAGGACTTTCTAATTTGAAGTATTTCAGGAGAGGGAAAATAGCCAAGGCAAATCAGAAGTTCAGATTAAGTTTTTCCTTCTATCTTTATACATTGGTTGGAGGGGAGGAGAGTGGGATTTGGTTTCCCCATCCCACAAATTCAGTTCACTTAATTACAGAAGGGAGCAGGTACAGATAGAAATATTAAAATGATAAAATGAAATGAAAAGATGAACTGATACCTTATTATCACTTTACAAAATGTAAAGGAATTCTCCTAGGTGGAATTGGAGGGCAAACTTGCCATTGGCTGCCCAAATATCAACCAATCAACAAGCTTCTATGTGCCAGGCACTATGCTAAACTCTGGAGATATAAAGCAAAGCAAAAAGCAAAACCAAACAAACAAAAATCTGTCCCTAACTTCAAGACACTCAATGGAATAGGAAAGACATGTTAAAAACTTTCTATCTATCTATCTATCTATCTGTCTGTCTGTCTGTCTGTCAATTGATATTTGTCTACCTATCTATCTACATCCATCTATGTATTGATATCTAACTATAAAGAGACAGAGAGAGTAGACGGAAGAGTACGTAAATACTGGCAGATTCTCAGAGGGAAGATACTACAGGAAGAGGCAAGAAAGGCCCTTTTTGAAGAAGGTGGAGTTTGACCTTAAAAGAAGCTGGAAAAGCTGAGAGGCAGAGCTATAGACTGAGAAAATTCCAAGCAGGGTGAGGGTCGGGGTGGGGCAGGACAAACAGTATAAAGACATGGAGCTGGGAAATGGATTCTCCCTTTTAACTCTAATTTTCTATTATTTTATAGCTGTCAGTCCTTTGCCTCTGTACCTACTAAACAAAAGTGTCTTGGTCTTTATACTTAAACTACTCTAGAATCATCCAAAAATCCCAATCTTCTGCAACGAAAAATATCTGTCAGAACATATTCACAACTTCTTAATCTAATGCTCAAAAATCTGAAGATTCCTCTCTCTGATAGATAGAATTAAGCTTTTTCTGCTTGGTCCCAAAGGTCAGAATGCGCAGCAATAGGAAGAAGTTTCAAAGAGACAAATTTAGCCTTGCTGTCAATAAGAACTTTCTAGCATTTAGAGTCATTCCAAAGTAGAGGAGATGGGTTCTCCTGGACGTGGAGGTCTTCAAGAAGAGGCTTGGTAACTACTTGTCTGGTGTGTTATAGTGGGGACTCCTTTGTGTATAGGTTGGATGAGATAGCCACTGAGATCCCTTCTCATCTCAAATTTTGTGACTGTGAATAATTTACAAAGGAATCCTAACATTGAGAGGAAAGTCTCTTTGCGAAGTATTATAATACCTACATTTCTACAGCCTTTTACAGTTAGAAAGCACTCCATCCACATTTTATCATTGGCACTCAAAAGTGAAATTTTAAATCTCTATTTTACAAATGGGCTGATAGGTGGCACAGTGGATGGAGCACTAGGCTTTGAATCAGGAAGATTCATCTGTCTTAAGTTCACATTTGGCCTCAGACATTTACTAACTTTGTGATCCTAGGCAAGTCGCTTAACCCTGTTTGCCTTGGTTTCCCCATCTGCAAAATGAGCTAAAGAAGGAAACAGCAAACCTCTTCCATATCTTTGCCAAGAAAAAAAATGAGGTCATGAAGGGTTGGAAATGACTGACCACAAACATTTAACAAATGAGGAAACTGAGACTCATGAATGTAAAGTGACCTGCCCAGAGTGAAGTCAGGGTTTAAACCCAAGGCTTGTTCATTGCTTTTTTCCATTAGATCGTGTTTCCTCTCAATTTAGGAAGCACTGTTTTTAAGAGCCATTTTTAAATTTTCTTTTTTGTTATGAGCTTAAAGAAATCAACAAATATGAACAGAAAAAATTGTACAAGATACTATGAGCTTCTGTCATTGTGATTTTATGTGCGTGTTAAATGTAACATAATAAGAATCAAAGTTTTCTACCTGCCCGAGTTTCATTAACACTCTTTGCTTCTTTCTCTCTTTGCATCACTTCTAGTTCCAGCCGACTCCCTCTTCACTCTAACTACCTAAACAGAAACCCTCCCACCTTGGAACAAATACATAGTCAAGCAAAACAAGCCAGTTCATTGTCTGTGTTTTAAAAGCATGCCTTGGGCAGCTAGGTGGGGCAGTGAATAGAGCACCAGCCCTGAAGTCAGGAGGATCTGAGTTCAAATCCTGCCTCAGACATTTAACAGTCGCTTAACCCCAATTGCCCTCCAAAAAGCAAAAAAAAAAAAAGTATGCCTCATTCTTCACCTCCAGTTAATCGCCTCAGCCTCTTCCCAAATCCTCTTTTAAGATAACCCCAGTTGTGCTTCACCTCACACCCTCCTCCCCTGCCACCTCCTTACATCTTCCAAAGCCAACTTGCCATGGGTGCCCTTCACTCTGCCCTTCCCGTTCTGGAATCATGAACCAAGACCAAATCAATTCTGCCACTATTCCTCAATAGCAAGTCAATCTACAGCCCCCTGTGGCCCCACTCACCACTCTCTGCCTTTTAGATTATAAAGATCCTTGAGAGCAAGGACTATCTCTTGCCTTGGTTTTTTTTTTTTTTTGGTATCTCCATTGCTTACCTCAGTGTTGGCACATAGTAGTGATTAGTAAGTGTTTATTAACTGACTGACAAAGCACCCCTCCAAGGCCACCACTCCTAAATTTGTATTGTTTCCTTCATTAGAGTATAAACTCTTTGAGAGCGGGGACTGTCTTGTTTTTGTATTTGCATCGCTAGCGCCTAGTGTAGTGCCTAGCACACAGTAGGCATTTAATAAATGTTTTCCATTCATTCAAGAAGTGGGAAGTACACATTGCCATTTGCTTCCTGGAATTATGATTGGTCATTGCACTGACCAGCATTCTTAAGTCTTTCAAAGTTGTTTTCTTTTGCATAATTATAGTCATTATATAAATTGTTTTTCTGGTTCTGCTCAGTTCATTCTGCTTCAAAGCTTTCCCTGGCTTCACTGAATCCATGCTTTTATTTTTGCTTATAATGTGATAACATTCCATAACATTCATATGCCATGATTTGTTCAGTCATTTTCCAATTGATTGATATCCACCTTATTTCCAGTTCTTGAATATTAAAAAAAAAAAGTACTGCTACAAATGTTTTTCTATATAAGGGTGTTTTCCCTCTGTCTTTGAAGTATATGTTTAGTAGCAGTATTTCTGGGCAAAAGGTCTACCAATTGGCCAAAGAGTCATGAAAAGACTTAACTAAAAGGAAGTTAATTCCTATTCTGTGCTACAGAGGAATCTGGAAGGAACCTGAGAGGCGATTTCTAGAGCACATTTTGTTGTTCAGTTGTTTCAGTCATGTCTGACTCTTTGTGGCCCCATTTTAGGGTTTTCTTCTCAAAGATATTGGAATGGTTTACCCATTTTTTTTCTCCAGCTCATTTTACAAGTGAGGACACTGAGGCAAACAGGGGTAAGTGACTTGCCCAGGGTCACACAGCTAGTGTCTGAGGCCAGACACCTAGATGCCCTCTAGAGCACACTAAACACTGGCATTTTGGGTGGACAGTTCTGGCCCTGCCAGAAAACAGATATAGTGACTTGGTAGAAGAACACAGACACACACCCCTACCTGCTTGAAATTCTAGGATCCCTATTGGAGGAACAACAAAAGACACTTTACAAAGGATCCAGTTTTGACTGAGGTTGGTCTGGCTATTCCAGGGAATTTCCCAAACCAAGAATGCAGGTTCTAGAACATTCACCATGAGATTTACTCCAAGATTCCTTTAGTGGTTAACCAATAATAGTGTAAGCCACCATTTTGTGTATAGGAAAAAAAAAACTTACGCAGTAGACAGTGATTTCAATGAGTCAGTAGTGTACTATCACCAATTTTTTACTGTTCAGTTGTTTCAGTTGTGTCCAACTCTTCATGACCCCAATTGGGGTTTTCTTGGCAAAGATAATGGAGTGGTTTGTGATTTCCTTTTCCAGCTCATTCTATAAATGAGGAACTGAAGCAAACAGGGATAAGTGACTTGCCCAGGATCATACAGTTAGTAAGTGTCTGAGGACAGATTTGAACTCAGGAGGAGGAGTCTTCTTGACTCTAGCTCTGGGGTGTTCTATCCATTGTGCCACCTAGTTACTAATCAAGACTACCTTTAAAAAGGCAATGTCCAGGATGAGCATCCAGGAAAGTACCATTGGACTCTGCCTGAGTCAGAGTACATCTGGGAGATTGTGTTCAATTCTGAGTATCACATTTTAGAAGGACATAAGAAAAAAAATATCTGCAGTAGAGCAACCAAGATGGTAAAAGGACTTGAGATCATGTCATATGAGGGTCTGTTAAAGAAAGTGAGGATGTTTCAGCCTAGAGAAGAGAAAAGGTATGAGATGGGGAAATGAGATAAGATAGACACCTTCAAGTTTTTGTGAGAGAGGAAATAGACTATTTGGCTATCCCTGAAGGTCTTCAAGTGAAGTCTAGATAACCTATAGACCACTTAATAAGGACATCATAGGACAGAAATCTCTTTAAATGAATATTAAACCAGCTGGTCTCTAAGATTCTTTTTCCCCTCTGAGCTGGGAAGTTGTGAAGTAAGAAAGTGAGGATAAGGTAAGCAATACATGAAGGAAGCATGCTTCACTAAATACTCAGTGATCCAGGTAAGAACTGGTACTAGGGGGTTCTAAAAGGAGGAGATGAATACCTGGGCTCTTCAACTGCTACCAGTTTATTATCATAGAATAACTGTGATCCAGCACAAACTCATTAAAAACTAGAAAATCAAATTGATCAAAAGATAGTTTTTCTGCCTTGTGGGAAATGCATTTAGCAGAGAGAATATGAAGGATTATGTCAAAGTTGCTAGTGTGGTCTACTATTCCCTCCCCCACCCCCCCATTAGAGCTCACTTTCATTCCTTTCTCCCCCTCCTCCCCCTCCTTTGGAACTCAAGTCCCAATGTCCACTGGTATAGGACTCTCTCTTCTCTTGCAGAAATTAATGCCCTCCACCTGCATGAGGGCTATGGTGGAGCTGGCAAGAATGGGATGGAGAAGATTTCTCTAGGCTCTGTGATGACTTCAGGTACTACTGACTTCTGGCTTCAAGACAGAAGATAGTCTATGCCAACCTGCCTTCAGGTTGCCAAAGAGAGAAAAAGACTGGGCAGGAGCTGACATTAGAGGAACTCATATCCTCCATCATGTCCCTGGCCCAGCTGCTACACTAAGGACTTGAGGGAATTTCCACTTTGGGGTTGAGTAGAATTATCTCACTCACAATAAGAAGAGCTCCTTCACTCTATCTTGTCTGCGTCTGACAAATATTCTCCTATGTGTGTATTTTTTCTGATTTCTGTTTAGTTATCAACATGAATAAATGAATTCTTTGCTGTTGTTACTGCGTTGTGGAACTGGCAAAACAGTGGGAAACAGATCAAGACTTAGACATAAAACTTGAATCCTTCTTTCCCTATTCATGAATAGTAACAAAGGTTTTGCTTGAACCTGAAATCTACATCCTCTAGAGTAACAATAATATTTAAGGGAGTATAGATAGATAGATAGATAGATAGATAGATAGATAGATAGATAGATAGATAGATGGATATGGATATATAGATATATAGATATATAGATAAATAGACATATATATATATGTATGTACCTAACCTACTGCTTCTCCTGATAGGAATTAAAATCTCCTTTGGAGAAAAGTGGGTGAAAAGAGGCTGAAGATGTCTATTCTGCCTCCATTCAAGTCATACAATGACACCCCATGCTACACATTGGGGACATCTATGGCTACATATATTAATAAAAATTTATAAAAGAAAAAGAAACAAACCCATCCTGTCCTATTCCCAGGGCACCTATCAAAGTAAGCTGACCAAATAAACTGAATGTGTTAGTGATTCAAGAACATTAGGGGAGACCCTGAGGGCTATTCCTTCTTCACCCCTAGATAGTGTGTGTGAATTTTAAAGAAGCCTTCAGGAGACAAGTTTCTCCTCTTTGCCACCTTCATTCTCTCCAACCATATTTGACCCATCAATGACTTCACCAAACAGAAAGCTGAAGTCAGCTAGGTGGATAAAGAATGATCAGATAATTGTAACTCATGAAACTTTTCTCAGTATGAGGATAGTTGAAAGGAATATATACATATACATACACACACACATATATGTGTGTATACACATATATGTATACATACATGTGTATGTATAGGAGGGTAATGTGTGTACATATATACATACAGGACATAGGATGAGTTGAATATGAAGGGATGATATCTAAAAAATAAAATTAAGAGGTGACAGAGGAATATATTGGAAGAAGGAGAAATGGAGAGAGAAATTAGGGTAAATTATCTCACATAAAAGAGACGAGAAGACTGTTACAATGAAGGGGAAGAGCAGAAAGGTGAAAGGGAATGAATCAACCTTACTCTCATTGGATTTGGCTTAAAGAGGGAATGGCATACACACTTAATTGGGTATTTTACCCTACAGGAAAGTAGGGGAGAAGGGGAGAAGGAGGGGATGATAGAAGAGAGGGCAGATTGGTGGAGAGGGTAGTTAGAAGCAAACGCTTTTGAAAAGGGACAGGGTCAAAGGAGAAAATAGAATAAATGGGGGGGAGTTAGGATGGAGGGAGATACAGTCTTTCACAATATAACTCCTATGGAAACACTTTGCGTAACTACACATGTACAACCTATATTGAATTGCTTGTATTCCCAGTGGGGGTGGGTGAAGAGGGAAGAAGGGAAAGAATGTGGAAATCAAAGTTTTAAAAACAAATGTTAAAAATTGTTTTTTACATGCAACCAGGAAATAAGGTATAGAGGCAATGGGGTATAGAAATCCATCTTGCCCTACAAGAAAGTAAGGGGGGTGGGGGATAGGAGAGGACACATGAGAGAACAGATTAGAGGAAGCGATATTTGGTATGCTTGTTTTCTTGTGGGGGGATAGAGGAGAGATGGGGAGAAAATTTGGAACTCAAAATCTTGTGGAAATGAATGTTGAAAACTAAAAAATAAACAAATTTATTTTAAAAAATGATCTGAGCTAGAGATGCTTTTGGATAAAGCAACCATTTTTGTATCCCTGAAATCACACTTGTGCTTTCTCTGTGTAAGATCTACCTTGTTACTGCCTTTTCTTTCTTTTTTAAGATCCAGACTTGTAATCTCATCAGTGTAATGGACTCCTGGTGGGGGGAAAACTTCTCCTCTTCCCATGCAAATGAACATAGACTGAGAAGTTAAGTAAGCTGCCCACAGTCAAACAGATCTCACTTAGGAATTAAAACCAGGTGTTTCTGATTCCAAGGATGGACCCTCTGTCCACTATATCATTCTGCCTCTCTCAATCTTTCTACAGAGCCAGGAGTGGGGAATCTGCAATCTTAAGGCCACATGTGGCCCTTTGACTGAATGCAAACAAATCTGTTCTGTGAAATTTGGGTTCAATCAAAGGGCTTCACTTGAGGACCTAGAGGGTCACAAGTGGTCTTGAGGCTGCAGGATCCTCACACCTGCTACAGACTATCAGATTATAAATTCCTTAAAGCCAGGTATAATTTTTCATCTTGTCTCTAGCATCTAGCAGTGTATAGAATATAGAAGGTCCTTTGAAAAGATGTTATTGTTTTGAGAAGAATTGAATTTATGTGAATCCAGAGCTAACAAGATTATTGGCATCAATTTATATGACAATCTGTATGTTTTCTCCCTACCGTTTTTTTCAGCAAATTAACTTACTGTTAATTCATTTGAACCTTTTCCAAAAAAATGTAGCAGCATTTGCCATTCACATATACTCTCCAACCCCCACCTTTAAGAAGAAAAAGCTTGTAGAATGAATATCTGACATCAGGGCACTACCTCTTGGACAAGCTAAATCACTAAATGCTTTTCACTTTTAACATCTGTCCCTTCATAAATCCTTGTGTTATTCCTCTTCAGAGGTGACAAAGTAATAAGGCTAGAAGGGTAATGTTTCTTTCCAGGTTTGTTTTTTCCCAGTAGGTCTCTGAGTCTTTAGTTATTTGGGCAATAGTACCATATAAATGTGCCAGGTCTTGGTGATAGACCGCAGCTCTCCTTTTTCCTGTTCACTTTTCCACCAGAATCCTTGCTCCACCCCTCTTGGCTTCATGGAAAGGGGAGGCAAAAACTTTGGAACTTTAACTTTAAAAAAATCAACTTATATTAACTCTATTACCTTTCCCTCTTTTATTCACATCTTTCAGTCTGGAATCCTGAAGCTCATCCCAAGGGGCATATTTTTCCCTTATAAGGTATGTGGAGGGAGACCAAACCCTTGCTCCAAAAGGGAGGGTGGCCTAATGGTTTGAGTGACTGAGGCAGGGAGTGTGGGGTCTATTTAAAACTGTCTTTCTGACTCACTAAGGGATCCCAAGGGGATGGCTTCACTTTTCTGAGCCCTGGATCCTCACTGAGTAAAATTGAGACCAACATCATCAGCCTGCTATCAGGGGTCTTCTAAGGACACAGGAAGGAGTGTTTGGCTAACAGATGTGGAGTACAATGTGTTTATTACCAAGTAGGGGGACTAAGGAGGTTCTTTCTCTCTTTTCACTTTTTCAGAATCATTTGACAACAACCAACCAGCAAGCTATTCATCAGATCAAGACCAGAGCCTGGGCAGTCTGAAGGCACTATGGTTTGGAAAGATCCAAAGAGGGATACTATACCTCAAACCCTCCCCTTGGCTGCCATATGCCTGCCTCACTTCAGTTGTAGATATTCTGGTGATTTTCACAAAGTTGAAACGTGAAGTATGAAGAGAATAAATCCTAAGTCCCTGGAAGGCTTGACTATAGAGACTGAGACCTTGACTCAGTCTAACCAAAGAGCTACTCCTCCTTCTTCCATGAAATCGCTCTTATATTTACAAATCCTTTGGTCCTTTCTCCTTGTCTTCTGTTTCTTGCACACTACTATTCCTCCTCTGGCTCATCTTTAAAGTGTAAGACCCCTGGAGACTGTTTTGGACAACCCAAGAGATGCACTAGACATATGAAAATAATCTCAAACTAGAGGAGAAATAGTAATTAGCCTGAGTCCCTCCTAACAATTCTTCCTTTTCTATCTAGCCTAGGGGCCCCTAGAGACAATAGCATGAGAATGAGAGTAGTAAGAGCTGGCTCCCCCTTATACAGCTGCACTATCCCAGAGCCAGGACCCACTAAGTGTGAATACCAGAAGAGGGGCTACTAGTCACTTAGGACTCATAGGGCAGGGTTAGGAGAGAGACACAGGTCTGGTGATACACATGAAAGACCTAGGACTTATTAGTTGGTAAATAGTAGAGACTTGTAGACAAAAGCAGCCCACTTCCTCTTCCCTCTTAGACCACTTCTGTTCTAACCACATTAGCCTTCTTGCTTTTTTTCACATATCACTCCATCTTTTGTGACTTTGTACAGCTAGCTGTCCCATGAGCCAGGTATGCCCTCTCCACTTACCCTCAATAATTCAAATCCCTAGTTTCCTTCAAAGCTGAAACACCTGAAACACCACCTTTCTATATGAGGCCTTTCCTGACCCCTCTTCCCTCAGCTTCTAGTGCTTCCCCCATGATCTTGTAATATGCATGCACAAGCACATGTGTGGATAGATGGATGGATGGATGGATGGATGGATGGATGGATGGATGGATGGATGGATGGATGGATGAATTCCCCTAACAGCACAAAAGCTCCTTGAGAAAAGGGATTGATTTACAATAATTAATCATTATATCCCCAGCTCCTAGTAGAGTACCTGGTGGTGGGCACTGTGTTAATATTTGTTGAGACTGATTGTTAATTTGAAAAAATTTAAATATAAATTAAAATGTTAAAATATCTTGCCAATAAAAAATTAGCCTATTATTTTAAAGTGCTATAATTTTTCAAGTTTTCCTTTATGATAGCCTTGGGGGCGGAGGGGAGGTAGGGCGACATAGATGTATTTCTTAGTTTTAAATTCAAAGGGAAGTTCCTTAAAG
>CM053584.1:102052332-102088167 GCA_028627135.1 Pseudochirops cupreus
GGGGCTTAATGGGGCGGGGGGGGGGAATAAGGGAGAATGCAGTTAGTTTCATTTTAAGCATGTTTAGTTTGATATATATACATATATATATATATATATATATATATATATATATATATATATATGAAACATATAGGTGGAGCTACCCAATGGGCAGCTGGTGATAGGGAAATAGAGCTCAGGAAAATTGGGGGTTAGATATAGATTGGAGAGTTATCTAAACAGAGATTAAAACCCTGAGATCAACAAGAAAGACAATACCCTTCAAGACAATACCCTTCAATAATAGTCCTCATCTGTCTTACACACACACACACACACACACACACACACACACACAACCTCTACCCTAATGGACCCTAGCCATAAGCCAAACCCCGCAGTGGTTCTAGGCAGTGAAAGTGGGCACTTTATTCAGCAATCTCACCAGCAGACGGTGGGTGGAAATGAAAGAGTATAGTCACTGAATGTGCTGTCAAAACTATAGTAAGGATGGATTCATTAGGTTATTTCCTTGTTCAGTCACTGTTATACAGAGTATTCCAAAAGTTTTTAGTGTAGTTTTAAGCTATTAGGGCTCAGAAGGTTTCTCACGTTTTAAGCATCTGTATATTGTGGTTAGGTTCCCTAGTGTTGTAGTGGGGTACAATATTTTGGTTCATTATATATTCAGTAGACTCTTCTGGGCTGCTCTAGGAGCCTAATTGTCATATATAATACTATTTCACTTACAAATCATACGTTAGTGATGATAAATCATAAGTTGGTGATGATTTCTGCACTATTTAGTTAGGCATATGTGACAACATGGTAGAGTGGGGCCTTTCATAGTTGCCTAAGATTTAGTATTCCTCTAGCTTAAAACAAATACTGTCTTGGACACATGGCATCCAATGAAGGGTATTTATGGATTGATTTTTAAGAGTTGGGGGGAAAAGGGTTTCTCTATAAAAGTTCACTGACCACTGGTTGAAATATGTGGAGAATATTTTTGGTTATAAAATGGTCAGAGAATTGAGAATTATGTTGAAGTTCTGTGAAAAATTTCAGAAAGGTCAACAGTCAACAACCATTTATTAAATGCCGACAATGTGCCAGGCACTTATGTTAAGTGATGGGCATACGAAGACAAAAGGACCCAACATTGTATTTGACAAGCATGGACTGAATCTCTTAGGAGAATGTGCAGAAATTTAACAATAAGCTTTTGTTTAAATAATCAGTTACTTAGAAGCATTCAGCAATTCCCTACTATGTGCCAAATATGTGTTAGATGCTTGAGATGACCAAAAAAAAAAAACCAACAAACGAACATACCAACCCTCAAGAAGCTTATGTAATTATAATAATTAAATTATGATAATTTATAATTATAATTATAATTTCTTGCCTTGTAACAAAATCAGTTTCTTTTAGATACTTTTTAAATCTGCTCGTTGAACAACCTTGGTGTATTACCTTCATGAGGCCAATTGTATTCGCTAATTTTAAAATGCTATTTAACAGAACCAAAAAAGCCGATAGCATCCCATACTCTTTTTTTTCTACTCAGAATTTCAATGTGGCGGCACCCAAAATACCCATTGCTTAGTGTCATTTTGGATTTGAGAGGAATATTGTGGCCAAACTGTGTTTAAGCCCTGCTCAAGGGGGCCACCTACTGTGTCCTTTTTACATTGGAAGTTTCCATTTTAGGAAGGGTGTTTGTTTTTTAAGCACAGTGTTTAGAAGCTTTCATCATTTCCTTTAAATTCATGGAAAATTAAATAAGCAATTACTATAAACAAAAATCTTATTGCTAACATTCATGTGTGTCAATGGTACATGGAATCTAAAGAGATGGCACCTTTAGGATTTAGCATCCTGTCTGCTTAGCCCTCTTTGGAAATACCATGATTGTTTATTGACATTTTTTTGCATTAGGGAAAGGGGAAGAGGGATATAATACATAGATATTCCGCTGAACTTCTTCCAGAACCTTAGACCTCTGGAAAAGAGTACAGGAACAGGATTCATGACTAGGGTGAAGGAGAAGTGATTTCTATTGTCTATAGGGCTGGACCTTCTCATATCAAAGCTGACTCACTCACCCCTTACAAAAGAACAGCCTTTCTCTTCCTTTCAATGACCTTATGATCAGACATACAGCACAGAATGTGGAAGAAGCAATTTTGCTTCCAACCCTCAGGGATAGCTGATAGGTCAGAGATTCTAGGAAGGGGTAGTTAATGCTTCAAGACCTAAATAGAAGGGAAGCAATGAGAAAGACATAAGAGAAGCACAGAGCATAGTCTCTCTGAAGTCCCTTTATTCTGGGAACCATATTAGAAGAAGCAAAGCTTTCCTCCCTTCCCCTCTCTTTTCCTCTCTTCTCTCCATATCTCCATCCTAGCAGGCAGAGCATCAGGAAATAACTCTGTTTTCCCTCTGCAGTACTGAGTAGTTTCATGCCTAGTTTCACCCAAAAGGACCTACTATGGTATTGGTTTGTTTTCTGATTCCATCTAATTAAAAAGAATGTTTGTGTGCCTACATCTTTAGAGTTATGCTTAAGAATAATATCCTCACTACAAAACAATTGAAAATGAATATTGTAACATGACAAAGAGCAAACTTATTCCCAAATAAGAGAGATGAAAAGAAAACTCTTTGCAGAGGTAAGAGATCCACTGATATGGGACATTGCATATATTGTCAGATTTCTTTTTAATGTGTTTTTTTTCCTCTTCTTCCCCCTTTTTTCTTTTTTCTTTTTTTTTATTGTTGTTGTTGTTGTTGTTACATGAAATGGCTTTCTAAGGGGATTAGGTGATGAGATACCGGTTAAAATTCGGTGGCATAAAAATAAAAGTTATCAACAAAAACTAACTTTAATAAAGACTTCTATCTTCAAATTACAGAAGTCATTTTTAGGACTCTGCATATTTGTATTAAGCTGGACATTTTCCCCAAAGTCCATGGGCTTGCAAGTCCTCATTAAAGAATTTTACCTATCTCTTTTTAAAGTTAAATTGTCTGTATTTGGGGAGGCTAGGTGGCACAGTGGCTCTGGAGTCAGGAGGACCTGAGTTCAAATTCAGCCTCAGACACTTAACACTTACTAACTGTGTGACCTTGGGCAAGTCACTTAACCCCAATTGCCCCTGCCTTCCCCTCTCTAAACAAAAAAAGCAAAAAAAATTGTCTCTGTTACATGCAGTTCAATCTGTTACAGTATTCTGTTACACACTTCCTTGAAAAGGTTCCTAGAGTTACTCAACGATAAAAGCAGTCAATTAAGATGCAATCCCTGGGCCTCAGTTTCCTCATCAGTACAAAAAAGGAATGAGATTATGTGACCTCTACGAGCCTTTCTGATTCTAAAGTTATGATTCTCTTAAATCTCCTCCTGGAACAGTGTTTAAACTTTTTAAGTAACAGATAACAGGAGTTTTAAAAGAGGCCCATGTCCTTAACAACTCATCCTAAATGGGTTATACCTTTAAAAAATTCACTTACATGGTGGAAAAAAGAATAAAGTAAAACATGCACAGTGGAGAACAAAAGAAAACTAACAAGAAAGCCAAGAAAAGATGGGCAGCTCTGAACACAACACAGTATTTGTTATGTAGACTTTCTTGAAGTGGAAACTTGTTGTTGTGTATTTTGAAGCCGCTCTTAAGTGCGGCTGTACATATGGCAATGTATTTTTTCTCCTTATTTTGTAGTTAAGTTTATAGTATATTGTCATTTTCTTATTGTGCGTTTAAGTTTTTATATTTAAGTTTAAAATAAATTAATATTAAAAAGAAAAATGTATTACAGTTTAAGATATAGATATTTATATAAAATTTAACAAGGTAGAAATAAAATTGCTCTGTGTCCCTAAAAAAATCCACTTAGAAAAGTACCTCTACCTATGGGAATAGCCTCAAATGTAAGCCAGAATGAACATGTCAGAAATCTTTGAAATACAGGGCTAGCAGTGCATGTAACTAGCAGATCCAACATTAGGAAATTTTAATCCTAATTGGGCCACTTGGGAAAGGAAGAATAACCATGATGGTAGACTAGAAACCATACTTCTGATCAAAACCATAACCGGAAATTTTATCATCCATATGAAGCAAGAGAAATTGTGGAAGAGGGACAGAGAACCAAGGATGTCCCAAAGCCAGAACGTAAAATCGTTTTGCATGATCATGGACATTCTCTTTCATGTGATGGCACATACACATGCATGCACACATGTGTATGTATATGTACATGTGTGTGCAGATATATGCATATGTGTACATTTATGTGCTTTTGCCGTGGGCCGCTTGATAGCCAGCATCAGGTGTGAGCAGAGATGTGAGATAAACTGGGGCAGGAAGGCAGTTCATGACAGAACTCTGAACTCCATTTATTGATACAATGAGCAAGGTTTTTATAGAGCAATGAGACAAAGAAGGTAACTATCAGTCACTATGTGTTACATTACTGTTTTGTTTAGTTCCATGATGTCAGGCAGATGATGTCAGGCAAATCTTGAAGGCTATCATGTCCATACTTTATCTAGTGTTCTCATTTCACACTAGATGGGCTGTACACTCCCCTGTACTTAGTTCCCTTTGCGTCACTACTATCAGGGTGAGTAAGAATTCAGGGTGCCCTGTTCCGTGCACATCATGTAGAGTGGTGAGCCAGCATCAGTTGGCCTGGGAGCAGCTGCAAGAAGCTGGCTGCCTAACTGGAGTTGGCCCTCAACATATGGCCCTCAAACATATGTGTGCATGTGTATACATATATATACATATATATATGTATATATGTGTATATATATGTATATATGTGTATATATATACACATATATATACATATATATGTATATATATGTATATATATATATATATGCTTAGTCTGACTAAATCTGATGTAAGTGGTTGAAGTGGGGAGGGAAGAATTCAGATGAAAACAGAATGAATCCACCATAACCCTAGATCCCACTGCTGACACCATGAATCCCTATAGCATGCAGTTCATCCATACCAGGGAGGCTACAGTAGCATCACATGAGGGCCCAGGAGGTAGGCCATGGCAATGAAAGGCTTTTGGATGAAGAAGATGGCAACCTGCCAGGAATTAGAGCAGGATGTACTTTCTCCTCCCTGTCCTTGGTGTGGAGGAAACATGTCAGCCCGTTATATCATTATGCTGTGGTGGGAAAGGCACTTGATGTCACCACTCCGAGGCAAGACCCAAACCTTTGACCAGTGATTCTAGCTCTGCCTCTAGTGACCAGTTAAAGAAACCAAGATTATTTAACCTGGAGAAGGTAAGACTTAGATGAGATGTGATAGTTGTGTACAAGTCTTTGAAGAGCTGTGCTGTGGAAGAGGAACCAGACATTCTTAAACTACAGCTTAGGAGAGGAAAATGCAGACCAATGTGTGGAAGTGCTAGGGAGACAAATATCAGTTTGATAGCAAGAAAGAACATGTCACAATCATAGATGTGCCCACAGAGTATGCCAGATGTGACCAGGGATACCTTAATGTCTCAAAAACGATATTTTGAATCTTTTAAAACATTTCATGTTTATAAAGTCTAGTAATTTTTTAAAATTAGATTTCCCTAAAAGTTTCCATTTTTAAAATCTAATGAATAAAAACAATATTACTCATGGTTGGGTGTTCAACAAATGTTGGCTTAAAGGAAAACTCCCAGTTGCCCAACCTAATGATATGTGCTATGTGTACCTCTGGTTACAACTAGGGGAGCCTCCAACAAAGGCTGGGTAACCATTTGTTAGGGATATGATAGAAAGGGTTGCTGATCAGAAACACTGTTGGACTAGAGGACTCTGAGGTCCTTCCAACCAACTTCAAACTCCGGGATTCCATGGGGGGTGAGGGTGGGAATCAGTTAGCTTTGTCATAAGGAGCATATTTTAAAAGGAAGGGCTGTTAGGTTATGGTCAGAGCCCTTTAGCTCCCCTCTGGAGAGCAGCAGATGCAAGACATTGAGCATGTCCTAATGAAAAGAAATGGAGTGCAAACACAGACCTCCCAACGTGAGCATTTTTCCACTTGAACTCTGCAGGAGAGAGAGACGGGGGCGGGGGGGGGGGAGAGAGAGAGAGAGAGAGAGAGAGAGAGAGAGAGAGAGAGAGAGAGAGAGAGAGGAGAAAGGAAAGAAGGAAGGAAGGAAGGAAGGAAGGAAGGAAGGAAGGAAGGAAGAAGAGAAGGATTAGCTAAAATATCACCTTCCCTTTGTCGTGAGTCTTACTAGTATGTTTCTTTTCAAAGATCAGTGTGAATTAAAGAGAACAATGCATTCCAAACCACATTGTACTTTTTAGCCTAAATGGAGGGATAAACTAGGACAAAGAAGTAACTTCATTAAAGTTACATGGAGATGGTATTAGACAAGTGTTCTATAACTCACATGGAGGAAATGTTTGTACTAACTTTGCACAATGTCTCCCCTAAATCCATCCTCTATGCCTGCTACTGTCTCTTTACATCTCTAGAATTCTAAATTCACCCTGACAAAGCTGTGAAAACCCACTAGTTTCTTGGGCTCCTCAGTACATAAGGTTGAAGGAGGAAGTTCATATATTATGACTGGTTTATAGTCTTGAAGTAACATACAATGCTGTATTGAAGGTTTTACACTTTGAACAATCCATATAAGGACTCACAACCTTTTTCTTGTTTGAACTTGACCTAAGGTCACCCTTTTCTTTAAAATTTTTTTTAATAGATTTGTGTGCATGTGTGCATGTATGTGTATTTTTATATCACATTAATTTTCAGTTATGGCTCTACTCTTCCTGCACCCATTAAACCATCCATTATAGCGAAAAAGAAAGGAAAAAAAAAGCTTTTTAACAAAATAAATCAACTTGACAAAAAATAAGTTTGATAGTATATGCAATGTTCCACGTCAATAGTGTCTCACTCCTGCAAAGAAGGAAGATGAGATACATTTTCCAATCTCTTCCCAAGGGCTCATCTTGGTTATTTTATTTATGTGTTTATGTATTTTATTTATGTGCATATGTATAAATATGTACATATACATTTATACACATTGGACATCAGCTACATTGAAATGATCATTGAACCTATGGGAACTGATGAGATCACAGAGAGTGTAGGAAAACGTGAGAAAAGAGTCCATGACAAACTCCTGGAGCACTACCAAGCTTAGGGCACAGGTGATAGATGATAAACAAGTAAAGAAGACTGAGAAAAAGCGGTCATAAAGGGAAAAGAAGAAGCAAGAAAGAAACAGCATGAAAACCCGAAGGGGATCCAGGCAGGGAGTATTTATATATCTGTATATATACATATATGTGTATATCTATATACATACTATATATATTTTTTACATATATCTTTCCATTTCCGGGCTGTTTTTTTTCCTTCCATTTGCGTTGCTGGGTAATTATTGTGGATTTTGTTTTCTTGGCTCTGCTTATGTCTCTCTGCTTCAGTTCGTGTAAGTCTTCCCATGCTTTTCTGAATTCCTCACACTCATTTCTTATAGCATCATAGTATCATTCCATTATACTCATGTAACATCTTCATTACAATTTGTTTGTTCATTCACAAACAGATGGTTGGTCATTCACAAAACTTTGGAGGAGGGAAAAGTTATTCACCTCTCCTTTGTGTTCCCTTTTAAATAGCAATAATGGCTCACATTTATATAGTATATCAGTTGTTTCATTTGATCCTCACTATAACACTGTGTAATAGGTTCCATTTTACTTATAAGAAAACTGAAGATAAAAGAGTTTAAATGACTTGTCCCAGGGCACATAGTGAGTGAACTGCCTGGAGGTGCTTATTTGGAGGAAATATCAGAGTTGGGATGTCAGAGGTCATTGAATCCAACTCATACTTGAACAAGAGTCACTTCTACAATACATCCAGGAAAAATACTCAGTTTTTTCTCAAAGGTTTCTAGTGAAAGTCCTTCTATTACCTCTAACCTAAAGAATTTGTTACATTTTGGGACAGTTTTAATTGTTAAGAAAAATTTCCTTAAATCAAGTCTAAATTCGCGCTTTTTATAACTTCTGACCACTGCTCCTAGTTGGCCCCTCTTGGGTGAAGCAGAAGCCTTACCCTCTTTTGTGTAACATCTCTTCAAATATCAATGACACTATACCTGTTGGTGCAGAGGGTCTCAATGTGAAATCTGTGAACTTTCAAAATAGACTTTTATAACTGTATTTAGATATCATTAGTTTTGTTCATAATTTTATTTACTTTATTTCATACATCTAAAAGTATTCTGAATAGATTTGACTAGACAGCCAATGTGGCCCATGACAAATAGGAAAACTCTAGTCATCAGGAAACCAAAACAAGAAGTCAAATTGGTTATATTAAAAGAGGAGTGGTATATCTGTTTGCCTATGTAGGTTACATGTCTCTATATCAATCTGTCTAGAGAGCCTTCAAAGAGAGTTATGAATAGCACCATGTCTGGTACATAGGAGGCACTATGTAAATGTTATCTGTTATTGTTATTATTATTATTATTAATTATACTATTTGTCACTGATTTGGAAGGTTTATATTCAGATGCTCTCCAATTTCATCGATCACATAGGATCAGCCATCCAACAAACAAGAAAATAAGTTAGGATTTTGGGTAGATGGTACTGGGTAGAAGGCAGAAACCTAATGACATTTCACCATTTCCTCCATTTCAATTTCTTTAGCATCCATATCAACAAACTGGATTGTAGTTCTATTAGTTGCTCTTTTCTTAAAAAAAAAAAAAGAAAAGAAAAAAGAAAAAAAAGGTCATTGAAGAAGTTAGGAAGAGGACTGAGCTGAGGAAGAAAAATTATGAATTCTATTTTACACATAATGAATTCAGTATACTTATGGGACATCTGGGTGGAAATGTCAGTTGCTACTGCAAGTCTAAAGTTCAGAAGAGAGAAGATATATGGATATATAGACTTGGACATCAGCTACATTGAAATGATCATTGAACCTATGGGAACTCCTGAGATCACAGAGAGTGTAGGAAAACGTGAGAAAAGAGTCCATGACAAACTCCTGGAGCACTACCAAGCTTAGGGCACAGGTGATAGATGATAACCAAGTAAAGAAGACTGAGAAAAAGTGGTCATAAAGGGAAAAGAAGAAGCAAGAAGGAAACAGCATGAAAACCCGAAGGGGATCCAGGCAGGGAGTAACAACTTGTCTTAAATCTTTCTGTTTCTTTTTCATTTCAACCAAGAATTAAAGAATGGCCTTCTGATTTGGGAAGGCTTTGTACTGTAAAATTAAGAATGGAACTTTGACTCAATTAGTTGAAAAGGAGTCTGGAACACAGGGGGAATCAGTCATATGTACTTCCTGTGGTCCTGAAGAATTTGCTGAAGAAGAGGTGTTTCTTTCAAGAAGCTAACAAGCAATTTGTTACCTATGGGACTGCAAGTCAAAAAATGTTTACATTCTAGGCAACAGAGAAAGCTACTGCCATCATCATTTGCTGTCCAGCTGGGTTATGCTGGGAATCTCACCCCAGGTTACAGTACTATAAAGTATTTGGGCTGTTTGCCAAGTCCCTAATGATCCTCTGCTGCTCCTATGGCCTGGGTTCCTTAATAGAATTTTAAAAAAAAAGGATCATCAGTCCTGTAGCTGGAAAGCATGACAAGAACATGAGGCCTTCAGTGGCCTAGCTATCAGCTCAGATCATGCTAACCTGCTGGATGAGTATTTCAGGTCAAAGGAGACCAACAGGTAAACTTGCTATTAAAATTTGACAGGTTAACTTCCTCAAGGAAAAAGAAAAATAGTCTAATATTTAGGAAGCAGGAAGCCCATTTTAGACATGGTCTAGGTTACACTTCATGCACCTATGTGAGTAAGCTTACTTGGACTTGTCCCAAAAGCTTGATACATGTTCCTAGGTTCTTAAATATGTATGAACAAACACCAACATATGAACATATATACACAGGCCACTCTACACCATTGAGGAGGATGTGACAAAAAATAATATTGACTCTTTTTCTCTCCCCATCACCATCCCTGACATGCACCCATTCTATACTATATCTATTTCCATACTATAATGGAAATAGCCCCAGATTTTATAATATATGTATGTGTGTGTTTGTATGTGTGTATACATATATATGTATATATATACATATATATGATTCTGAAATGCAAAGACACTCTCCATATCTGTCTCTGTCTCTCTTTATCTCTGTCTCTTTTTCTATGCATCTTATTCTTCTTCCTTTTTCCCATTTCATACACATAAATATATACCAGTGGGAATGAATATCCATCCCCCTGTAATGTCAAGCAAAGAAATACTTAGTACCTTGTTTCAGCTATTTAATTATTTAGCACCTTGTTTCAGTTCAAGTGTCTTTGAGCCTTGCCCATGATTATATCAAATCTTTGTTAAGAAACAGAACTTGTGAAACCCACAGTGGGAGGAACTTGCTGATGCAACAGGAAGGGGCAGAACAGGTAGGAACTAATGACCACGTATAAGGAGAAGCCCAAGCTGGGAAAGAGCAGAATTGAGAAGGGGAACTTTGTGGTAGAGGCACTCTGTTTGTCTGTCTGTGTTGATTTGTGTTTGTAATACTTTGTACAGAAGCCCTGAGGTGTTACTGGAAGCCCTGAAAAAGGATTTTCTTGTTGTTTATTTACAGAAGTCCTAGAGGAGGGTTTCTAAGGCCCTGGGACTATACTGACAATTTGTACTCAGTTCTCAGACTTTATGAGTCTGTGCTGATTTCACAGGCAGAAAGTGAATTGATAAGGGTGCCAGCAATGTGCATGAATGTTGTTTTGGCTCTGTTAAGCTTTGTCTTCCCAGAAACAGAAACCGTGAAGGACTTGAGGTGGAATGGACACTGTGAGCTTCAATATGGAAAGGGAACTGGATGAGGAACTAGAAAAGGAACTTGACAAGTAACTAGATGAGGAGCTGAATAAGGATCTGAGAGCTGCCTACCTTTGAATTCAGGTGACAGTTGAGTAAATTCAGGCAAAAGCTGAGACCATGGAAGAGGAACCATGGAATCTGAAAGCCAGCCTTGAGTCAAGATGAAAAGACCTGTCCTTGGGTACTTAGTGCTGACTAAGAAGATCATGATTTACTGTGGCCTAGGGGTGAGAGAACGTTGTATTTGGGCCACACCTGGTAATGTTGTACTCTTGATGACTGAGTTAAGGATGATTGGGAACTAATCTCCAGTCAAGAAGAAAGAAGACTTTTTGACCAAGAGATTAAAACAATGTGACCTAGGGGTGGATAACTTTGACCTTTGCAGTCTGTGTCTCTTAAGGAGGCTTGTTCCTTAACAATGATTGAGTTTTAAGGACTTACTGAATGATTTCTTTTGTTTAAAACTATATGGCCACTACAGTGAAAATTATGTGACCACTTTAGGGATAAATTGTTATGTTATAACATTGTGAATGCTGTACTTTGGTTTCTGTGAATGTTTTGCCTTAGTTTATTACTGAATAAATAGAGAGTTCACTATACCATGTAATCAGAACCTTAAAGCTGTTCACAGCAGCAATCCTCTGGAAATCTGCTCATGCTTGGCTTTACACCCCCAATATAAATACTTACTGCTGTAACAGCCATTTCTAGAACTAGATTCAATAGAATCAGCAATAACTGACATTCTTGCTTTACCCATAATCTTATTGGAAAGGCTTATGTTTTGAGATAGGTATGACTATCATACTAAGGAAAGATCTGTTTATTCCTTTGCTTTTTTAGTGTTTTTTTTTTCAAACAGGAATGGGTATTAAATCATGTCAAAATATTCTTTCTTTATCTACTGATATAATTTATCCAGTCCAATAAACACTTATCAAGCACCTACTATGTGCCAGAAACTGTGCTAAGATATGAGGATGCAATTGACAAAAAGATAGTCTCTGCCTTTAAGGAGCTTACAGTCTAAAAAGAAAGAAAGAGACAAGATACAAAAGGGGAGGGAAGAGAAGAGGGAAAGGACACAAGTTGGTGCTCAGCATTAAACCTTTAACATGAAGCTAAAAGTCAAGATATAGATTGAAAATTGGCAAACAACAAAAAAAGTACCTGACCACAGAAAGTTACTGTGCTGACATGGAAGATCAAACCACAAACTCAGAAGACAATAATGTCAAAACATTCATGTGCAAAGCCTCAAAGAAAAAAATATGAGTTGCTATCGGGCCCCAAAAACAATTTCTAGAAGAGCCCAAAAGGATTTTAAAAAATCAAATATGAGAGGTAAAAGAAAAATTGGGAAAAGAAATTAGTGTGATGCAAGAAAATTATGAAAAAAAATCCACAATTTCACAAAGGAGGCAAAAAAAATAAAAAAGAGCACCTTAAAAAATATAACAGGTGAAAGAGGTAAAAATAAGGCACAAAAAATGCACTAAAGAGAACTCCTTAAAAAGCAGAATTGGCCAAATGGAAAAAGATGTACAAAAATTTGCTGAAGAAAATAATTCCTTAAAAATTATAATTTGGTAAGTGTAAATTAATGACTCTAAGAGAAATCAAGAAACAATAAGACAAAAATTTTAAGGAAAAATGAAAAAATAGAAGAAAATGTGAACTGTCTCCCTTGAAAAACAACTGATCTGGAAAATGGACTAAGGAAAGGTCATTTAAGAATTATTGTACTACCTGAAAGCCATAATAAAAAGAGACTACACATTATATTTCAAGAAATTATCAAGTCCTGATATCCTAGAACCAGAGGGTCAAATGGAAATTTAAAAAATCCACTAATCACCTCCTGAAAAAGACCCCAAAATTAAAAACTCACTGGAATATTACAGCCAAATTCCAGAGCATCCAGCTCAAGAAGAAAATATTGCAAGCTGTCAGAAAGAAAATCCAAATCTCATGGAGCCACAGTTAGGATAACACAAGATTCAGCAGTTTCTATATTTAAGGATCAGAAGACTTGGGATATGATATTCCAAAGGGCAAAGGAGCTAAGATTACAACCAAAAATTACCCAGCAAAACTGAGTAAAATCCTTCAGGGGAGAAAATGGACATTCAAGGAAATAGAGGACTTTTAAGCATTCTTGATGAAAAGACCAGAGCTGAATGAAAAATGTGACTTTCAAATGCAAGACTCAAGAGAAGGATAAAAAGGAAAATAGGAAAAAGGAATAATAAATGAACAAGGTTAAACTGTTGACATTCCTACAGGGAAAGATAATACTTGTAACTCCTAAGAATTTTACATTATTAGGTCAGTTAGAAGAAGTATTCATAGACAGCATAGGTAAGTTGACTATGATGTGGTGACAGCCAATTAAGGGGTGAGAGAGAGGGATACACTGGGGGAAGAGGGAAGGGTAAGTTATCTCACATAAAAGAAATGTGAAAGATCTTTTGCAATGCAAGGGGAAGATTGGGGGGGTGGCAACTCTTGAACTTAACTCTCATCAGAATTAGCACAAAGAGGGAATAAGATACACACTCAGGTGGGTATTGAAATCTATCTTACCATACAGGGAAGTTGCAAGGGAAAAGGACAAGAGAAGATAGGAATGGTAGAAGGGAGAGAAGATTGAAGGAGGTTGTGGTCAGAAGCAAAACACTTTTGAGGAGGAATAGGATGAAAGGAGAGAAAGAAGGATAAATGGGGTACAGGGTGGGGGATAAAACAAAAACTACTGGGAAACTGGAAAGCAGTTGAAGAAACTAGATATAGACCAACATCTCACACCTATACCAAGATACGGTCAAAATGAGTGTATGATTGTAACACCATGCACAAGCAGCTTCCCAAAAGAATGCTACTGTGAACAGCTTTTAAGGTTCTGATTATACAATATAGTGAACACACCATTTATACCATTACAAATCAAGGCAAACATTCACTACAAATCATAACATAATATTCACAACATTACATCTTATCACAGAAAATCACAATATAGTGTTCACAAGAGCTTAACATTAGAATGGCCACATAGTTTTCACTACAGTGGCCACAGTATTTAGAACAAGGAACAAAAGAATAATCATTTGGTTTCCCTAAGGGGGGAACCCTCCTTACTTAATCATTCAGTCAATTCACAATACAATAATCAATACTTAATCACTCAATCAATTCACAATACAATAATCAATATTTAATCATTCAATCGATTCACAATACAATAATCAATCTTCCACTCATGGGGCAATTATAGATTAACTTAATCAGTCATTTATCTAGCAATCAATCACTAAATACAATCATTAGAAAAATACACAAACCCTCCACCCTTTGATGTCTAGTACAATTCAATTTCATCATGCATCCAAGGGGAGGCCTTTTCTTCATCTTGACTTGGGGTGGTCTCACAGATTTCCTGGATCCCCTTCCATGGTCCCAGTTTCTTCCTGAATCCACCAAACAGTCACCTGAATTCAGAGGCAGACAGCTCCCAGGTTCTTATCTAGTCCTTCAGGCAGTTCTTATTACACACTGAAGTTCACAGGGTCCAGCACATCTCAAACCCTTCACAACTTCTGATTCCAGGAACTCAAGGATCAACCAAGCCACAAACAAAACCAGGCTTATCCTGGTCATGCTTCTTCAGTCCTCCAGCAGTTCAGCTGACTATAGGACCCAGAAGGAATCTCAGCCTTCTAGGCAGCAACTTCAGCCTTTACCAGATTCTGGTCTCAAGAAAAACTCCAACTCAGTTCTCAGTCAGCTTCCAGATGCTGGGAGAGAAATTCTCTCTCTCTCTCTCAAGAAAACTCCAACTCAGTTTTTCAGTTCAGCAGCTCAGCTCCCAGATGCTGGAACAACTCTATTACCTCCACCAGGAGCAACCAGGAGAAAGATTCTTGACTCTGTCTCTGGAATTCTTCTTATATACACACACTGGCCTCCTGTCTCAGCCAACTCCCCCCTGTCCAGGAGACAGAGTTCACACCCTCTGCCTCTTTCACAGAAGTACTTAGCCCTTAGTTACTAAGGACCAAGTACCTGCTAAATTAATTACCTTACAATGATTTAGACATAAAGGGTGATATCATAAGCAAATGAGGGGAGCATGGAATAGTTTACCTGTCAGATCTATAGAGAATAGAAGAATTTATGGATAAACAAGAGATAAAGAGCATTACAGGATGCAAAATGGATAATTTTGATTACATTAAATTTAAAAGGTTTTACACAAACAAAATCAATGCAGCCAAAATTAGAAGGAAAGCAGAAAACTGGGGGTAAATTTTTACAGTAAGCATCTCCAATAAAGGCCTAATTTATAGAGAAGCTAAGATTATAGAAATCATATAGAGAACTATTAAAATTAAAAGAATACAAGTCATTCCCCAAATTGATAAATGGTCAAAGGATATGAATGGGCAGTTTTCAGATTAAAAAAATCAAAGCATCTATACTCATATGAAAAATGCTCTAAATCCTTATTGATTAGAGAAATGCAATTAAAACAACTCAAGTACCACCTCACACCTATTAACTTCCCTAATATGACAGAAAAGGAAAATTACAAATGCTAGTGGGGATATCAGAAAACTGGAACATGAATGCACTGTTGGTAGAGTTGTGAACTGATCCAACCATTCTGGAGAGCAATTTGGAACTATCCCCAATAGACTATAACACTGAGCATGCCCTTTGACCCAGCAATATCACTACTAAGTTTGTATCACAAAGAGATTTTTTTTAAAGGAAAAAGACCTATATGTACAAAAATATTTATAATATCTCTTTTTGTGGTAGCCAAGAACTGGAAATTGAGGGGATGCCCATCAATTGAGGAAAGGCTGAATAAGTTATGGTATGTGTTTGTGTTGGAATATTATTATACTCACAGTACCTATCCTCTAATGGAGGAGATAATATGCAAACCACAATGCATATACAGCTGGGAGAGGGATGAAGCATGGTCATTCTGGATCCGTCTCTAAAATGGAGGCTCTGTACAGAGCTCACCAATGGGAAGAGGGGCAGCATGGCAGAGAAATGACTGAGGGTAAGAAGGTCCCAGGCACTGAGAGGAGCTTCAGAGTGGGAAAGGAAGCTATGTTAATGGTGAAGTTTATTTTTTTAAAAAGCACAGCAGAGATGGGAATAAATCATGGTCCATCTATGCCAGTTCTCAAAATAGCAGCAAAGGTGGAGAATCTGTAAGAGAGAAGAACAAACCTTCATAGGAAGCAAATCGTCCTTCCAGGGCTCCTTAAACTTGTTCCACTTGCAACCCCTTTTAGTCTTTTGACAATGGTTGTTGGTGTTGCATGACCTGAAGGTATGTGCAGTGCAAAGTGTGTATGGTATGTGTTCAGAACCAAGGCTACAGTGAAGTTTCATGGTGCAACTTGGGCAAGTGTTGCCAGAAACACCTCAGATTCATTACGTTTGATTTTTAATTAATGTTTCATCATTGTGCATTCAGAAACCTTTTATTGTTGCCAAATTTTTGTGACCCCATATGGGGTCATGATCCACAGTTTAAGAAGCGCTGATTTAGAAGGTTTCTTATCTGGAGAGTAATCTATCAGGACAGTTCCTGTATTATAATCACAGTCCAGGGAGCAATCTGTCCCTTTCTTGTCTCAAGACTGCTCAAACTAGATCTTTAGCTTTGGAAAATGATGGAATAATCATAATAGATTCTATAATTCCATGGCATCCCTTGGCAGAGCATATCTCCTTAGGGCAGTGAGGCAGTAGGGAATTTTTTTCCCCCAAAAAACTCTTTCCTTTCTCCTGTACTGAAGATGCAGCTATTGGATCTCTAGATTTTCCTTTGACCTTCAAGCTATGAAAACTGTCACATCTTGTCTAGATAAACCCCTTGCTTATTGGGCAAGTCCCGTCTCTTCCCTTTGCCTTCCCTGAGCATTGCCCAGAGCCCCATCTAAGGGATCTTTCTGAATTTTGCAGCACTAGTCTTCAGAAGTAGCTACAGCTGATTGCCTTTATTTCCCTTGTTTATTGTCCTCTTAACTAAAGGCACCTTTTTCCCCCTTACAATCATCAGATTCATATTCCACAAGCCTATATGTCTTCTTTTCCTCATATACACTAAATAGTAATTGAATTTCAACAGGGAAGACATCCATTTCTTGCAAGAGGAAATGCTTTTTTTTTTTTTGGTAATTCCTTATCTTGGCAATGGCACATACCGCTTTGTGGATGGTCTCAGCTTAGGCAATAAGGCTAAATAGCTGCTAATTAGAGATAGACAGGTCTCAAAGGGATTTGACTTGGGTTCCAATCTGTAAATGAGGATTACGGCCTTGGATTTAAGTTTGGCCAAAATGTCATTTTGCACATTAACTTAAAACTCTTATTTTTAGCCAGAGCCAAAATTATGTACTCTTTATGACGTGCAAATACATACGCATGCACACACACACACACACACACACACACACACACACACACACACAAGCATATTCAGAATCACACCAAATACTACAAACCTCTGGACCTAGGTAGTATTGGCTAAAAAAAAAATAATCAAATTAAAACTGAAAACCTGTACTTAGATAAAGGTCTGAGTTCTTAAAATCTCACAAGCTTCTATCCTAGGCTTTCTCTAAATAAAGCCAAATGTGAGAAGCAGCACATAGAGAGCATTTGGATTTTGCCTTAAGTTTTGCAAAGCACTTTGTAAATGTTATTTTATTTTATCTTCACAACAACCATGGTAGGTAGGTGATATTATTATCCCCACTTGATAGATGAAGAGACTGAGGCTGAGTGAAATTAAGGGATTTGCCTCAAGTCACATAGCTAAAAAATGTCAGCATGATGATGTGGATCAGGCCCTGGCTCTAACTTCAGGAAGATCCAGGTTTGAATCCTATTTCTGGCACTGATTAGCTGTGTGACCATGAGAAAATTATTTAACCTTTCTTAGCCTCAGTTTCCTGTACTGCAAAACACAGACCATAATACCTGCAGCTTCTCCTTCCTCTGGGTTGTGTGAAGCTCCATGAGATTATGTATGTAAAGGGCCTTGCAAACTTTAAATGCTCTATAAATAGTGGCTATTCTTATCCTGGTGAAAAGTAAGAATGTTACTTTTTTAGTTTATTGGTTTTTTGGTGTATATGTTATTTCATAATTATATTTTCACTATAGTTTTACTGAATTAACTGACTATTCAGATTTTAACCTGGATTAAGCCTTAGCCAAGTTTTTTAGACAGGAAATTGATCCACAATAGCAAAAGTTACCTCTATATAGGAGTAAGGAATGATAATACTACCTTCTATTTCTAGGCCATGTCACATATGCTAATTCTGCTCTCTTGACAGTAGACTAGTAGGATGAGCTATAAAAATAGCGAATTATGGAATCTGAGAGAATCTTCCAAAGGACTTTAAAAATCTTCTACTCTAAATTGTACCTAAACAGGAATCTCCTCTATAAAATCTGTTTGAAGTAATAGTGATGAGGTGCAGGCTGTGGGAGTCCCCTTGAGCCCTCCTTGAATCTTTGAGGTACCAGCTCTGGGAAACCCCTTGAACTCTGATTAAATCTTCCCACTTGATGAGGCAGTTGCAGAGGCCATAAGCTTTCATTGTGGCTGGGCCCAAACCTCTGTTACTAGCCTAGCCCTCCATTGTCCATCTACTTCCCACCCTTGAGCCTATCAAAATATCCCACCTTCTCCATTTCCCTTGCTGAGCCCTGGGCAAGCATGAAGGCTGAAGGTAAGGTTGCCCACTTTATTACGGCTAAGTTATCTGTTCTAACCAGTTGGTTCTATCCTCCCTTTGACCAGTCAGGTCAGGGGCATGGAAGGGGAAATGAACGGACTGTCTCCAGACAATCCTGCCTACTTGAGGATCTATTGTTTGAACACCCCTTCCTTATGCTCTCCTCTTATCCTGTCCCCTTGTTGGGAAAAGAACTGTTGGTGAAATGGGGAAGCCAATTTTCTCTAGTTAAGCCTCCCAGATCTCCCCATGTTCCTTCAGGAGTGTGGGAGATAGTTGCATCAATTGTTTGGGATTAGGAAATTCCTGAGTGAGCTATTTCTGCCATCCCAGCATTTGTTTTTGACTCCTAGGTCCTAAAATGTCCCCCCACCTCTGGTCTATATCCAATTAAACCCAAGTCCCGGGAGGGACTGCAACCACTAATTGCTAATCAAGGCCCTGTCTCACTGTCAAGAATGAGGTCCAGAACAAGTGAAAGCTTTTGAGACTTTGAAGACTAAATTGACCAACACTCTAGCTTTACCCAATCTAGGAAAAACCTTTTAGTCTCTATGATGATGGAAGGAGAGAACAGGCTTTGGGAGTTGTTGCCTGTTTTTGAAAAGCTGCTATTGCTTTCCATGTGCTAAATGTCCATGGAGCAATTTAGAAAAGAAAGAGATATCTGACAGTGTTTTGGCCTCCTTCTCCTCCTTCTCCTCCTCTTCTCCTCTTTAATTCTTACCAGGGAAATTGTCCTTTCTCTATTTTTTTTTTTTTGGTGCCTGTTTGGTCTCCGTTTGCTTAACCTTCTTGCCAGGTTTGTCTCCTCCAGGTTCAAGCCATCAACCTCTGGATGACCACTAAGGCTATGAAAATCTCCCAAGTTCTCCAGCCCACTGGACCTGGCATCATCCATGTTCCAGAGTCTGACCCCTTGAATGTGAAGTCTGACCCCCTTGAACAGGACCCAGAGAGTCAGGGACAGCTCTACACCTCTTGCCAGCAGGAAGCACTTTAAGAGGCTGAGACCTTTGCCCTTCACCCCAAAGGAATTTGGGTCCCATTTGTTTGAGGGGGGAATGATGAGGTGCAGGCTCTTGGAACCCCCTTGAGCTCTTGTTGAATCTTTGAGGTACAGGCTCTGAGGAGACTCCTCCTCCTCTACCTTTTCCTCTTCTTTCTCCTCCTATTCTTCCTTCCCTTCCTCCACCTTGTCTTCCTCTTCCTCCTCCTCCTCTCCTCCTCCTCTTCCTCTCCTCTTCTTCTCCACCTCTTCTTCCTCTTCCTTCTCCTTCTTCTTTTCATCCTCATCCTCTTCCTCCTTCTACTCCTTCTCTTTTTCTTCCTCCATTTCTTCTTCCTCTCCTTCTCCTTCTCATCCTCCTCTTCTTCCTCCTTCTCCTTCTCTTCCTCCTTCATTTCTCCTTCTCTTCCTCTTCATCCTTCTCCCCTTCCTTCTTCTTCTTCTCCTAATCTTCTTCCTCCTTCTCATTCCCTTTTAATTCCTTCTTCATTTTTCTTCTTCTTCTCCTCTTCCTCCTCCTCCTCCTCCTTCTGCTCCTCCTTCTTCTTCATTTGACACACACAGAACTGACTCATGATAACCTTACAAACCACTAAATCCCTAAGACATTTTCATATGAACCACTATATAGCTATGTCTACCAATTCTTACACTTGCACAGTTGATTTTTAGAACCCAAACATGGGTGCTTGCATTTATTCCTATTCAGTGTCATATTGTATATTCAGGACATCATTCAGGGCTGTCAAGATACTTTTTGGATTCTAAATCTATCTTTCAATATGTTAGTTGAAACTCCCAGCTTCATGCTATCACAAATTTGACAGTCATGACATTTATGCCTTCATCTATATTATTGAAAAGATGTTAGAGTACAAGTTTTCCATATTACAAATGGTAAAGCTAAAGCACAGAGAACTCAAAACAGAATTTTCTGGTTGGAAGAAGCCTTTAGTAGCTAGGTGGCGCAGTGAATAGAGCACTGACCCTGGAGTCAGGAGGACCTGAGTTTGAATCCAGCCTCAGACACTCAACACACTTACTAGCTGTGTGACCTTGGTCAAGTCACTTAACCCCAATTGCCTTGCCTTCCCCCCTCAAAAAAAAAAAAAAGAGAAGTCTCCTCTTGGCTAACCCATCACTTCACAGAAGAGGAAACTGAGACCCAGATAAAAACAAGTGACTTGCTCAAGATCACATAATTAGTGACAAATATAAGTTGGAATCTTGGTCTTCTGTTTCTTAGTGCAATGCTCTTATTATCATGCCATGTTATAGGAATATTAAAATCAAATTTCCCCATGAAAATAATATACTTTGTTATATTGTCATATTTGTTTAAAAGATTAAGTCACAAAGTAGTCACCATGTATTTTAGATTAGAGAGGGAGCATGACATAATGACTGGGGAGGCTTAGCAGGAAGACCTAGGTTTAAGTCTTTCTTCTGAAACATGGTGGCTTTGTAAGTCTGGGCAAGTGACAACCTCACAGTGCCCCAAGAAGCTCTCCTAAGACTGGAGTTGAAACTGCTTTGGTAAAGGGAGCTTCCTCACCGGGAATTTCTTATGCCAAAAAAAAACCCCCAAAAAGAAAAATGTTCAATAACTATGATTAATTGGCATACAAGCTTGAAAAAATGCCTTATTGACAGATTTTTAGAACTCTTAAGTTTACAAAGCTAATTCTGTGGGAGAAATTCAATCCAGTCAGGTGGTACAGTGGCTAGAGCACTGGACTTGGAGTCAGGAAGACCTGGGTTCAAATGTGACCTCAAATACTTGCTATCCATGTGATCCTGGGTAAGTTTAACCTCTGTTTGCCTCAGCTTCTTCAACTGTAAAATGGGGATAATACCATAGACTTTGTAGGGTTGTTATAAGGATAAAATGAGAGAATATTTGCTATGTTTAGCATGGTTTCTGGGTAATTGCTAGAGAAATGTAACCTATTTTTATTAGTCGTGTTTTAAAAAAATCATGCGGCATATGAAAACCTTATCAACAAGAAATAGATGTTGTTGGTATGTCTGGAAGGGATAATAGAGGCCATAGAGTCCAACCTCCTCAACTGAGGCACAGAGAGGTTGTGACTTGTCCAAGATCATACAGCTAGTAAATGGCTGGGCAAAATTTGAACTTGGGTCTTCCAAGTCCCATACTCTATCTATCATGCTCTCTAGTCACTAAAATTTTGTTCTCTCCATGTGTTTTTCTGAATTATTTCTAATTTTCACATTTAGATATTGGTCTGGATTTTATATTTATAGTTCTATGATTCATTAAAGAAGGATTAATCTGTTTACTTGAGAATCAACTCCATCTGATTTTCCAAATTTATTAAACTCCTCAACTCTATATCCTAACTGGATGGCTGGATGACTTTTGCAGAGAACTGCTCAGATCCACCAAATTTAATACGAATGTGGGTGTATCATGGAAAGCAAAAATAAAAGAGTCTGACCCCTAACTATTATTCCCAAATTTCCCATTCCACCTTTAAACTGCTAGACTATGAAAGATGGGAGGGGCAGTGATCATTTTTCTAAGGAAAAGTAAATAAATCAAGCTCTTGGAGTCAAATCCAATTCACCCAGCATTTCTGGCATGAACTTCCACAAACAAGCAGACCTGACAATGGAATGTAATGCCTTTCAACTGATTCATCAATTCAAAATAAACAAAGGAAGGCAGTGAGAAAGTCATGTGGCTGAACAAATGAGACCAAGATGCCCTTTGTACCTCTCTGGGAGAGATCAGTGATATAGCCTTGGGTTCACAGGTGCCCTTTATTAAAAGCCAGCTCTACTTTCCCTCCTTGTACATGTACATTCATTACAGATGGTTGATGGACTCTTCTTTAAAGAATTTTCTCCATAGATGCAGAATAAACTCAATGAACCAATGTCACTCTCACTGTTCTCTGACAAAGCTAAACTTTTCTTGGAAATAACCAAAATATCTATTTCCTGGTATTTAAAAAAAAAATTTCCAGCCGGACCTGACCTCCTCCCTCCAGTTTCCAAGGTGACAAAGGATTTTACTAATTAAGAGGGACCCAGATCTCCTATTCCCCTTCATATCCTAAAGACAAAACAGCAGAAGATTATCATGACCATTTTCAAGTGGATTTCTTGAGTGAGGATGATTGGAGAGAACACTGAGACAACCATCACATAGAAATAGATCAAGGGCAATGTAAAATCTCTACCATTTTATGCCATGTGGTTAAAAAAAAAAAGCATGGCTATGGTAGCATTCTACCCCCTCCTGCTATTCCCAGAGTCTATTTTACCCATGATATGGAATGAGACAAATGTAGAAAAAAAGGGAAATAATTTGTGCCAGGTATTTGGAGAAGGGTTGGGATGTAAAACAAGCAGTAACTCTGAATATAGTCCAGTTAGAGGGGGACAGAGATTGGCTTAGAAGCTCAGATGAAACCCCTGGAATCCCTCACTATACTTGGCTAATTATAAGTCTTTTGTCAGAGGTGCCCACAGCACAAATAGTCATGATACTTTTTTTAAAAAAATATCTGTTATTCTAACAAACACCAAAAAGATTAATATTTTGATATCAAAAGGACAGAATAAAAAGGATTGTATAAAAACTATGAAATTAAGAACTGAGTATATTCAATTCAACATGTTTCTCTGGTCCATTTTACTCTCTGAACTTCCTTCTGATTTCTTGAGTTTTCTTTAAATGCTTCATTTATATACTTCTCTTTCTTCCTTTTTTGCCATCACTATCACTAATCTCTTTCTCCCTCCATTCAATTCTCACCTCTTCCCCCAAAATATAAAATACTTGTGGCAACTTTCCATAGTTAAGAAAAACAAATCATATGATTGGACATGTCCAAAAATGTATCTCTCATTCTGCAAATTTAGAGCATCACTACTTTGTCAAGCTGTAAGAAGCATGCTTCATTGTCAGTCCTCTGCATTTGGAGTTGGCCATCGCATTGATTAAAATTCTCAAGTCTTTCGTATTGGCTTTTCTTTACAGCATTGTTATTGTATGATTCTGTTCACTTTACTGCATCAGTTCATACAAGTCTTCTCAGGTTTCTCTGAAATCATTCCTTTTAAGATTTCTTTTAGCACAATAGTCTATTACATTAGTATATCATAATTTGTTCAGCCATTTCCCAATTGATGGACACTTTCATGGTTTCTAATTCTTTGCTTCAATAAAAAATATTGCTATGAATACTTTTGTATATACAAGTTCTTTACTTTTAAAAAATATTTTTGAGGTATATCGCTATTAGTGATATCTCTCAACTTAGATAAATGCAGTTGGTGACTTTTAGGGTATAGTTCCATACTGCTTTCCAGAATGGTTGAGCCAGTTCACAACTCCACCAAGAGTACATTAGTAAACCTCTCCTCTTATATCCCTGCAATGCCATGCACTAGCACAGTGGTTCTCAACCTTCCTAATGCAGCAATCCTTTAATACTCTTATGTGGGCATATCTGCATGTGGGCAGACCCACCTGGAGACAGATAGAGGAGCCATGTCTCAATTCCTTAGACCATCAGAAATATGGGTTTTCCAATGGTCTTAGGTAACCTCATTTGACCCCCAAAGGGGTCACAACCCACAGGTTGAGAACCGCTGCTAGCAGATTTCCAAAAGAATGTTACTGTGAACAGCTTTTAAGGTTCAGATTACACAGTATAGTGAACACTCCATTTATTCCATTATGAATCAAGGCAAACATTCATAACAAATCACAATATAATGTTCACAACATTACATCTTATCACAGAAAATCATAATATAGTGTTCACAAGACCTTAACATTAGAGTGGCCACATAGTTTTCACTATAGTGGCCACAATATTTAGAACAAAGAACAAAAGAATAATCATCTGGTTTCCCTAAAGGGGAAACCCTCCTTACTTAATCATTCAGTCAATTCACAAGACAATAATCAATATTTAATCATTCAATAAATTCACAATACAATAGTCAATCTTCCACTCATGGGGCAATCATTAACTTAATCAATCACTCATCTAGCAATCAGTCACTAAGTAACATTAATCACAAGATACAATCATTAGAAAAATTACATAAACCCTCCACCACTCGGTGTCTTCAATTTCATCATGTGTCCAAGGGGAGGCCTTTTCTTCATCTGGACTTGGGATGGTCTCTCTGATTCCCTGGATCCCCTTCCACGGTTCCAGCTCCTACCTGAACCCACCAAACAGTGACCTGGGTTCAGGTGCAGACAGCTCCTAGGTCCTTGTCCAGTCCTCCAGGCAGTCCCTGGCACACACTGAAGTTCACAGGGTCCAGCACATCTCAAATCTTTCACCACTTCTGTTGCCGGGAACTCAAGGATCCACCAAGTCACAAACCAACAAAGGCTTATCCCAGTCATGTTTCTTCAGTCCTCCAGCAGTTCAGCTGGCTCTAGAACCCAGAAGGAATATCAGCCTTCCAGGAGGCCTTTCAGGAGGCCTTCTCAGCCTTCCAGGTGGCCTTCCAGGTGCTAGGAGAGAAACTCTCTCTCTCTCTCTCTCTGTCTCTCTGTCTCTCTGTCTCTCTGTCTCTCTGTCTCTCTCTCTCTCTCTCTCTCTCTCTTTCTCTCTCTTTCTGTCTCTCTCTGTCTCTCTCTCCCTCTCTGTCTCTGTCGCTGTCTCTCTCTCAAGAAAACTCCAACTCAGTTCTCAGTCCAGCAAGCCCAGCTCCCAGATGCTGGGACAATCCTGCTTACTCCACCAGGAGCCACCAGGAGTCACCAGGAGGAAGATTCCCAATTCTGTCTCTCTTATATACACACACTGGCCTCCTGTCTCAGCCAACCCCCTCCTGCCACGTCAGCAACAGGAGGTGGAGCTCACCCCTTTCGTACTTAGCCCTAAGTTAGTAACGGCTAAGTATCTGCTAGATTGATTACTGTTACAATCCCCTCCAGAAACTTTCTTTTTTCCCTTTTTTAATCTTTGCAAATCTGAAAATTACTTGGTAGACATCAGAGATATTTTATTTTGAATTTCCTTTATTATTAATGACTTAAAACATTTTTTCACATGGTAATTAACTGCTTGCTTTTCTCCTTTTGAGAAATGCCTATTGATATTTTTCTATTATTTTCTAGAGAATGGTTCTTGTTTTTATGTATTTGAATTAATATATATTTTGGATATCAGACCTTTATTAAAGAAATTTTCTGCAAAGACTTTCCCCCCTTTCAACCATTCCCTTCTACTTTAGGTGCATTGATTTTACTTGTAAAAAAAGAGGGTTTTTTAGTTTTATGTAATAAAAATCATTTATTTTATCTCCCATGATCTTCTCTATTCCTTATTTAGCTAAGAACCCCTCCTCTATACATAGTTGTAAAAGGTATCTACTTACCTTTATTCTAATTTGTTTATAATATAAACTTTTATAGCTAGATGACACATTCATCTGAAGTGGGTTGTGCTATATGATGTGAAATATTGGTCTAAATCCAATTTCTCCCAGACTGCACTCCAGTTTTCCTAGAAATTTTTGTCAAATAGTAAGTCTTTATATTTCTAGATAGAGCAGTGTATTGCTATGTACGCTTTTTGTCACAAATAGTGCATCCCTGTAGCTGAAATGGCACACGTGCTTGCTTTGGGGTCTTGTGTAATTTTTGGGGGTCTTAAATAATTTATGAGAGATATGGCATCAAAAAGCATCATCAAGAATATGTAGAATGGGGAAGAGGTCAGGCCAGTCATGTGATGAGAATGACGGATAAGAAATTAATAGTATACATGAAATATTAAAAGAAATAGGGGGGGGCACCTAGGTGGTACAGTGAATAGAGCACCAGCCCCAGAGTCAGGAGGACCTGAGTTCAAATCCGGCCTCAGACATTTGACACACTTACTAGCTATGTGACTTTGGGCAAGTCACTTAACCCCAATTGCCCTCCAAAAAGCAAAAAAAAAAAATAGGGGAAGGCTGCCAGGGATTTGGATAGATGTCCATAAGAGACCTATGAAACCACATGAACAAGAATATCACAAAATGAGAAGAAATGGACAAGTAGCAAAATGGACATATACCAAAAATCTATCAAAATTTTGATATTCCTCGAAGTATGAAAATGTATAAATACCCTCCTCTTGGGGAGTATAAATTCCTATGTGTGTATTCACCAAATGACAATTTTTCTTACATCTGAGTGCTACCTCCTGTGCTCCACTGGGGCTTGAGTATCCCACAACCCTGCTTAGTATGCTGCTAATGTATACAACGCTACACTCAGGACCTGTGGATGTTTGTAGGATTGCTTGCCTTCTACTAACTGGCCTTGTAAAGATGAACATTTTTAGTTCTTCTGTCTGCTTTTGATAGATTTGATGGATTTCCTTTCTCCTCTCTTATTGCCAGGCTTTTAGTTATCACTTCCAGATACTCTCTGGTGGCCCTTATTCTCTCCTATTTTTTTTTTTTTTGCTTCTAACACAGTATGAGTTTTAAAAACTCATTGACTAAGTTTGCTAAAATGTTTGCAATTCATGATTCAGTGAATCCTGAAAGGCTCTCCTACAGATGATGAGATTTAGCACATGGCCTTAGTAATATCAAAATTGTTTTCTCAGAGACTTTTTATATTATCTATTTATTTTCTGGTTCCTGGTAGTATTGTGTGTGTGTGTGTGTGTGTGTGTGTGTGTGTGTGTGTATTAGTGAAGTTGATGAATAATTGATGTCTAGATACTTGAAGTGTAACTGTAATAAGATAATTTAATGGAAGAATTGTTTTAAATCATTGTATGAGTTTAAGAAATACAACAAAGTGCCAAAATGGAATGGGTTAACTACTCCTATTCTGCTTCTACTTGTCAGTGCCTTCTATTTCCCACCCTTACTTGCTTTTTCTTAGAAATAGTCCTACATGAGAAGCCAGCCCTTTGGTGAAGCCCTCAACTAACCTATGAAGCTCTTAAAACATTATTTCCCACTCTACTGACAGTCTTTTCCAACATTCCTGATGGATGAGAGTTGGACTATTTAATGACTTTAGACCTATTGAACCAAATATGGATTTTAAAATACACATGTACATACTAGCCACACAAACTGAACACATTATTTTCGACAGTCAAGGGTTGCTACTTCACTGTAGCTCCCTTAGGTTACAGTCGGTAGAATTTCTAATTAATTAAATAAATTATTTGATGCCTTCAACACATTCTTCATAGATAAATTACCAAGACAGTAAAAGGTTTAATGACTGGAGTTCCCATATCAGCCCCCATAGACTTCACCCCTTACATATTTTCTTCTTACAGTCTAGTCTATTTGTCCTTGGAGTAAGGGTAAATGGAACTTGCCAGGAATTCTCTGTTCCCCACAATCTAACATGTCTGAAAGATGGATGACATCTTGACCTGGACAGCCTTGTTTTATGAAGCACTGCTATCAGGGCACAAAGTGGGAAACTGAATTAAGAAAGTCCACATGTGAAAGGCAAAGCATGGACTCTGAATTTCCAAGTTTTACCCAAAGCTTATTCTGCGTTTTTAGCTCTGACTCAACATCTGAAAAACAAAACGTTGAACTGTCTCAGGCACATGCATGGCTCCCACTGTCTCGTGGATAGCTCTAATTGAAGGTACCAGATTAACTTCCTAACTTACAGTTTTGATCACTTTTAGAGCTAGCCACTCTGAGGGCAGAGATTATATCAATCTAACATCTCTGTGTGGGTGTCTTGTGTGTCTCTGTGTCTGTGTCTATATTAGTGAAGTTGACAAATAGCTGATCTCTGGATATTTGAAGTGTAACTATAATAAGATAATTTAATGGAAGAATTGTTTTAAATCATTGTATAGTCTAAGAAACACAATAAAGTGCCAAATTGGAATGGGTTAACTGGATAAGTGTTCTGCAAATAGTATCTATTTAGTAAATGTTTGTCGGATTGAGTATCATCTCACTTCTTAAAAAAAAACCTTCAATGACTCATTATTGACTACCAAATAACATTTTAAAAGCTATGGCCTTTCAGACTTCATTCAAGACCTTCCAGACTGGTTCCAATCTTGACTTCCATACTTTGTTCACACTACTGCATTACATTCATTTTCAATCTACTCTGCTTGCCCAAAGTGATATTAAACAAATGAACATAATTTATTCTTCAAATAATATGTTTTGACATACACCCTGAACTTACACTCAGTGGGAATTACTAGGCTGTGTTCTTTTGAATAGATTTCAATCTCATTAAAGATGACCTACAATCAATGTATGGTAGAGCTTTGGTACGTGGCCAGATCACCTAAGATGAAGGAGCCCAAGTGGGACACGTCAGGGATGTGCTTCTGTGAGAAGACTTTCTGCATTCACCTACCATGTAGGTGGGAGTAGTTTCTTTCCAATGACTCTGTAGCCAGAAATCTCCACTTGTTTAAGTCTGTCTGACTAAAGCACAGTCACTGTCTTTCTGTTGGTATCCAGGGGTGAAGGTCTCATTCATCAAAAACATGAGCACTTTGCACTAAACTGGGCAGGGAAGATCACCTTCCCCATCTGATAGGCCCTATGGCCCTGAGCAATGGGCTTGGGATTTAGGAATTGTTTTATTTGTCCTTTTTAAGTTCTGTTTGCAGGGAATGGAGTCCCAGACCAAGGAACTCTAGTCATGTTAACCTTCATGGCAGGATTCCAAGCCTGATATTGCCAGAAAACAAGCTGGGGAGAGGGAGAAGCAGGAGGAGGAGAGGTATCTTTGGACTTGGAAACTGGGAAAGCTAATGTTATATAGGAACTGAGCTCAGCCATGAACCTAATTCACTCCTTTTCCCAGAAACTGAGGTGGTATGAGGGGTGGGAAGAGGTCATGCCCCAGACGTACTGGGGAAAATATTTGTATATTTGTCCTTGCTATACTTTTGAAGCATGTATTCCTTTACAAAAGTTAATCTAAGGGTTAAATGGTTAAATGGAACTAGGGTGGTAGGGGCAAGGGAGGAAGGGAGTAGTGCCTGTTTATGGAGGCATGGTGGCTAAGTCTGAAGAATCATGAATGACTGGTCTTGGACCTTCCCCCAGAATGGAGGTTCCAAGGACAAAACAGTAAGAGAAGGGGCCCACCAGAGCAGAATCAGGAAGCAGCTGAGGCATAGTCTGAAGAATGAGAGATGGCTAGTCTGGGCTTGTTGGAGGCAGTAATACACTTAGTTCAGGTTTAATGTTAGAAAGAAAAGAGGCATCTACAAATGATTTAATAGGAGGTTTACTTTGTCCTAACATAGTAAGGATGTGTGACAAGTATAAAATGCTTCTATGGACATGTTCCCCTCATTTCTGTATTGAAACACCTCTGGTTATCAGGGTGAGATATCATCAAAGATATGGTGACTCATGTCATCTACAGAAATTCACCCAAGTCAGAGGGACCTCAACTGTCTAGTGCTGAAACTTTTTATACTTTTAGGTAAACAGGAAACTGTGTTGAGGAATTAAGGGCCAATAGGAACAGCTTTATCTCTTTTTAAGGAAAAATAATCCAGGAAGAAGGAGGGAAGGAGGAGGAGCTTGGTTCTACCCCATGTTGTGATTGGAGGAAAAGAAGTTGTATCAGGGAGGTATTAGTAAACATTTGTCTAACACAAGATCCTTCACCTAAATGAAGGTTCTACGAAGAATTTTATCATCACTGTTGTTTAGTTGTTCAGTCATATCTGACTCTTCTTGACCCCGGATCATAGCACATCAGGCCCTTCTATCCTCCACTATCTCCCAAAATCTGTCCAGGCTCATGTTTGTTGTTTCCATGACATTATCTATTCATCTTAGTCTCTGCCATCCTGCTTTCTTTTTGGCTTCAATATTTCCCAACATTAGGGTCTTTTCCAATGAGTCCTGTCTTCTCCTTATGTGGCCAAAGTATTTAAACTTCAGCTTCTGATAAATAGTCTGAATTAATTTCTTTTAGTATTGACTAATTTGATCTCCTAACTGTCCAAGGGGCTCTCAAAAGTCTTCTCTAGCACCACAATTCAAAAGCATGGATTCTGTGGTGCTCGGTCATATATTACTACTGGAAAAATAGAGCTCTGACTATACAGACCTTTGTTGGCAAGGTGAAATCTCTGCTTTTTAGTATGCTGTCCATATTTGTCAAATCTTTCCTTCCAAGAAGCAACTGTCTTTTCATTTCATGGCTGTAGTTGTCATTCATGGTGATCTTTGAGGAATATAAAATCTGACACTGCTTCCATTTCTTCTCCCTCTATTTACCAGAGTGATAGAAGCAGTTGCCAAGATCTTAGTTTTCTTATCTTTTTTTTATGTTAAACTTCAAGCCAGCTTTTATATTCTCCTCTTTTACCTTCATGAAGAGGATAAATTCTTCACTCTCTTCTTCACTTTCTGCCACCTAGCTGCCCTAGGAAGAACTTACAGGTGGTCAAATGTTTTTTTTTTTTTCATTATCAACAAACAATAAGGAGAATGTGGTCTTGGATAATCTATACCTCTGACTCAATTATATTACTATAAAGATATGGCCTGGTCAGTCTACTATAGAGAATATCTGCAAAAGCTTGCTTGGACTTTTATCATATTTTCATGAAGAAAACTTTTGATACGCATTTTTTTTTTTTTTGCTTTTTTGGAGTGGGGAGGGCAGAGCAATTGGGGTAAAGTGACTTGCCCAAGGTCACACAACTAGTAAGTGTTAAGTGTCTGAGTGAGTCTGGATTTGAATTCAGGTCCTCCTGACTCCAGGGCCAGTGCTCTATTCCCTCTATTCACCTAGCTGCCCCCTTAGAACACTTTCAAAAAGCTATTACAGAGAAGAAAAAAACAGGCATATCACCTATTGTTACTGAGATCTTCATGGTTGCCTTTTAAAAATTCATATGATCTGTGATCTTTTCCATTCTTTTCAGATCTTGCCCTCTGCAATGTCTTGAAAATTCACCCAAGAGTGCCTTCAAAGTTATATTGCCAGCACTACAGACTTACTCTGCATCCAACTGATCAGATCTATCTGGTCTTTACAACTTTGTTTTCTTCAATGACGTTTCCGTCGTTTCTGTTTTCTTCTAGTCACACTTAGATCAGGTCCAAATGTAGTCATTCTGATGATGAAAATAGATTTTTATTTTTGTTGAGTTATTGAGTACAATTCTTTATGACCCCATTTTGTAATTTTCACAGCAAAGATACTAGAGTAGTTTATCATTTCTTTATCTAGCTCATTGATGAGGAACTGAGGCAAACAGGGTTAAGTGACTTGCCGTGGGTCACACAGCTAGTAAGTGTCTGAGGCTAGATTTGAACTCATGAAGATAAGTCTTTCTGATTCCAAACCCAGTGCTCTATCCACTGTGCCACCTAGCTGCTGTATATCTATTCTATTTTACATATATTTAACACCCTCCATCTGATTTAAATTTAATGGTTCTAGGAATGATTTAGTTTAATTCAGTCCCATATAAAGCTTTTAGATGCTCTTTTGATCCTTCACTGATTTTCTGGGTTCTTCAAGACAATACAGATAATCTTCTGTCATCCTGCAATGAAATGCTTTATAAATTAGTTTGTACTCTAAATTAAATTAGTCTTCTTTGTCTCTCTGTTCAGTAAGAAGATCTATTGTTTGCTGACTAAGGCAGTTTTTATGCTCTTTTGCTCCTTTTAGTGTGGTAATTGTTTTACATTGGGTAAACATCACAAAGAAATTATGGTGATGAGTCTATATTTTTTACTTTTGTTTAGTTACTTAAAAAGGTTAAATAGGAGGTATAATAATTGTATGTGGAACTTTAACTCTACCATTCTAAATTGATACTAACATTTTAATTTCAATTATTTAATTACCTTTGTAAAAGGAGAGTGAGAGTGAGGAGTTGAAGATGATGCCAACATTGGAGACCTGAATGAATGGTGTCCCTGACAGTCATGGAAAAGTTGAGTGCAGCAAGGTTTGGAAAGGCATGATTATGAATTTTGTTTTTGACATGTTGCATTTGAGATGCCTAGGGAACATGTAGTCTGAAACTGACAATAATTAATTTGGGATTTGGAATTATAGTTCAGGGAAGTAAGTAGAGCTGTATATATGGGATCTGGGAATCATCTCCATAGAAATGATATTTGAATCCATGAGAGGTGATAAGATCACCAAGTGAATAATATAAAGAGAAAAGAGAAGAAGAACCAAGTCAGAGACTGGGAGAACATCCACAGTTAGTAGATATGACATAGATAAAGACCCAGCAAAGGATACTGAAAAGGAATAGACTCACAAGTAGGAGGAGAACAACGAGAGAACAGCGTCATGGGAAGCTAGAAGGGAGAGAGCACATAGGAGTAAAAGGTGGTCAACAATGTCAAGGGCTGCAGAAAAAGTCAAGAAGGATTAGGATTGAGCAAAGGTCATTAAATTTGGTAACTAAGAGATCATTGGTAACTTGTGAACAGGAAGTTTCAGTTAAATGTTGAGGTTGAAAGCTTGATTATAATGGGTTTAGAAGCTGGTTACAAGTGGGGAAATGGAGAATCATACTATAGATGGCTGTCTTAAGGAGTTTAACTGAGCAGATGATGAGACATATTGGAATATTGCTATCAGGAATCATTGGATCAAGTGAGAACTTTTTAAGAATAGCAGAGCCATGAATATGTTTGAAAGAAGCAAGGAAGTATCTAGTAGGCAAGGAGAGATTTAGAGAGAATGGTGATGATGGTGGAAGCAATCTTCTGGGGAAGACTACAAAGGATAAACTCAAGGGGTTTGCATGGACAAGGAAAAGGGCCACTTCAACAGAAAGAAGTAAAAGAGGAGATAGTGGGGGAAGAAGTCTGAATGATGTGCATTTATTATTATAGAATCTCAGAATTTGAAATCTGGAAAGGACTTTCTTTAGCAACCTCCTGGCCCAAACTAGACACAAAAGGAATCCTTACTATAACATAATAGATGATCAACCCGTCTCCTCTTGAAGGCATCCAAGGGGCAGAAATCTACTTCCTCTTGAAGCAGCCCATTCTACTTTAGGATAGGTCTAGTTATTCTGAAGTCTTTTCTAATATTAATCTTAAATTGACTTGTTAATTTCTACCAATTGATTCTACTTCTATGCTCTGGGGTCAAACAGAACAAATATAATTCCTCCCTCACAGGGTAGCCTTTCAAATACTTATCATACTCCACCCCACCCCCAAGGCTAAACATGCCTGGTTCCTTCAATCAATCCTCATTTGCCATGAATTCATGGCCCTTTGTCATATTGACTGTCCTACTCCAGACACTCTTTATTTTATAAATGTCCTTCTTAAACAGTGGTGCCCAGAACTGAATGCAATACTCCATCCAGATGAAGTGTGACAAGGGCAGAACACAGTGGGACTCTCATCTCTCTATTCCTGGAAACTATAACCCTCTTAATGAAGCCCAAGATTACACTCACTTTTTTGGCTTCTACATCACACTGATGACTCATATGGAGTTTGTAGTCCACTAAAGCCCCCAGATCTTTTTATTTTCAGAACAACTGCTATCTATTCATGTCTCCTTCATCTTATACTTATGAAGCAGATTCCTTTGTGGCAGAGTAAAGGACTTTCCATTTGTTCCTATTGCATTTCATCTTACTGGACTAAGTTCAATGCTCTACCCTATCAAACCCTTTTAGATCCTGTCATTCTCTGTATTAACTATCCCTCCCAGCTCTGGATCATCTGCAAATGTGATAAGTATACAATCTATGCTTCTCCCCAAATTACTAATAAAAATGTTAAACAATCTAGTGCCATGCTCAGATCTCTGGGTTAATCTACTGGGTTATTCCATGTTGACACTGAACCATTAATAATTACTCTTTGATCCCAATCATCCAACAAATTAAGTCATCTACTCCACATCTCTCAGTCTTCTCCACAAGAAGAATTTGTGATGATTTATCAAAGATTTCAGTGAAATCTAGGTAAACTGTATCCAACAGCATTCCCCTCATCCACTAATTTCATAATCTTGTCCAAAAAAGGAAATGAGGTTGGTCTTGAGGAAGCCATGCTGATTATTGATCCCTATCTGCTCCTTTTTCTTTTTAGTCAGAAGGAAGTTGACTAGAATAAACAAATTGCTCCAGTCTAATACTGAGAAATAAATTTTGACCTGAGTTCAAATCCCACCTAAAATAACCTAGGAAAAATGTGTGAAGAGCAGAGCCAAGATGGCAGCATAGAAGCAGCAAGGTACCGCAGCTCCCACATAGCCACCTCAAATACCCATAATATATGACTCTAAACAAATTTTAGGCTCCAAAACTCACAAAAATACACCTTCCACTGAAGGCAGCTCTGCAGGAAGGGCTCATTACAGCATGCTGAGAGCCAAAACTAGCCCAGCCAGAAACCAAGGTTTGGCTCTGGGGTGGTCAGGACAACTCGCAACTGGAGCCTTCAGGAGAGTGGATCAGCAGCTGTGGCAGTTTCCAGAATTATCAAGCCATAAGAAACAAGGACTAAGTGAAAGGGCAGTGGAACTCAGCTAAATTTGGGGGAGAAAAGCAATCTGGCCAAACTGCCTCCAGGGCAAGGAAGTGGCAGAAGTGGCAGCCCTGTAGCCACCTCCATGTTGCTGCTTCAGAGCTCCTGGCCTGTGGACTGCAGAGGGGCCAAGCGATCATTCAGAGGCTAAGTGCTCTTGAGTTGAGTGGCCTGGATCAGGATTGTGGTCTTGGCTGGTGGTCCTGGGGTGCATTTCAGTGAGCCAAAGCTGGTGGGGGCTACAGCAGCCTCCTAATAGCTCTGGCAGCTGCGAAAACCCCAGTGATTTGGGACAGAGCTTTCCACTCTGGAAGCAGAGTTCCACAGAGCTAAAAAAAAAATCAAGCAATTCACTAGCAACACAAGCAGGCAAAGGAAGCCAAGTAAGAATAGCCACTGAACTTTAGATTCCTTCTTTGGGGACAAAAAGGATCAAAGCATGGAATGGGAGGAAGACAATACAGTCAGAACTCCCACACCAAAAGCTTCTAAGAAACATGAAGACTTCCTACAAGCCACAGAGCAGCTTAAGAAAGATTTTGATAACCAAATAAGGGAAGTGGAGAAAAAATTGGGAGGAGAAATGAGAATGATGCAAGAAAATCATGAAAAGAGAGTCAA
>CM053584.1:102088667-102142780 GCA_028627135.1 Pseudochirops cupreus
ATTATTATTAACTACATCCAACTGGGAATTAAGATATACAGGCACTGTGTAGGGAGATCCATCCTGTCCCACCAGAAAGTCAGAGGAGCGAGGGGGAGGACATAGGAGAGAGCAGATTGGGGGAGGGGTTATACAGTGGGATGGCTGTTTTGAGGTGTTGGGTAGGGGAAAGATGGGGAGAAAATTTACCACACTAAATCTCATGGAAATGAATGATGTAAACAAGAAAATAAATTAATTTATTTTAAATATATATATATATTTTATATATATGTATATATATAATATATATTTTAAATATATATATGTATATATTATATATATATATATATATATATATATATATATATATATATCTTCTTCCACAGACGCACCTAGCCAGGCAGTAGAACACAAGAGCATTCTTGACTTTTTGTGATGACTTCATGGTCCATTGTGCTGGCCAATCATCTTTAATTTAACCCTCTTCTCCTTCCATGAGAATAAAGATTTGTAAATTGAAAAAAAAATTGTGTGAGCCTGGGCAAGTCACTTACCTTCCCTATTGCTCAATTTTTTAATCTTCAACATTGGGATGGGGGAGGGGGTAGACTTGGTGGCATCTAAGTTCTCTTCTAATTCTAAATCAGCGATGCTATGATCCTCTGGACATGTTGTAGTAGAAAGTCAGAAACATGAGTTAATGCAGTAATAATAAACAGGGACGTATTTTATTTTATTTTTTTTATTTTATTTTATTATCTGGTTTTCAAATAAGACCTAGTTCTGGCCCTTGAGCCATCATAGGTAATCACTTAAAATGGTGAGGTACTCTCTGGATCCAGAGAACCTCACAAAATCATGCAAGTCAAGGGGTTCAAATCTCCTGGTCCACTTCAAGAACACCTGTGAAACAGCCCAGGCTATCAAGGGCATGCATATCCGAAAAGCTACCAAGTATTTGAAAGATGTCACATTGAAGAAACAATGTGTTCCGTTCCATCGATATAATGGTGGAGTTGGCAGGTGTGCCCAGGCTAAGCAATGGGGTTGCACACAGGATCGGTGGCCCAAAAAGAGCGCTGAATTCTTGCTGCATATGCTTAAAAATGCAGAGAGTGATGCAGAACTAAAGGGTTTGGATGTGGATTCTCTTGTCATTGAGCATATCCAGGTTAACAAGGCTCCCAAAATGCGACGGCATACTTACAGGGCTCTTTGTTGAATCAACCCATATATGAGTTCTCCTTGCCATATTGAGATGATTCTTACTGAAAAGGAACAAAGTGTTCCTAAACCAGAAGAGGAGGTTGCTCGAAAGAAAAAGACATCCCAGAAGAAACTGAAGAAACAAAAGCTTATGGCATGGGAGTAAATATGACATTAGAGTGCAAATAAAAGTGAAATGAAAACAAAACAAAACAACAACAAAAAAAGACCTAGTTCTGAGCCACAGTCCTGTGACTTATTGATCTTAGTTAAATCACTTAACCTTTTTAACCCTCAATACCCTCATCTATACAATGAGGATAATAAAATATGTATTATCAACTCATAGGGATGATATGAAGAAAGCACTTTGTAAACCTTGAAGTTTGTGGATTATTTTCATGGGTCAGCAATTGGTTCACTTTGTAACTTTACATAAAAGTTATTTCACTTTTCTAGGACTCAGCATTCTTATTTGTAAAATTAGGAGATTTTAACAAAAAGTCACTAAAGTCACTTATAACTCTGTCAGATTAATTTTACATTCAGTTATAAAGTAATAGTTAAATAGTTAAAGAATGAGAAAGTATGTTCCTTGTTAATTACTACACTGTGGTCACAAACTCATACGTATGACTTCTTGAGGCAGACCTGAATTCAGCTTCAGGATATCACTGATTTTGAGTAGAGTCTTAAATAATTAATTCTGATTCTGAGTACAGTTTTGATGCCTTGGTTTCTTCACTTGTAAAGTAGAGATGATATTAAATCCTGGCAAAAGCTTTTTGTAGAAGCAGTATGAGAAAGTGGTGAGATAACAGATGTGAAATGAAATAAGATACTAAATAACACAAATGAATGAATCAATGAAGCGGTGTGTTAGTGGACAAATGTTATGACTGGTTCTCCCAATGACTATAAAACAAGGTAGAATGTGGACATGAATATGACAAGCACAAAGTGCCGTGAGCTTTCCAAAAAGAAGCCATCACTTCTCAATAGGCTTCTTCCTGTTCTTTCTTAGTCATTGGTGTAGAGTCTGGCCATATTCTTCAGACAGTTTGATTCTATTGTTGAAGGTCATGTGTTACCCAGCATCTAATTTAATATAAACTCTCATGACTAACCATTGAATTATGGATAGTCAGGGAACTAGAGTTCAAATCCAAACTCACTTATTACAGTGAGACTTTTGCCAAATCATTTTCCTCTCAGTAAGTCTATGGGTTTCTTTTGTGTTTTTTTTTTTAATTTCTAAAATGAGAGCATTGACTAGCCGTGGGGAACCTGGGGCCCCAATGCCACATGTGGCCCTCTAAGTCCTCAAGTACAGTCCTTTGACTAAATCCAATCACCTTAACAAAAGAATTTGTTCTGTAAAACTTGGACTTAGTCAAAAGGCCACACCCAAGGACCTAGAAGGCCACATGTGGCTTCAAGGCCACAGGTTTTATACCCCTGAACTAGATGATTTCTAAGTTCCCTCCTAGTTCTATATCCTATGATACTAGTCTGACAAAAGAAAGTACCTGTCACAACAATAGCAACATAGAAGACTGGGCATTAGGCACTAGAGGGATAAGACAAATGCATAAATAACTATTAACGTGAGATAGAATCTAATTAATAGGAGAGCAAAATAACTTCTAATCCAGGGGGAAGGGAAGCGTCACAGAGAAAGCAACATCTGAACTAGAAAGGAAAGAGGTTTCAGTAGACAGAGAGAGTGTGATGAGCAGAGGCTAGAAGTATGAATTTCAGATGGTGTGCTGGTAAATTCCGGCAATAGGTGCCTGGGGAAAAATGCCGTATGGCATACTTTTTAAGTTTATTCTACATTATAGACATTTTGTCTATCATTTTCTTAAGTCCAGCCAATAAATTAAGCTCAGATTTGTAGTGTTTGATGATTTGTGAGTGTAGATATTCAGAAAATTTAACAATTGACTCTTAAGCCTATAAAAGCTGACTCCAGCCCACCGCTATTTTCAGGCAAGAGGGATATATTTAGGGGAGGGGTGGGGAACCTACAGCCTCAAGGCTGCATGGGATCATATAAGCCCTCAAGTGCAGCTCTTTGAATCCAAATTTCACAGAATAAATCTACTTTATAAAAGGATTTGTTCTGTAAAACTCAGTCAAAAGGCCACATCCAAGGACCTAGAAGGCCACACATAGCCTCAAGATCGCAGGTTCCCCACCCCTGATTTAGAGCAATAACTAAAATTACTTGCACCTTGGGGCAAACTCTTTGCCTCTAGACAGCAAGGAAAGGCACAGAGAACTGATGGACCACAGATACTGTAGCTCTCAGAGAGGTTGTATCACCCATCACTTAAAGAGGGTAGCTTGCATCAGTGTGAAGGTGATGGATGTGGGTGGAAGAGAAAGAGGGGTGCTGCTGTGACAGGGAGGCAATCATGCTTCAGGATGATGCAGGATGACAGAGAAGCATGAGGCAAAGCTATATGTTCACAGAAAGGGACCTTAGAATCCATCCAGTGCAATTTTCATTTTACAGATGAGTAAACTGAGACTTAGAAAGGTAGTCACTTCATCAAGGTCACGTAGGTAATGTCTGAATTAAAATTCTGATTCTTCTACTTAAAATCTATATGACCTTGAGCTCTCTTTCCATTGTACCAAAAGGACTGTCATGAGTAGGGGACACTAATCACTCTAAGGAGGATGCATAGCCTCTCCCCCAATCCTTATTTTTGCACCCTGCACCTGGCAGCCCCATAGTAGTTACAGAGCTAGAAAAATGTTAGACCCATTCATTAGGGAATTTCTGTATTCTTTCATAGGAAACCAAATAGCATGCTTTGTTTCACTAGGCCATCATTGGGCAGGGAGCAGGGTAGATGCTATTATCATAGTTCTTACTATTTTCACCTCATCCACTCCCTTAATTTTAGGCAGAGATGTATTTTGACCCTCCCTGACAGATGGAAAGGGGCAGGAATTATATATGGAGTCCTAAGAATACATGACTGGGAAAAACTGACCTTGCTGGATTAGTGTTTGAACTCTACATGTTGTGACTTCCATCCATCACTGGGTCAGATCTCTTAGCAACTCGGACAAGTTTATCTTGCCTGAGATTAAACTCATCCAATGGGTCTTGAAATTTGAGCAGTCAAACTCTACAGCTGGAGGCTAGAGATAGCCTTGTGCTGCTACTCCCTACTGGATGCTGCTTAAAGGCCATTGGCCTCCACTATGTCTTCCTGGGGGAATGACAGGGCCCCCTGTCTCAAAATGTTTTGTCACTTTACTAGCTGTCTGGTTTGGCTCAGAGGCATCAGGAAGCCATGATGGAGACTGTAACCATGAACGAAAACTAAAATACCCTTCAATATAATTTTACAAGCTCATTTGATGAGGCTATTAGACAGGGGTTAATTATTTTGACCCATCTCTTATTATTAGCCTATCTAAATGGCAAAAGAACATAAAAGGCATCCTATCCGAAAGCATGGTACCCCAATAAAAAATCAGAAAATAGCCTTCATCCATTTCATGTGGTTTGTTTGTTTTCAGATTTAACGTACTTTGTTCCTTTTTATGAACTCTGTATTCTGACCAGACTAGTCTACTTACTACTCCCCAAACTCAGCATTCTAAACCCTGCTTCCAAAAACCTATGCCCCATGTTCCTAACCTCTGCCGTCTAGAATCCCTAACTCCTATTGAGGCTTAGTTTATGCACCTTCTCATTTCCAACTTATCCACAGGGAGCTGAAAAGCCTTTCAAGAGTTACAGAAAATATAAACAACTATATTAAGTAATTAGGTGATCTATTTGTTATTTCTTATGTGCATCTGAATGGTAAGCTCTGGAACTTAGTGCTTTCCACACTGAGTAGGGGATTCAGAAGTGATTTCTTATGTTCATGTGTTTAGTGAATTCTAGGATTTATTTCTTTTCACAAAAGTACAGGAAGGCCTTTATTATGTGAATAGAGATGATAAATTCTGGAATTTATTTCCTTTCAATATTGAATAGGGGACATGTAAAAATTTCCTGAAAACCAAAGAAAAATTGGAAATTCCTGTCCTGCAGGTATTAGTGCTCATTCATCTCCTTAAATTATCATGTATGGACATGTTATATCTACCTAGTAGACTATAGGTTCCTTGAAATCAGGGATTACTTTGTTCATGTCCTATTTTCTCAGAAGTTAGCATACCGTCTTGTGCATAATAGGCACTTAATAAATTCTTGTTGGACCAGACCTAGTGCCCCACGCCAGTAATCCCTATTATAGAGAAGTCCGAGGCTGATAGATCTCTTAAATTCAGAAGTTCTTTGCTATAATTGTCTATGCCAATCAAGCATCCAAACTAACTATGGCATCAATGTGGTTGGGTTAGCTAGGAAGGGGTAAGCCATCCTAGCTCAGAAACAGAACAGGTCAAAGCTCCCATGCCAAAAAGTGGTGGGATCAGGACTGTGAGTGAACAGAGAGAGGGAGAGAGAGAGAGAGAGAGATTCTTGTTGGGTCAAATTAATAGGATTGGACTAGAGGGGTTGGAAATATTTTTTCTCATTTTCTGACCCATTCAGTTCCATTTGCTTTGGAGAAGACCTGGAGTTTTCCAAGCTAGACTCTGCTTATTGCTTCTAATTCATACTTTTTTCTAGGCTAGCCGCATGTCTTTCTATCACTGCCAGGTTTGACTTCTTACCTTACAGCCCTAACCTGGCCATAACCTCCTTTAAGACCCGCATAAAAGCGTGTTTCCTCATAGAAAGGTTTTCTCCCCAGCTGACAGCAGCCCATTCTGAACCAAACCCTATAAGTGATATCCGTTCAAGGGATATGCCTTTTGTCTGAGTTTGGTGTGCCTTCTACTTTTAAAGTTATTTAATTTGCCTATTTATGGTCTTTCAAATTAAGGTTAAGCTTCTGTTGGAAGAACATCATGTTTTACAATTCTTCCGCATCAGTTAAGAAGGCTGTATAACCAGGTGTGATTGATAAATACATTTAAGAAAAGAATAGTGGCCAAAAATAATAAGTGGTTCAGTGGATTTAGAGGGCCAACTTTCCAGTCTTAGAGTTAGGATGACCTGGGTTCAGGTCCTGCCTTTGATATGAACTAATTTTTGTGATCCCAGGTAAGTCATGTAACTTCTCAGTGCTCCAGGTAACTTCCCAAAACTCTAAGTTACTAAACTCCAAAAAGCTGACAAACTTCATCATTGGAGGAGTTTCCACACATACATGAAATCATAGGTACAGGCCTTCCTCCTACCCCTTACAACAGCAACAACAAAATGTGAGAAAAAAAGAGTAAAAGAAAGGAGAAAAGGTTCAATGGGACTATTCCTCACAAAACCTCATTGAAATACAAAGTCATTGCTAGAATGTAAAAGTGAAGAGACTAATCCTCCTCAATCAGTTCCCCTCGACAGCATAGAGACTGGACATGGAGGAAATGTAATGGAGAAGACCAGGGGAGATAGAAAAAGTGAGTACTGTCTGTCTCTTCTGTCAAAGAAACCCCAGCCTAATTTAAGTTCTTTACAATGATAATTCCTAACAATGAATTTTACATAATTCTCATTTATCACGTCCTATTCTTATGACTGGGTCACCTAGGTGGCACAGTGGATAGAGTACTGGGCTTGGAGTCAGGAAGACCTGAATTCAAATCTAACCTCAGACACTAGCTGTGTGACCCTGGACAAGTCACTTAACCCTGTTTGCCTCAGTTTCCTCATCTGTAAAATGAGATGAAGAAGGAAATTGCAAACCACTCCAGTATCTTTGCCAAGAAAAACTCAAAGGGAGTTATAAAGAGTCAAACACAACTGAAATAATTGAACAACAACACATTCTTATGAATAAAGTCTATTTTGTTATCTCCGTTATACACAAGAAGAAACCTAAGACCTTAAGACTTTATAAGAATCTATCCCAAGTTTCTCAGTGGAAGGTAAACACGACCTTGTTCATGACCGAAAATTTCAACTGAACAGGGAAATCCCAGATGTCTCAGAGACCTCAACTTTACTTTTATAAGACAGCGTGGCATAGTGGATAAAGTTCTGGGCTTGGAATCAAGAAAACTTGGGGTCTGAAGCATATGTCTGATACTTAGCTGCTGGCTTAAGCATGTCACTTAAACTCTCTGATCTCTTCATCTATAAATGTGCATTTATCGTCTACAACTTATGATTGTTTTAAGTATCAACTGAAATGATAAAATCTTCTGCTGTTCATCTCTCCTCTCTGCCCTCTTCATTATTCCTATTCCTATGAAGACCATTCTAGAATAGTCTGGTCAGCCTAAAACTAGTTGGTATAATCAATAGGGTGCTAGATATCTGGGGCTTAATCCCTGCCAGGCCTGGTTTCAGAAAGACCAGAGCTCAAATCTGGCCTCAGACACTAGCTGTGTGACCTAGGCAAGTCATTTAACACTGTTTGCTTCAGTTTCTTTATCTGTAAATGAAGTGGAAAAGGAAATGACAAACTACTCTCATTTCTTTGCCAGGAAAACCCCAAATTGGGTAACAAAGAATAGGACATGACTGAAATAACTGAACAACAATCTCCTCCTCATACACTTACTAGCTATGCGGCCCCAGTCAAGTCACAAACTCTCTCAATGTTTCCTCATTTGCAAAATGTGAATAATGACAGCATCTACCAAATAGCATTGGCATGAGAATCCAATGAGATAATGTAAAGCAAAGTGCTTTGCAAACCTGAAAACAATATGTGTCACTGTTGACTTCCTTCTCCTCCTAGTCTTTCCTCTCTGGGATTTTTGTAGCACTAATCTCTACTGATTCCAAACACTGTTTGGGGAGGGATCCATGAAAGGAAAGAACAGACTTTGGAAGGGATACATGTAGAGGAAAGCTTTTCAACATGTCTCTGATTTCCAGCTTGGAAACTTCACGGAATTTCCCTTTGGTTGAGACAGAGGACTCACTTTCTTAGTTTAACTACAATATCTTCATCCCATTGGGATGTCTATTGTCTGATATATTCTAATCTGTACAATTTCTGATTTCTATTTAAGCTCTCATCATCTGTTGCCTATATTACTGCTGTGGCCTTCTAACTGGTCTCTCTTCCTCAAGTCTCTCACAACCCTAGTCCATCATAGACATTACTGCCCAAGTAATTTTCCTTAAGTGCAGATGTGATCAAGTGACTCCCCTACTCAATACACTCCAAGATTTCTCTGCTGCCTCTGGGATAAAATATAAACATCTATTTGTCTCTTAAAGTCTAGACAACCTGGCCACAACCTAGCTTTCTAGTCTCAGTTTGACATTATTCACCTTCTTGCATTCTCCAATCCAGCCTTCTCTCAGTTCCTTACACACAACACTCCATCTCCCATCTTCATACCTTTGCAATAGACATCCCACATCCATGGACTGTACCCCCTCCTTAGCTGTATCTCATAGAGCCCCTCTCTTCTTTTACATTCAGATTAAGCATCATCTTTTGCATGAAGATTTACTTGACCTCCCTAACAGCTTTAACTAGTTTAAATAGGTTTTGTCATTTATATATATATATGTATATACACACACATACATACACACAAATGCACATATATACATACACATGTCTATATACATATATATACATGCACAGACACATATATGCATACACACATTTTAATATATATTATGTATGTTATCTTTCTCATTAAAACTAAAACTCCTTTCCATTAGGAATTATTTCTTTCTTTATACATATATCCCCAGTGCTCAGCACAGTGGCTGGCACATAGTAGGTGCCTACTGAATACTTGTAGATCGATTGATTGATTGTAAGAAAGGAAGACAACATCCATATCATGGGGCTCCTCCTCTTTTCTAATATGCTCCACTTATTTCTAGATATTATTTAAATGCAAATCATTTCTCAACATCAGGGGTGATCTCAAATCTTGCACCCAAAGTGGATTCCTCAGTATTACAATTTGCAGAGGAAGGGATGATAATTAAACCACTTCTGTGCTTCTCTGGCACCTAAGAGTAGGATGGTTCCAATTGGGCGTACCAATGCTTCTTTGTACCTTGAGTAAAAGAAGAATAATGGCATTTGGGAATGGGCTCAAGATTATAGATATAACTAGGGTAGAATAATGGGACCATGTCTTAGAATGCCAAATTTACAGGGCACTGAATTAGAAACAACTGAGTTTATGACCTAGGAAACAAGAAAAAATAGTTAAAATAGGGAGCTATCAGATGGCAGGAAGGGGTGATGTGTTTGTCACAATGTCATTTGTTTCAAGTGCGGCTTATAGTGTAAAATTTTCTAGTTTCATTTCTGTTAACAACAATCATAATTAATATTGATACAGCATTATAAGGTTTGTAAAGCATTTTGCATGTGCTTTTTCATTTGATCCTCACAAAAGCCAAAATGTCATTATTACCCCCATTTTACAAATGAGGAAACCAAGAAGGATAGGTTAAGGAACATACCCTGGGTCACACAGCTAGAAAGTATCTGAATAAGATTTGAATCCGGGTCTTCCTGACTACGGTCCAGGACTCTACGCATGTGTTGGGCCCATCTACCTACTCATGATTATACCAATGCAACTATAATTACTTGTAGTTTGCCTACCTGTGTCATGGGGGTCCATGGAAGATATTTTGCTTTCATGAGGCCTCTTAACTATGGATAAAGAAAGGAAGGACACAGAAAGATGATCTTCTGTAGAACAGAGATTCAGTCACTAGAATCTGGCTATTGTACAGGGTCAGAATTAAGCAGAGAAAGAATTGGGAAGACAGCCTAAGTTAGCCTGAATGGCTAGGCCAATTTTAGCTTGGATGGACACTCTCACTCAAATGAGAAATCCCTGCTGGCTTCTCAGGTGGAGATGTAGAGGTTTCAAGTTTTAAAATATTTGGCAAGAGTCCTATGGATCTCTCTGCCATAAGTCAATGGTGAGAATAAGAGCCTGCCCATGTGCCCCAAGCCTAAGAGAAATCTTGATGGGTCTACATACAAACAGGCAGCAAACCAAAAAAGTAATTTAATATAATCCCTAAAGAGAAAGAAAGGATTGACTGAAAGGAGGGCTTATCATATCCATTTACCCCAAAGGCCAGTACAACCTTAATAAGTGCTTAACAAATTTATGGCATTACATTTCACTGAATTCATTCGTTCATAACAAAACTATTTTACGTATTTGCAGAGAAAGGAGACAAGAGGGGGAAAGGCATGAGACCTCTGGTTCAGGGGAGATGAGGTGATGAGAACAGAAAACTGTGGGAAAACAGAACTATTTAAATCTTACTTTACTTCTGATTTCTCTGCCAAGAAGAATGATCTTTGGACTAGAAAGAATAGAGGAGAAAAAAAGGGTTAGCAGAGACTTGAAACCCAAGATAAGTGAGGAGGTGGTAAGAGAGAATCTAGATGACCTCAACGAGTTCAAGTCATCAGGCCTTAATGAACTCCATCCAGGTGATAGAACGAACTGGCAGATATCATCACTGGACCCCTGTCAGTAATCTCTGAGTGACTATGAAGAGCAAGAAATGATCCCACAGGACTAAAAGAGGACATATGTCTGATTTTCTGAAAAAGGAAAGCAGAATCTGTGAACCATAGGCCAACAAGCTTCACTGTAATATCTGGCAAGTTTCTAAAATACATTAAAGGGATAGTTTATGGTCATATAGAAAGGGAAGTAGTAGTTATCACCAGGGACTGGCAGGGCTTCACCAAGAACAAGTTATTCTGGACTAGAGTAAACAGATAATGAGAGAGAGAGAGTGAGTGAGAGAGAGAGAGAGAGAGAGAACTGACAGACAAGAGAAAAGAGAGAGAGACCTACCTACTCAAGGTTAGGGTTGCACAAGTCAACCCATGGACTTGAAACAGAACTTCACTCTTCCTTGCCTCCTTCCCTGGGTCATCATGGAAAACCAAAAGGCAGAAGCTTGTTCTGACTGAGACTATAGCAATATGACTCCCAAACGTACTTTATCAATATCTACATCAGCATAAATACAGATATAATCTGAGCTCCATTTCTATATTACTAGTGAAAAAACTCAAATTGATTCTACTTCATAGCTTATTTCTTTTTGTATTAGAACTGACATTTTTGTAACTGCTTTAGCCACATTTTATTGTCTCTAAGTTAAGTTTAGAAGTTATTTTTTTTTCTGTGAAATAAATAACTTATTCTTATGTCAAGGAAATCTGCTGTCTTTATCCCACTAGTTGTCCTTCAAAGAAATCTGCTCTGTTTTCTCTATCCTCAAAGGAAGTCTGTTTTGGTACCCAGGTACCACTAACTAACCTTGCAGGTAGACACAATCAGTTAGCAACAAGACAGAAGGAAGGGTAGTTGCTAGCCCCATATACCAATCTCCAGTCAGACATATTGTTCCCCATCTATGACGCTACCTTTTACCACATATATTCCTCCTTTTGTCCATAAAAAATTATCTGTAAGCTCTACCTTGTGGTCTTAGCTATTGATGAGGAGGCTGAGATCCTATTTATTGAAAATTTTGCACTGTGCTGATAAATCAATTGTGCTTGGCACTTTCTGTCTCAGTTTACTTTCATTTTAATTGCAATGCTAGTGTAAGGAGCCTACTATACATCTCCAGTCTCCATGTAGTTGTCATTGGTTTCTCAGATTCAATACGGAATTCATTGTGTTTCCCTAAATTTGCTCTCCCCAACTCTGTACATCCTTATTTCTATGGAAAGTAAAGGGATTTCTGTCAAATCACCATGGTCCATATCCTTGGGATTATCCTTGATTCTTCCCTCTCCCACATCTCCCACATTCCATGAACCGCCAAGCCTTATGCCAAGCCTCCTCCAGATCTCTTGCATCATCATCTTCTCTCCATTCACACAGCTTTCATTATTATTCACTCCCCCATCACCTCTCACCTGAACCATTAGAACAGCATCCTCACTTCCAGTTACTCCCCTCTATGGTTCATCTCCACATATCTGCCAAAATAAGCTTCTGGAACAGATCACTCATCTGGTCAAAAACTGTCTCCAAAATAAAGCATGAGCTACTCAGGTTGGCATTTAAGTCCTCCACAATCTGACTCCAATCTGTTTTTTCAACATTACCTTCTTTCCTTCATTCTACATTCCATTCAAGAGGCAGCTAGGTGGTACCAGTGGTCCTGGAGTCAGGAAGACTTGAATTCAAATGCTGCCTCTCACACTGACCAGTTGTGTGACCTAAAACAAGACACTTGACCTCTATCAGCCTCAGTTTCCTCATCTGTAATATGGGATAATAGTAGTATCTCTCAGGCCTATTGTGAGGATCAAATGAGGTAATATTTGTAAAGAGTTATGCAAATCTAAAAGTGCTCTGTAAGGGTTAGCTGTTATTACTATTAGCTGTTCTTGAATGTAATATTCCATCTTCCACCTCCCTGAATGTGCACAATCATCTACTCCTCAGGATCCTCATTTTCCTTCATGGCATCTCAGCTGCCACTTCCTCTGTTTTGCCTTCCCTGGAATGAGCAATTATTACTCATAGAAAGTTTTAGATAATTAATTTCATTTTGATATAAGGACAACAAAAGGGGTAATTGGAGTTTCTTTTAAAGTTATATATGGGACAAGAGAAGATTTAAAAAGGCTAGGATCTCTGCTTGGTATGTATGGGATCATGAAAATGGACAATGGAGCTGTCAAAACTTTTATTCTACATTGCTTCTGTATAGGTTTCAGATTAGGAAAAAGAGGACAAAAAATGGCTATGTTTGAATTAAAAGATGAAATAAGTACAAAATGGGAAGAAGGAACTTAGTTCAACTGCCCCTAAATAAGTTTAAGTCACCAAGTCTAATGAACTCTATCCACTAGTGTATTAAAAGAACAGGTTTGATCTTTGGAAAGTTATGGCGAGTGGGAGAGAAGACATAGAACTAGAGAATGGCAAATTTGGTCCTGATTTTCCAAAAAAAGAAGAAAGTAGGGTTTTTTTCCCTTTTCTTTAAGAGGCAATCAGGGTTAAGTGACTTGCTCAGGGTCACACAGCTAGTATATGTCTGAGGCCAGATTTGAACTCAGGTCCTCCTGACTCCAGGACAGGTGCTCTATCTACTGTAACACTTGAACCACCTATAGTGCCCAAAGAAGGTAAATTCCTCAAGCAAGGGTACTTGACCTCAAGACAAGGCATGATTTCACATCATCTTTTTAAAGGTACAGTCTATGACCCTTCAAAAGGGAAGCAGTACTCACTAAAAGTCAGAATTCCTATCAAGAATAGGTCACACCATACTAGCTGCATTTCTTTTGTTTGTTTGTTGGGAGAAGGGGCAATAATGGAAGTTTAATGGGTAAGGGGGATTTGATAGCATGGTATATTCATATGTGAACAAAGCATTTGACAAAGTTTCTGATAATATCTTCATGGTCAAGATGAAAAGATGTCAGAGGGATGACAATTCATATAGATGGATTTGGAACTGGTAAAACTATTATTTCTGAAGAATGTTGATTAATGAATCAACATCAGCCTGGAGGGAGCTCTAGAGATGCAATTTATTATAGAGTGGTAGACAGAGCAATGGACTCAGACTCAGGAAGACCTTGGTTCACATACTGCCTTAACCACTCACAAGCTGTATGATCTATGACAAGTCTCCTGTAACTTCTCTAGGCCCCAGTTCCTTCACTTGCAAAGTGAGGGAGTTGGATGCAGCAGACTATGTGGTACCTTCCAACTCTAAATCTATTACTCATGTTTCTATAATCAAATGTACTGCATGGCTCTGTCCTTGACTATGTTCTGTTCAAGCATTTTTATTAATGAATTAGATCAAGACATACATATATGACATCTTTATCAAATTTGCAAATGATATGAATCTGATAAAGAATGCTAATACATTGGATGAGAAAGTAAGGATCCAAAAAGATTTCAACAATGAGGTAAAGCTAATAAAATAGAATTCAATAGGGATAGAAGTAAAGCCTTATACTTGGGTAAAATTGCAGAACAACAGAATGGTAAAGAGCTAGAAAACAATTTGATGAAACAAAGAATTTTGGTATACTGTAAACTAAATATGAGTTAGCAGTGTGATACGGGAGCCAAAAAAAAGATACTGCAATCTCATGTTATATTAATAGCACCTTAAAACCCAGCATAAGGAAAGTGATAGTCCCACTGTAATCTGCCCAGGGAAGACCACACCTTGGTATTATGTTCAATTCTAGGCATCACACTTTAGGAAGAACTTGGACCACCTGTAGTGCATCCAGAGGCTGGCGACCAGGATATAGAGGGAAAACAGATCCATTCCACAAAAGAATCAATCAAAGGAATGCAGGATATTTAGCCTAGAGAAGACTTAGAAGTAACATGATAGATATCTTTAAGTATCTGGATTATTTTCATATTGAAAAATGATTGGAATAATTTTGTTTGGCCCCAGTAAGAAAAACAAGTAGCAATGAGTAGAAGTTACAGTAATTTAAGTTTTGGCTATGGATGAGGAAAAAATTTTTTAATAATTAGGGCTTCAAAGATGAGTTAATAATTTAATTTAATTTTTCATTAATTTAATTAATAATTTAATAACTAGAGTTCAAAGATGAAATTGCATGCTCAGGTTTGTAGGTTTTTAAGATTCTACCCTCTCTTCATTCTCCTACCTATCAGATCATTCCTCAGGCTCCTTTGTTGTGTCTTCATCTAGGTCATCCACTCCAGACTCTGTCTGGAGCCTTCTTTTCTCCTTCTTTGCTATTTTAATTGATGGTCTCATCAGCTCCCTTGGATTTAATTATCATCTCTATGCTGATAATTCTCAAATCTACTTATCCAGCCCTAACCTCTGTTGACCTCCACTCTAGCATCTCCAATTGTCTTTCAGACATCTCAAAACAGATGTCCAGGAGAAATCTTAAACTCAACATGTCCAAAACAGAACTCATTATCTTTTTCCCATACCCTCTACTCCTTCCAAACTTCCCCACTACTGTTAAGGGTACTACCATCCTCCTATTTCCCCAGGGTCCCAAACCTGGTGTCATCCTAACCGCATACCATAACTCACCACCACAACCCCATATCCAGTCTGTTGCCAAGACCCATCAATTTCACCTTTGTAACATCTCTTGAATATGCCTTTCCCTCTTTTCTAATACTGCTACCCCCTTGGTACAGTTATTTATCTCTAACCTGGACTTCTGCAATAGTCTCCTGCTTAGTTTGCCTACCACAAATCCCTTCCCACTACAGTTCACCTTCCATTCAGGTACTTAAGTGATTTTTTTAAAGCACAAGCTTAGATTTAGATTGATTCATGTTGCCCCCTATTCAATTTAAATACATATTTCCTTCCTGTAACTCTGCAATTGGAACAGAGTAGATGCAATCTCTATCAGTGGAGGGTGTTCTCTAAAACCAAAATTAAATCGCAGGTTCAAACAACAAATAATGGGTAAAAGCTAAAAACTTAAGGTCGCTTTGACTGACATTTCTCTGATTGCTATGGATTCTGAACATCTTTTCAAGTAATATTACCAGTTTGTATTTCTTGACTTTAGAAACTGGCCATATGTGTCCTTCAGATATTTGTTCCAATGCTGTGTGTATTTCTAGTCTTATTTAGCTATATCAGATGCTTATAAAATTCTGAATGTCTTACTTTTCTATGATATGTTTACTGGAAATATTTTCTCCATTTCCTTTTTTAATTGTAAAGATAATACTAACACTTATGCAAAATCTTGTTGTCATATACTCAAACTTACCGATTTTGTCCCCACTAAAGTGTCTAATTTGGAAGGATACTTTTTGTTTTATGCTTTTTTATGTTTATAATTAACACTGCGTTTTATTGAAAGTTGTTTTGGTTTTTTTTTTAATTTCAGAAATAGTAGTGTAGCAGATAAGGTCCTGCTCTTGGGGTCAGGAAGACCTGCGTTCTATTCCTGCTTCAGACACTTACCATTTGCATGACCCCAAGTCACTCCCTCAAACTCTTTATGCCTCAGTTTCTTTATTTCTAAAATGGGGGTGGGGGAGGGCATGTAACAGATAGCCCCTGAGGTTCCCTGCAAGGCAGAGTAAATGGTTCCATTTATTGATACAATCACATAGTCTTGATCTTTTTCTTTTGTTGATACACTTTATTATATTGATTGCTTTTAGTGTTAAAAACACCTTTGCATTCCATATTTTATTATGATGGACATTTCTTGATGTACTGCTGTATTCTAGTGGTAAATATTTATGTTTGGTGAATGAATAGGAAAACAAATTATCACTATGTGCAAAGCACTGGGTATACACATAGAAAAGAGAAGATCGTCCCCTGCTCTCAGAGAGCTCACATTCTCCTAGACCTAGGGAAGGACTCTATGAGGTTTTGGTTTCAAGAAAGATAAAAAGGTTCCATGGTGCTTAAGGTACAATGACAAAGTAGACCCAAATGCATCTTATTTAATATCATCTCCACCAATAAAACCATAAACATTTCTTACACTGAACAATTTGGCAGTATTGTGGACTTCAAAGTCTTCAGTTGGTGGCAGCTGATCAATAATTAGTGTTAGTAGTAGAGAAGATGATGGGTTCCTTCTCCATAGGAGTTGATCCCATCAGGAAAACCTGTGAGGGCTGAGCTGGAAGCAAGGTTGGTGGTCTGTGACAGACTACTTTTCTCAGCACTTGGTGGATCAGAATCTCGAGCCATTTCTATTAGAGTGAGAGGAGATGGTGGTACAAGTAGAGGTAGTAGATTGACTTCCCTGGCATATGTCACTTCCTGATTCTCTCTCAGGTTGCCTTGCTGCTCCAGCCATTTTTATGTGTCTGCCCCATAGGCAGGAGTTGTTGGCAGTTGGTGGAGTTGGCCAACCCCTTCTCCATGCTGCTGCTTCCCTGGATGCCAGCTGCAGGGTATTGGTTTGTGCATCTGGCTGACCTCATTGTCTTTTTGCAAGGCACCTGTCTAATACCATGTCCAATTTCTTCTTCTAAGACTCATCTTTTTAAGTAATCTACTTCTTAGTTTTTTTACTTCATACTTCTACAGGTAAATACCCAAGTTTCTCAGATTCTCAAATGTATTAGCTGTACAAGAAGGTGTAGAACAGTATGATACAATCTTTGTAACTTTACTAATTTCTTTCATGTGTATGTATTTGTCATTTTTTTATTTTTGTGCTTTCTATTTCCCCTCTTCTTTTTAAAAATCTTGCTTTTTATCAATTCTTGTTAGTCTTTTCAAAAGGGAAGATTGTGGAGTTATTTATCATTTTAACTGTTTTCTTCTTCCCAATTGTATTGTTCTCTGCTCTGATCATGATTATTTCTCTTTCTTGTTTCCTCCTGGTTTGTCTTTATATCCCTCAAGTTTTTGTGTTGTTGTTGGTGTTGTTTTTTAGCACAGACTCAGTTTATGAATTTTCTCTTCTTTTTGATATAGGCATTCAGTATTATGAATATTCCACTTATTCTTGTTTTGCCTAAATCCCCTGGATCCTAACATATAGTCTGCAATTGTTTTGATAATTTCTTTGTCTAAATTCTAAGAATATTCCTAAAAAGTATCGTATTTACTTTTTCCATTAGGTTAATGATCCATCTATTAAGCCAAGTTTGTCTAATCTTTGTTTAGTCATATAATTTCTTGTGTAATTAGGGAGTGTTGGTTCCCCTCCTGCCTAGTTGAAATAATCACAGAAAGTAAGGGGTGAATAACAGATGAAAGATGGAGTTAATGTGTTAAATTAATCACAAAACCATTTCTATGTCCTGTTACCTCTTTACAAAATATGAAAAAAAAAACCTAATTTAATTGGAAGGGGACTATAGCTTTCAACAATAGAGACTAGCTATGCCCATGGCCGTGATTGGCCATAATAGCCTCTAAATGCTCAGTCTGGGAAGGGAAAAGAGGGGAGGGGAGGAAAAGGTAGGAGGGTCATGTGACCAACAAAATAAAAGACTAGACATTTTCCTGTTCCTCACAATACCTCAAATTCTTCCAAATAGGAATTGTATGCAAGAGATAAAGCAATTCCAATTCCCATTTAAGGTTTCCTTGGCAGAGATACTGAGGTGATTTGCCAATTCCTTCTCCAGCTCATTTTATAGATGAGGAAAGTGAGGCAAAGACGGTTAAGTGACTTGCCCAGAGTCACACAGCTAGTAAGTGTCTGAGACCAGATTTGAACTCAGGAAGATGAGTCTTTTTGACTCCAGGCCCAGCACTCTATTCTCTCTGTCACCTAGCTACCCACTGTTAGATGTTATGATACTAATGATTGATTAGGAAGTTTCTTTGTGAGCTAAACTTAGACCTTGTTTCTGTTGGTAGTCTGTTGGAGACAGTATGGAAATATGGAAGAGTCCTAGGTATGGAGTCAGAGGATGTGAGTTCCCATGTAGATTCTGCCACCTACTAATTATATGGCTAAGGACAAGTCATGTACCCTTTCCAGGATAGTGTTTTTTCATCTTCAAAGTGAGAGGTGCTGAACTAGGCTGAGATATTTTCTAGCTCTAAATCTATAATCTTTTGGTCTTTATTTCTCAGTGTATGTCCAATATTTCTAGGGAATTTGCTTATATGATTTTCTGAAATACAGTATGGAGGGGTTTTTTAATATTTCAGGATGTTTGTTTTTTTTCTGGAAGATTCGCAATTCTTAAATCATCTCTTCTCATTTTATTTTCAAACTCAATATTCTTATCTTGCAGTACTTTCAAGCGTTGCTAAAAATCGTGGTGTATTTTGTGTTGTTTTGGTGTATCTTTGTTGTTTAATTCATTTTCCCTCTGCTTTTACAATTTTGTCTTTCATTTCTCTCTTTCAGTTGTCCATAGTTTTGGAAAGTTTCTCGGTATTCTGTTTTAAATTTCCTACTCTCATGCTAGGCTGGTTGGTTTTTTTTCCCTTAAGAGCCCTAATTTCTGTTCTTATGCTTTGATAGTTTCATTTTTTTTTCCATTTCTCTTGATTGAGGACCTTGTGAATCATTTAAGAGGTTTTTGTAGTTAGCTCTATTTTCATTTCATGCTCTCCTTAAGGGAACTAGATTCCCTTTTTGTCACTACCAAAGGGTTAACTCCAAAAGTTGGTGCCTAAAACTGCAGCCACTTTTGAGAGATGAGGTGCTGTACAGTGCCACGGGCAGAAGGTAGGAATGAGAGTTATTCAGGAAACGGTAGTAAGGAGTGCCAGCAGAAATGGGCTGGTAAGATGGTCTTCAGTTATTAATTCTATTAAGAATTGTGATATGATGGGTTCTTTCAATTTTCTGCTTCCTGTTTTGTACCTGCTGCATTTTTTGGTGCTTTTCTATGTTGAGGAGGAGCAGTGGAGAATGAAAAGAGATGAAAACCAAAAGGGGTACCTGGTTCTTCTTATTCTACCAATTTCCAAGGTTTCTCACTCAATGCCTCCTGCTATTATTCCTATGAATTTGTAAATTATTTTCTTTTTAAAACCCCAATAGCAATAGATACTCATTTCAGGAAAAGGAACTACTTACAGACTTTGGAATGTATGGCCTTCATTAATGGAGCAGCTGATAATTTCATTATTTGCCTATGGTTACCTCTCAGGGCAAAAATAGGAAAGATTAAGACTAAGATAGCTTTGGATGATGCATGTTCAATAAGACCAAGGAGACTTGGATTAACTCTAATCCCTACAAAAAAAGATTATCAATTTTGTTCTAGGTATATTTGATTAATGACATGTGGGCCTTTCCTGCTTCACCTAGATTTTATTCTTACCCTAGCTTCATTTTCATGCCAGTCAAGAAGGATCTTGGGAATGATGTGATTTTCAACAGGGCTTTTCAATGATATTTTCATGTAGGCTATCAAAACTATGAAAAAGATAGCCACAAGGCAGATAAACTATAGTTTGTAGCCATAACCGCCATTTTATAAAAACAGTACCTCTTGTGTTTCATTATATTTCCTATATATAAATATAAATAAATATTTCCTATATATAAATTCCTCTAAATAGTGTTTCATTATATTTCCTATACATAAATAGTCTTAAACACATCATAATTGTTGCATAGTGTCTCCAGAGCATTCTTTTTTGTTGAAGTGATTATAAACTGAATAGATCATACCTATTGCAACTTTGATAAGCATTTAACTTTTGTTTTTACTTATGTTTTATGACAAATTATGAATGCTTTGTATACCCATAAATTCTTATCACTGTCTAAAATAAATCACCATATTTTAATTTGAAGAGATGTACATGACCAATGTTTTTATGAAAATTGAATTCCAAATAAAAATAAAGATAATTTTTAAGTTAAGCAATTTCCCATACAGATTCTATGGGGTTTGGGATGTGAAGTCTGGAAATGGGTTTGGGAGACATAGGATTATAATTAGTGATTTAATGAGAGTTACACCCCCAAGTGAGATAATCATTTGGGATCAAGGGATTCAAATTGGCATCAGAAACAGGCAGTCAAAAGAATAGACTTAATCCCAAACTGGAACTTTTGCTGATTTTTTTGGTTCCCTGGCTGCCTATGGTGTCATGTAACTTTGGCTGTGAATGAAATGAATTTTTAAAAATTATCAAGTGTATATTATATGTAAAGCACTATGCTAATCATTGAGAATACAAATAGAAAAGCCAGTCAACTTCTGCTCTCAAGGATGTGACATTCCAGTGGGGGAGGGAACACATATTGGAGCTTTCATCTGCAAGTTAGACTGAAAGGCACAGTGGTCTTCCGTGGTGGCAAAGCATGTAGTAATGAATGTTCTTTAAGTTAACTTTGTTAAAACAGCATCTATTTCTGGTGTCTTCCAAAGACACTGGTGGCATCAACTTTCCCTTCCATATCTTCAATAGCTGTTGCTGATGAGGCAGTTTCCAGGTTCCATCTCCATAAGGACCTCTAGTTTTGATTCTCTAACTGCCCATTACACATTGAACACTGGGTGTCCTTAAACTCAACATGTCTAAAACTGAACTCATTATCTTCCCCCCTCAAGCTTTTTTCCTCTTCCTAACTTTCCTATTGCTTTCAAGAGCATCATCATCTCCCAATCACACAGGCTCAAAATCTAGGTGTCATCATTGACTCCTTCATCTTACCTCCATATCCAATAAGTTGTCAAGTCCTATTGTTTCTATGTTTGTAACATCTCTCATAAACACCCCTTTCTTTCCTCTAACACTATCATCACCTTGGTGCAGGCCCTCATTACCTCATGCAATAGCTTTCTAGCTGATCTCTTGTCTCAACTCTCTCCCCACTCCAATCCATCTTCTACTTAGTTATCAAATTGTTCTTCCTAAAATGCAGTTCTGACTATACACATATTCATATATATACATATACATATATGTGTGTATACATATATATACACATATGTGTGTGTGTGTGTGTGTGTGTGTATATATATATCTTCCTCCCATTCAATAAACTCCAGTGGCTTCCAGGACCAAATATAAAATCCTCTGGCTTTTAAAGCCCTTCATAATCTGGACCTTTCCTACATTTCCAGTCATCTACTACCTGAATTCATGCTACGTACTCTGATAACCAGTAAAGAGACACTGGTCTGTATACAGATTCTTGTTTTACATAGTTGTTTGCATGTTGCCTACCCCATTAGATTGTCGTCTTCCCCCATTAGAGCCCCTTAAGAGCAGAGACTATTTTTTTTTTGCTTTTCTCTGTATCCCCATTGCTTAGCATAGTGCCTAACATACAGTGGGTACTTAATAAATGCTAGCTGATCAACTAACTACTACTGGATTAGCTAAAGGAGAATTGATTTCCAGCTTAAAAGATCAGGGCATACTTCATGGATGAGCAACATTTGAGTTGGACACAGGACGTAAACAGAAGGAGAATCTTCTTTACCAAAGGAGCAGAGTTGGCACTACTTCACAGCTCAGTGTAAAGCAGGCCTTGGCCCAGGCTTGGGGCTATGCCTAGCCAAAATGGACATGGCTGATCTAAAAGCATTAACATACTTCCACCAATCACCTAAGCTTCAACTAGTGGCTTAAGAACTGAGAACAATTGAGTACATTTAATCCTTAGCAAGGAGAGATACAGGCGAGCAAGGCAGATACAAATTATGCACATATGGGATGACTCAAAAGTCCCTGGGAATCCATAAGCCATGAAATATTATCCCCAAGTGCTTACACACAAATACAAACACATTTCCTATGCTTTTGTATGTGTGTGGCAGAGAAGACGGACTGGCTAAGAGAAGGCTAGAATGGGAGAGGGGGAGGGTGTTCCAGAGCTGTGGTTTCCCTGGCATAGGGAACTCTCAAAATAACACAGCCAGTATATGTCAGAAGTAGGATTCATGAGTCCAAAGGCAGCTCTCTTCACTGCACCAGACTGTCTTTTTGCCTCTGCTTATCGTGTTAAAAGAAATATTGACAACGTCTCCCACCTACCTATAGACTTAATGCCTCTTTGCCCTCACAGACACTGCATAGTGAAGTCCAACAAACATGGGGTTCACATTTAGCATGGATACACAAAGATTTTTAGTTCACACTCTTCTATAAGATGGGAGAATGGAGCTGGATAGCAGGGTAGCTGAAAAAGATCTGAAGGTTTAAGTGCACTGCAAGTTCAAGATGAATTGATGGTATGATTTGGCTGCCGAGAAAGCTAATACAGTCTCAAGTTTAAGCTCTTGCTTCAGTCCTCACCCATCTTTTTTCAAATCTTTTCTATCATTTTTTCTATCTCATCATTCCCTTTCTTTATCTCATCTCCAGTCTCTCCTTATTCACTGATACCCTCCCTGCCACCTACAAACATGCCCAGGCCTCATTTCCCACCATTTCAAAATAAAATAAAAACTTTCACATGACCTTGACATCCCTTGGAATTCTAGTCCTGTTCCCTTCACAACCACATTATTACACTCCTTTACTCAGACACAAGCTGTGTGATCCTTGGCAAGGCACCCAACTTTGTATTTCCCATCTCAAGGTCTTTTGCTGACATCCAGTCATACCCTAAGTTCTGTTCAGCTTAATGTATTTCCTAGACACCTAAAACTGATTACAAAACTCCAGCTATTGTCTGACGAGGGTAGAATAAAGCCATTTACCTCCCTAATTCTGGACACTCTCCCTTTCCTAAATCAATTTTTAGCTGGCCCATCAGTGAGACAGAAGCTTTAATTTGATGAGATTGGTTTGCACTGTGTTATTCAAATCTTCTGTAATGAATAAAAGATATTTATGAGACTTCTGTTAGGAACAGAAGTTTAGTCCACAGCATAGGAAGAGAAAGAAACATTATGATATCCTAGAAAGTACACTGAACTTCTGGTCAAGAAACCTGGATTCAAATTCCACCACTGATCCTTACTAGCTTTGTGACTGTGTGCAAGGTTCTCTAAGCCACAGCTTCTTCATCTCCAAAATGAGAATAATATAGCATTCACTCTCCTAATAAAGCATATATGTGAAGCAAATCCTTTATAGCACCTTTAACATGTTACATATATATATATACACATAAATACACACATATATGTTTTATATATACATATACATACATACATACATACATATATATATATATGTTGCATACAGATATACATATGTGTGTATTTGAGCTCCATAATATAGTAAAAAGAATGCCGGAGGACCTTATTTTCAATCCCACATATGAAACCGCTTGACTCTATGGCCTTGGGCAGTTCATTGAAGGGATCTAAGCCTCTGTTTTTTCCCATGTAAAATGGGGATAATAATAGCCCCTATTGCCCAGAGTTATTGTAAGGATAACATGAGATTATATCTATAAAGTACTGTTCCACTTTTAAAGTTCCTTAAAACTTAAAACTGTTCGTGATTATCATTATTCATATTGTTTTCATTTTAATTATTAAATATATTGTTATAATTATGGAGCTATTTGCACTCCATAATAAAGAGTTCTTAACCTGAGGATCCACAGACTCCTTAGGGAATCTGTGGATAGATTTCAGAGGGATCTATAAGCTTGAATGGAAAAAATATGTCTTTATTTTCACTAATCTCTAACTGAAATTTGTCATTTTCTTAAATTATTTAAAAATTTTATTCTAAGAGGTCCACGGACTACCAGAAAGCCAGAAGGGTACATGATCCATAAAAGATTAAGAATCCCTGCCATAACAGGAGCCAGACTGGGACATAAGCCTCAGTAGCATAGTGCTCTTAGCAGCTAAACTTAATCGCCGTTGGCTAAACACCAAGACCATCTGTCGAATCTGCAAGTACTTTTTGAACCTGTAAGTACCTTTGGGGTTATCCTTAAAGCGCTTTTGTAATTAAGGAAATTTACATATATGTATACACACATACAAACACACACATGTAGATCAGAGTCAGAGTCAATAAATATTTATTGACTACTGTTAGTGCCTGCCCTCAAGTAGCTCTCAATATACTGAGAAAGACAATAAGTAAAAAGAAGCTGGATGGGGGAGTTTACCAAGAAGGGGATGGTGGAGTGGGGTGGGGTGGAATGTATGAAATAGTCCTACAGTTGAAGTGAAAAATGACTTGAGAAGGTGAGAGTTACAAAAATAATTTCATTTTGTAGAATGATTAGTTAGGAATTGATGAAGTATAGGAAAACAGCCAAGTGGAATATGATAAACAGAATTGAGAGAGAGAGAGAGAGAGGAAGAAGAAGAAGAAGAAGAAGAAGAAGAAGAAGAAGAAGAAGAAGAAGAAGAGGAGAAGGAGGAGGAGGAGGAGGAGGAGAGGAAAGAGAGTATGTGAGAGAAGGAAAAGAAAAAGAGGGAGAGAGATCATCTAAAGTACTAATTTGTAAGAATCTTAAAAGTTCCCATGGTGCTATTCTTATGACTGTTTTCTCAAGCTATTCATTGAAATTTTATAAGCAGGCACTCCAGAAAGGCAGCCCGCTGTAGTAGAAAGAACAATTTGTCTCTCTCATTTATTACCTGTGTTTCTGGTAGGCAAGTAATTCAATCTCACTGTAACTTATTTTCACCATATGTAAAATGAAGGGATTGGTCTAGAATTCTAGACAGCCTTAAGTCCCACCTCAAACTCTGTGATTGTTCTTTCTTTAGAGTCTAACAAGTATCTGTTATCATGCTGACCAAGCAAACTAGAAGAAAATTGGGACTTGCAAAGAACTGTCATTAAACTTGAAGCAAAATGAGTTGGGAGGAAGAAAAGGAGTCTCAAAACTTGATTTTTCAACAGCAGAAATGGTCACCAAGGTGCTTAGAGTCAGTAATATTTCATTAAGGGGGCATTCAAAGTGTCTTATTCAGACCACACCATTTAGACATTGCTTGAGTTAGGTCCAAACATGAAGAACTAGACCTCTGTTCAATGGAAACTTATGGCCTCTAGTGAACAGCTCTAAATGGACCATGAATAATGTTTGACTGCCTCAGCCCTAGGGGATGAACCTCCACCCCCACCCCTACCCTTAGCCTCACCTTTCATGGTGTTATTTTTAGAGCTCTCATTACATCCCAGCTTCAACTAAAAATATGTTTCCCAGGAATAGAAGAACATAGTTTTAATTGTGAGAAGTGACATAGGCGTGTGTGTGTGCTCTAATTTCATATGATGTTTCATGTGTCTGATATCTGCTCTTAGGAGCAAAGGCACTGGGGGGAGGAGGAGGGAGACTGCCCAGCTACAATTTTCAACAGGTTACTGCAACAAGTTATACTTGTTAAAAGAACTGTTCTACTCAATTAACTTTCTCCGGGTAGAAGAAGCTCCTCACCACTGTATGTTATGTCTTCTGTAGGCTTTGTTGTGAAGCCCAAACAATAAAAGCATGACTCCTAAGAAGCATCATTTAGAGACCCTATGCTCCAAGTAGATTTCCTTGACTAAACTCAACCCAGTAGATTCAAGTCTTTATTTCACAATCTCCTAGAACTTAGGGAAATAATTTATACTACTTTGCATTAGTATGTTTATCTAGACTTGAAAGGGCTAATGTGGTATGGATAGAAAAAAAAAACACTGAATATAAAGTCAAAGGACATGAATCTGAATCCTGGCTTTGATACCTTTGTGACCTTTGTGAACATCTCCTAGGTCTCATTGTCTTCATCTGTTGAGGACTGGAGGAGTAGGTACTATCTAAAAACATAGAATTATAGATTTTGAGGTGGAAGAAACTTAAAAGGTCATCCAATCCAACCTCCTCATTCTATAGAGAAGGAAACTGAGGTCCCTTCTAATTCTAATTCATTTGTGCAATAATTATCTATATGTAGATATAAAATACCTAAATGTAGATAATGAACATATGTGTTTATGCTATAGATGTGAATATATGTGTATGTCTGGCATCTATATATAAGTTATAAACTTTTTAATATCTTTAATATATTGTGCCCTCCAAAAGAACCCCTCAGTCTTCTCTTCTCCAAGCTAATCAACTCACCAAGTTATAAAATTTCAGAGTGTCCAGGGATCTCAAAAGTCACTCAGTCCAACCTGTACCTCAGCAGAAGTACCCTCTATCACTAACAAGTGGTTAGGTAGCCTCTACTTGAAGGCCTTCAATAATGGGAAACCCACTACTTCTCAGAGATGGCCATTCCATTTTTTAACAAATCTAATTGTTAGTGTTTCTTGTAAAGGTTTCAGTTCTCATCCATTCTTTCCTAATTCTGTTCTCTGGGGTCATGCAAAACAAATCAAAATTTTCTTCCCCATGACAGGACTTCAAATGCATGAAAAAAAGGAAACAGTTGTCCAGTCTCGCCAACCTTTGCCAGACTAAATATCCCCATCACCTTCACTGGGAATAAACAAAACCTTATGTGACGTGGTTTTTAATGTCCTCATCACTCTACTCTAAATTAGCCCCAGTTTATCAATAGCCCCCCTAAAGTGTGGCACCTAAAACTGAATGCAATGGCTTACATGAGATCTCACAAGGCAAGGTAGTGAAACTATTCATTCTGTAAATTATGCATCATAAAGTCCATTATATTTTCTGCCATGTCCTATTCTTAATTCATCTTAAGCTTAAAGTTCATTAAAGCTCTTGGAAATTCCTGATACAGAACAATCATGTAATTATCCTATGTCTCCATTCTATATCTATGGATTTGATTTTTGAAATCACAATGTAGGACTACACATTTATTCCATTTTAATTGCACTTTGTTGGATTTATTCCATTGTTCTATCCTACAGAGATAATTTTGTCTCCTAATTTATCCAACCAGTTAGCCCTCCTTCCCAGGCTCAATGCTATCTGTTATTTTATCAAGGTCATTGATTTTTAAAAAATGTTGAACCATAAAGGAAGGAGAGAACATAACCACGAGAAACCTTCCTCCAGGTTGACATTAATTCATTAAGAACCACTTTTAAGGACCAGTCAACTGAGACAAGGTGATACAATTGGCTTAGATGTCAGAAAACTTGGATTCAAAGGTTAATTCCCAGGGTGCCCTTGAACAAGTCACTTGAGGCCTCAGTTTCCTTATCTGTAAAATGAAAAGGTTGGACTAAATGTCTTCAAAGTTGCTTTTTAAGCTGTAAATTGATGATCCTTCTATGTCTGATTATACTGTCTTATCATCCATGTCACTTCATCTTGTTTCTATGGATAGCCTGAGAGATTTGGTAAGAGGGCATTCCCCTGGTGTACCAGTCTAGGGTCAGAGTTTAAGACACTAATAAACAGGGAGCAGCTGTGCATAGAAGGCGATGACAGCACACAGCTGTTCCCAGTTGCCAGTTTAGCCCCTAGGCCTGGCCAGACAGGCTGATAGAAATATTCTCCTTGCTAGTGTTTTGAGCTGTCCCAATAGAAAATAACTCCTAGGTGTGGTGCTAAAGAACACTGTCAAGACTGAGTCTCTCTTTGAGGAAGAGAAAGTGAACAAGTGTTGTCAGCCTACCCCCTTCCCATGGCCATGGTCAGCATGGTGAGTTTTGAAGGCTGAAAGAACTGTGAGTGAAGGTTGAGGTTAGGGGGCCCAGGGAGGATGTGTGAAATTCATTGTAAGGGGGAGTACAGGTGACAAAAGGTTGGCCTGTCTGAAGTGTTTTAGGGTTGTCCACCACATACATTGATATCAATGTTGGAGGGGAATCATGAGATGTGGTTTCATGCTATTTATCTTGGTCATCATTTACTGAAGTCCCTATAGTCTCTAAACAGAGAGGGAGAAAAGGAATGCTTGAGGAACACATAAGAAGATCCAGGGCTCAGGGCCACAGTGACTCTACATGGATCCATGACATTGACAACTGTTAAAAAAAAAAGTTTGGGTTGGCATGACCTATTCTTCATGACCCTTTGCAATTATTAATGATCACTTTTTCTCTTTCTAATTTCTCACAATTGTATATTCTAGAATTTTGTCAGTAATGCAAGTCAAGTTCATTGACCTTCAGCTTTGAGATCCATCTCTCTTCCCTTTTAAAAGAAAATTGTGATGTTGTCCCATCTCTAGTCCTATGTCACTTCCATCATCCAAGATGTTTCAGAGATCGTGATTACAGTTCTACAATCACATCTGACACATCTTTTAAAAGCCTGGCATATAATTCACCTTGACCTCATAACTAATTCATTGAGAGTATTTGGGTGCTTATTTTTCTGTTTATATTTGGGTTTTTAAACATTTATATTTCGTCTTAACATAGCTGGTTGATGCAATGAATAGAGTGTCAAGCCTAGAGTCAGGAAGAATCATCTTGATGAGTTCAAGTTTGGCCTTAGACACTTACTAGTTGGGTGACCCTGGGCAAGTCACTGAACCCTGTTTGCTTCAGTTTCCTCATCTGTGAAATGAGCTCAAGAAGGAAATGGGAAACCACTAGATTAGTGGTTTTCAACCTTCCTAATGCCGCGACCCTTTAATACAGTTCCTCGTTTATGGTGACCCCCAACCATAAAATTATTTTTGTTGCTACTTCATAACTGTAATTTTGCTACTGTTAGGAATCATAATGTAAATATCTGATATGCAGGGTGTATTTTCCTTGTTACAAACTGAACATAACGCACAGGTTGAGAACTGCTGCACTAGAGTATCTCTTCCAAGAAAACCCAAAAAGAGGTAACAGAATTGGACACAACTGAAATGACTTAGCAACAAATTGTTTTTAACTCCTTTTGAATATTTTTTATTCTATCCTCCTGAAGTTTGTTCTCCTGGTACAAGAAAAAACTGGAGGCAAAACAAGTAGTACAGAAATAGTTTTGTTTTCTCTGCATTATTTGTCATCATTCTCCCATAAATTCTGAATAGAAGTCCTAGTCCTTCTTCAATCTTTCTCTTGTAAACAGAATAACTAGAAAATTGGTTCCCTTACCCTTCTCTAATCAAACATAGAATGTTAGAGTTGAAAGGAACCACAAATACAATCTCCTTTCCACCTCTTCTTTCTTTCACTTAACCTCTCTGTGCTCACTTTGCTATAAAATAAGAGTGTCTGATTTCTAAGGGCCCTTTCTGCACTAAATTAACGATCCTATCACCTTATGACCCTGAGACCCAGATTGATAAAGTGGCATACCTAAAGTAATCCAGGGGGCTATTGATGGTATCTGGACAGTAAATTAGGCATCCTCATCTCAAGTCCACACTTTTCGTTTTGTTCACCTCCATCATGAAAAGGTATCATGATGCCAGGCTACCAAGAGAGATGTTTAAGAGAAATAGGTTTCCTTCCCCCAATAACAAACAGTAAAATAGCATCAGGTAGCTGAGAAGTTTACTGGGAAGGAGCCCCACTGTCCCTGCTGAAGAATGGGAGGGTTTCTCTCACTGAGCTCGTTTCCTTAGTGGGTCTGAAGCTGGAAGACTTTCTTTGATTGAGGTCTGCTGTGAGGATCACTGTCAGCCATATCCCCTACCTCCTCAAGCCTAACTCCTTGTAACTTGGGCTAGTTCTTTCCCTAAAATGCCAGGCAGCTAACCCTAAGATTTGCTTGGTTAGGAAAAGGGCTCTTAACTTTTTTTGTGTGTCATGGACCCCTTTTTGCAGTCTAGTAAAATCTAAGGACCTCTTCTAATAACAGTGATTTTAAAGACAAAAGATAAAATCTATAGAACTGCAAAGGAAACCAATTACATTGAAGTAGTTATTAAAATATCTTAAAAGGACCAAATTCATAGACTCTGTACTCCACAGATCCCCTTCTTGGGGTGGGGAGGTTGGAATCTCAGGTTAAGAAATCTTAGAGGAGTAAGGCTTAAACCATGTTTAATCTCCAATGATTCAGCTTCCTGATGTTTGCTGGCCATGTTGATATGGTTTCCTGGTTACCTAAGGGTATAAAATGGCCCACCCACATGGAATAAGTCCTTTGGACTTGATAGATGACCTAGATAACCTAAGAGGACCCAAGAGTCCTCATACCTTGCCCTGCTGACCAAGCAAATTTCCACATGGAATTGAGGGGAGCCACATCTACCCTTTTGTTGTTGTTCAGTCATTTCAGCCACGTCTGACTCTTCATGACCCCATTTGAAGTTTTCTTGGCAAAGATACTGGAGTGGCTTGTCATTTCCTTCTCCAATATCTACAGTGGCTAAGTGCTATAGTATTTCAATTGAATATGCTTTCTATGCTGAAGTTAACTAAACCGCCTTTTGTAAACTAGTCATTTTGAATAGATCAGGGCTAGTTGAGAAGAAAGGCTGCTATTGACCTTTCCAAACAGTGTTGTGCCTTTTAGTCTAAACATGGTCCACATGGCAATTTGGATTTGTCTTGGTCTTTCCAACTGAGCTTAGTAGATTAGAAATGGAAGGTGGGATGCAGAAGGAAGGGGAGGATTTCACTGAGGAGTAGTGAGAGTAGCTGAAGTCTCAGCTGTGCAGATATAGGGAGCAGAAGGAATCCTGCCTCCCAATAGCCAGCAAGACAGGATATTTGATCCCTCAGTAGACCTTCCTAATCCCAGCACTCTGAGAGCCAAGTTGGTTGATTTTCATGCACCTATGGTTTACGTGTTATTCTTTATCTCTCCAGGTTTATTTTCGAACGTGTCAACACACTTCTGAAAAGGTTACACATATGAACTAAGACCAGCAAGCAGTCTGAAAAGTGGAAGCAGTTTGGGGTTCTGGAAAACCATAGTAATTAGGTTTTCAGACAAATGACCAAGGCCATAGACCAAGACAGACTGAGTCAGGACATCATCCAAAACAGGTGATTTCACTTTTCTGTGTTTTATCTTACAAATGAAAAAAAATGCTGCAGGCTTCTACATTGGGACCTAGCTGGTAGGGGTTGAAAGTTAGCCATAAATCTGAGATGCAATAAGGACTGCCACATGCTTACTGAACTATATTTATCAAGGTTCTTAATAAAGCAAAAAGCCCAGAGGTATTTGGGATTAGACTCTTTATTTTTATTTTTTTATTTTTTTGCCAGACACCAGCAACAGTTTACTGCTGTTGTTCAGTTGCCAAGTGGGTGTTTCGATTAAAATAGGAGATCTGCCAAGATCTGTTTATATGAACCTATGGGAGGACAGCTCAGAAGTGGAAATGGCCCCTGTTTGCCTGTCTGACATGGTTGCTATTATTTTTGTCAAGGTTAGCTCAAATAAACTGGAAGTGGGTGCGGAGCTCTAATAGATCCATCATCAAAGTAGACATTTGCCAAAATGGATATCCAATGACACAGTCAAGATTGTCATTATAAGCACCAAAGAGTTAACCTGGGGCTTTGTCTACAGAAAAATATTGGACCAACTGTTGTGACTGAATATGAATGCATAATTTAGTGCAGCAACTAAGAATTCAGTCAAACAACTAACTTGCCTGATTTGCTTTTTATTGAGTTTTACTTGATTAACAATCTAACAGATTGTTAGAACCTTGAAGGAACCTTAAATATCATGCAGGGCAACACCTTTGTTTTGTAGATGAGGAAAATGAAGAAGAGGTAGTAGTAATGATAAAAGTAATAAAAGCTCATATTAATATAATGCTTTAAAGTCATCCCAGAATCACTGATTTTGAGCTGCAAGAGATGAAAGGAAGGAAGGAAGGAAAGAAGGAAGGAAGGAGGGAGGGAGGGAGGGAAGGAGGGACAAAAGAAGGAAGGAAGTAGAAGAAAGGAAAGACAAAGGAAGAGAGGAAGGAAAGGAAGAAGGAAGGGAGTGAGGGAGGAAAGGAGGAAGGGGAGGAGGAAAGAAAAAAGGAAGGGAGGAAGGGAGGGATAGAGGAAGGAAACGAGGAGAGAGGAAAGGCACAAAGGGAAGATAAAAGGGAAGGGAAGAGGGAAGGGAAGAGAAAGGAAGGGAAGAGAAGGGAGAAGAAACATTTATTAAGAATCTGCCAACTTCCTCTCATTGCTTCTTTTTCTACTCTCTGGGGTCAAGTGGAGCAAGTCAAATCCCTCTTTCACATGACATGCTATCTAATCATTGAAGACAGCTATCATGTCCCACCTGAATTAAAGGTCATCTTTCAACCAGAGATTGAAACAAAGAAATAAAGAAATATGTCTTCTTTTCACCAGATAGATCACTCCCAATTCCTTCAGCTAGTGCTTCTATGTGGACAGCCAGGCGGTTCAATGGGTAGAACAGTGGGCCTGGAATCAGGGAGAGTCATCTTCCTGAGTTCAAATCTGACCTCAGACACTTAACTAGTTGTGTGACCCTGGGCAAGGCACTTAACCCTGATTGCCTCAGTTTATTCATCTGGAAAATGAGCTGGAGAAGGAAATGGCAAACCACTCCAGTATCTTTGTCAAGGAACCCCCAAATGGGGTGATGAAGAGTTGGACACAATTGAAAAATGACCGAATAACAACACAAGTCCTCTTATGGTATGACCTCAGGGCTCTCAAATATCTTGGTTGATGCTCCATTAATCACATATGGACACAGCACCACACCTGAAATCAGGAAGGCCTAAGTTCAAATCTAGCCTTAGACATTTAGTAGCTTTGTGACCCTGGACAAGTCACTTAACCCCTAAAATGCCTCAGTTTTCTCAACTGTAAATGAAGATAATAATAGCACCCCCCAGAGTTGTTGTCAGGATCAGATAATATACCTGTAAAGTGCTTAGCACAGTGCCTGGCACACAGGAAGTACTTAATGCATTTTCGTTTCCTTCCTTGCTTCTTTTTTAAGAAGTGATGTCTAGAACTAAACACAATAGCTGACCCATGGTCTAACCAGGGCAGAGTTCATGAGTATGGTCACCTCCCTGTTCCTGGATATCATGCTTCTCATAATGTGGCCTAATTATCTTTTTTTAAAACTTTTTTACACTCTTATTGACCTTAAATTCAGCTAAAACCCCCAGGTCCTTTTCATGGACTGTGTTATCTGGTCACACCTCAACCATCTGATGTGGGCATTGTTTTTCCAAAAAGCAACAACAAGAAAAACCCTCAAATATAAGATTTTTTACATGTATTACTGTACCATTTTGTCTTCTCTTCAAGAGCACTCACTGTAAAGTAAATAGAATGTTAATGTCAGAGTCAGGAAAACCTCACTTCCAGGTCTGATATATGCTGGCTGTGCAGCCCTGGGAAATTCATTTAATTTCTTAGGTAGGTCTTTAAGATTATGAAATGCAGAACAGATACCAGTGTACACAGTAGGAGTTTCTTCATGGAGAGTTCCCTATACTAATGAAGCCATAGATTGATTCAAAAGAAAAAAGTGGATACCATGTTCTAGATGGCCAAGATATTTGCCTCTCCTCTAACTTCCTAACTCCTCCTCCTGATTTTCTGGCATGTGCTTCTCTAATATGCCTTCATCCCAGTTACTGACAAAAACGTCAGGCAGTGTGTGGCTAAGGATAACTTCCGCAAGCGTTCCACTTGAAAATACCCTTCAATTCGACATCTTAGCGTGAACTATTGCTGTTCTTGATGTCGCTGGCAGATCTGACTCCACCCGAATAACTGCTATCACGTGGCCCAGGGATGTCAAACTCAAATAGAAATCCATGTTGCCCATATACTCACTTAGAAAATCACAAATTAATATTATCTATGTTGTATTGTACTTTAAAATTTATTTTGTTGAGTATTTCCCAATATCTCACTTTAATATTGATTCAACCCCCAAACAATTATATAATGAGCAAAATATCAGAAAAGGAAAACAACAAATAGTTAATTTTTCACAAGGGATAAAAGACCTTAAGACATATACAGAAATCAGCCTTCACACACAAGAACAGTGGCTGCTCTAAGTGAGTTTGATACCACTGCTCTAGACAGATCTTAAAGATTATAAATGGCAGAGAGTAATAATAATAATAGGTAGCATTTATGTGGCACTTTAAGGCTTTACAAACATTATTTTACTCTCCTGACAATCCTTGAAGGTAAGTGCTATTAATTTTTCCCCATTTTGATGAGGAAAGCAAGACATAGCTTAAGTGACTTTCCCAGGTTCACATAGCTAGTAAGTAGCTGAGAATGCATTTGAACTCAGATCTCCCTGACTCTAAGTTCAATATTCTATGCACGAAGCCGCCTAACTAGCTTCCAACCTGCAATGGTAAAGGAAATTTCCTGATATGGGAATTCCATATATCAAGTCAGTCACTAGTCTACTCTCTATCAGCTCTTAAAAAAGTGGGGATTGCTCCCTCTGGTGGGAGGGGAAATGCCCCACCCAATATAAGTCTCCCAACCTACACTTGAGGTTATTCAGAGACTCTTTTGAAAGTGGAGGACAAAAGGAACCTTCTCCTTGCGCTAGTTTGTGAGCTCAGAAGTCACAGGAAGAGTGGCAAAGGGGACCAATATCAGTAAGAAGGAATCCCTAATCTGACACCCAATGTGGAACCCCAAAGAGAAATGTGACTCCTGCCAGATAAGGAAAACTCTAGAGGGCTTTCTTCTTGAACTCAGGGACAGAAAAAGATCCCACCCTGTCCCAAAGGAGAGTTTTAGCTTTGCCTGAGAACATCTGGCAGTGGAAGACACCATACAACAGGAGTCAGCAATGAGCAAACAGAAGAACATTGAAAAAGCATGGCTGAGGACAGCAGCTGGGAACGATGAGGAAGATGAGTGTTAGAGAATCCATTTGGGATTCAGAGGACTCCAATTCACATCCCAGGTCTCTTTCCAAGGACTACCTATTCAGGTCTGCCTGAAAATCTATATAGATCTCTAGGAGAAAGTTATTTTCTTACAAAAACAAAAACAACAACAAAGGTGAAACTTAGAACTAGATTATTTGGTCCTTTTATCTTGTCTCCTCCCAGTTAGAAATACTTGCACCTCTTTATAGTCAAAGATAGATCTGCAGTTGGGTTCAACATGTTCAAGCCTCAATATAATCTTTGTATGTTTTTAATTAGCTCTGTTTGACTACCACAGGCCCTCTGCTCTGGTCATTTTGCCTTTTGAGCATTTAGCACAATTTTGACCTTGTCACACATACCTCTCCAAGGTGGGTGCTTGCCACACTTCTTACAGTAAATTCTTCAGGCATGAGGGCTGTTTGCTGTGTCAGTGGCAATGTTGTCAGCCCAAAGAAAAGGGAGTTATTTTCTTAGGGTTTTATTTGAAGTTTTATTTTGTTTTATTGGATTTTTCCAATAAAACTTTCCTTCTTTAATTTTGTAGACTGTGTACTTCAAAGGGAAGCTGGTGTCAGTGAATGGAGAGATGCCAGGTTGGGATTTTCCCAGATTTTCTGAGTACAAGCCATGAGCCAGAGAAGTTAGGAATCCCTCAAAAGTAAAACTGGATCCTTTGATTACAAGAACTATGGGCATTAGGGTGATCCCCTAGACCCCACTGCTGAGAGCCAGGTATGTTACATTTCATTCCTCCCCTAGGGTTCCCTGGGACCCTAAAGGGGATTGGGAAGTATCTAGTCTTTGCCATTGAATCAAGCTCCCACAGATTGTGTTGCCTCAATTTAAGGGAAACTTCAGGGAATTTTAGAGAATTTTAGCATTCCAGTTCCATTTAACTACTTAACAGTCAGACTAGCCTTTACAAATAAATATTTATTTCAAAAGTATAGTAAGAACAAATATACAAAGATTCTGCCCCCTCTCCCCCAACACCTAGGGGACATAAACCCTCTCATACTGCGTAAGTCTCTGAGAAAGGGAGGGAAATTAGGTCCACATTTTAATTTCATTCCTATATAGCATTATCTCACCCAGCCCAAAGTCCATTTGGACTTGATCCCAGCACCTTGGCTTCTCAAGGCTTCCCTGCTAGGCTGGCAGCAACATCTAGCCTGGAATCCGGATTCTAAGATCACCTTGGCTCAGGCTCCCTGGTGCAGGATTACTCTCTGCACCTAGAACTACAACAGAGAAATGAAATAAGACCAAAACCCTAAGCCCAGTTTCTCTGGGCCATTGGGGCCTAAAGAAAAGGTGAAAAGTGGCCTTTTTCCCCATCCAACTTAGTCCACAGTGTTCTTGCTGTGGGTGAATCAGACATTTACCCTTGGATGACAACAGAAGAGAGAGACTATGGTAAAGATTCCACCAGTTCCAGGTCCACAGCCAATAGACAAACGCTGCTCCCACCTACATGGTTGATTGGTTAGCTGTTTTCCCTCATACTTGAAGAGAACCAAAGTGATATCACTATGTTGGAGTCAAGGTACAGTCAAGCTATGCCTGATAAGAGCAGTACAAGCTTGGATGGCTCTACCACAGGTTAGGTACAAAGAGTCCATATGAACACCTGGAGTGGAGATGCCTCTGAATTTGTGCATCTCACATTTCTTTTGAGCCATAGCTATTCTGCTTCAGTCATAGAGCACATCACCTTCTGTGATGAGGACATGCCATGCTGGGAGGTCCTGTGCCAGGGTCTCCCATGTCTCACAATTAATTCCAAAGTTCTTCAGAGGGATCTTGAAAGATTGCTTTTTCTGGTTCCCTCATGTAAATGTTTGCCTTGTGTGAGTTCTCCATAAAACAGTCTTTTAGGCAAACATACTTTTGGCACTTCAATGTGGCCAGCCCAACGTGGCCTACCACCCACGTGGTAGGGAAAGGCAGAATGTCAGTCAATAAAAATTTAAGTGCCTACTCTGTTAAAGGCTGGGGAAACAAAGAAAGGCATAAAAGGTGGCTGCCCTCAAGGGGCTCACAGTCTCTTGGGGGAGATGACACATGAAAGGAAGGTAAACAGGGAGAAGAAGTTACCCAAGAAGGAAATGGAAAATGAAGTGTGAGTCTCTGAGATGATTTCATTTTGCAGAATCAATTTCTGGAGATCATGAAGTTCAAGAAAGCAACTGAGTGGGAGCTGATGAGAATTCCCTAGGTGCCTTCTTTAGATGGTAGAACATCACAGAGGAGCTCCCAGACATCCACCTCCAACCCTCTCCAACCAGACGGAGGGAGGGGCCCCAGAGGCAGGGGATGCTGAGTTTCCAAATTGAGTTCATCTTACAGAATGAGTTTCTGGAGATGACGAAGTCCAGGAAAGTAGCAGGGTGGAAAATGATGAGGATAATCCCTTCCTAAAGAATATCTCCTCCCAGAAAGCAAGTCCCTGGCATCTCCCACCTAGATGCCTCCATTTTAGGTGATCTGGGCATGCACTAAAGGCTGGTCACACATACAGGTAAAATTAAACACAAATAAGTAAGACTTTTAAGTCAGTTTGTTTATCTATCACACAGATTTTAAAAATTTGCTGTTAAGCATAACTATCTCTGAACGTCTAAACAGACCCAATCAAAGATTAGAAAGTCAGTATGATACAATGAAAGGAGTATTGGATTTGGCATCCAAGAAAATGGGTTTATATTCTAGGTCTACTGCACACTAACTGTGTGACGTTGGGCAAGTAGCTTGACTTCTTTCTGCCACAGTTTCCTAATTTGCAGAAAGACTGAGATGAATAGATGACCCTTGAGACCCCTTTAAGTTCTAAATGTATGACACTATGATCCTAATATTAGGAGATTTAGGTCCATTTACAATTTAGCAAAATGCTGATACATTGAAAATAAGTCTGATTCCTGTGCAAATATCAACTTACCTCTAATTTAAGATAAATAAAATAAATCAGTGGGAAAAAAATTAAATGATATTACTCAACTTTGGTTCAAGGACTTTGAAAGATAAGGAAAGACAATTGGAATCAGATGAATCCCCAATTACTCTGGAATCTCAGATACCACCTAGAGAGGCAAATGTATACATCCTGTTGGCAATCAGCTGCATGAATCATGCCAGGGAATCTTCAGGCTCTCTCAACCGTGACGAGCCTTTTACTCAGGAATGGACAGTTTGCATTCCAGAAGTAAGAGGAATAGTGATGGAGAGAACTCACGGTCAGAAGGCTTGGAATCTTATCCCAGTTCTTTCACTTACTAGCTGGATCACCACGAGGGATGTATGGGGTGTTTGGGGAGGACTAGCTTCTCTGGTGTGAGGGCTGCTCATTCACATTTGGTGTCCACCTTCACCCCACTCTCACCTGCGTCTCCAGGAAAATGTAGCATGTGCAGCAAACCTGTCTTAGCAGGCGGCCTAAACCAGGTTAAGGGTAACCCACAGGCCTTAAACTTGTCAATGAGTTAAGGGGGTGTCTACCCCAAGCATGTGAAGACTTTCCCCTGACAGAATGGGTGGATGGGACCAATTTGTTCCAACAGAAATGAAAGCAGCTGAAGCAGGCCCTGTGGAGCACTGAGAGCTTGGTCAGGCACTAAATCCACCAAAATCATCCACTGCACCCTAGGCCATCACCATCAGCCTGACTTTTGTCTTGCCACTGGACTTTGACAGCTCTGGAAGCCTCATTTAAATCCGATGCACCTGGAAGTCAAAACATCATCCTGTGATGTCACTGGTTCTCTTTGAAAACGAAGGATAAAGAACATATCAAGTCACTGCCCATTCATGAGCATCAGCTTCCTTATTTGTAAATTGAGTGTATTGGACTGGGTTCCTCATTTGTGGTTTGTGAACTTAGTTATATTTTATAATATTGTGACTACTATTTCAATAAAATTAGTTTCATTAATCATCCTATTATTTTATTTTATGGACTTAAAAAACACAATACTGAGAAAAGGGGTTCATAGGCCTCACCAGATTGCAAAAGGACTTTATGACCCAAAATAGATCAAGAACCTTGGACTAGACAATCTCTCAGCACTCTTAACAATTTTAATATTTGTCTCTGTCATTTTATTTCTTTTAAAAAAGGAAAACATCCTGTAAACTAAAGTGCTATTCAAACGTAAGATAAGATGATTGCTATCAGCGTTTCCCAAAGCATATTTGTCAGAACTTAGGGGTCCCACAAACAGTCCCAAAGATTTCTTGAAGAAATCAGATTGTAATGGGGGTGGGAATCTCTCATGGTATCAAGGAAATAAAAGAATGCTGGGTTTGGACTTAGCAAACCTGGGCTGGAATGGTGGCACTATCATTTGTTGCCTCCATGACATTAGTGGCTTCTCTGGGCTTCAGTTTCCTCATCTATAAACTGAGGGATTTGGGTCCCATCCAGTCCTAAATCTGTAATAAAGACATTCAGCAAACTATCTGTTTAGGAAGAAAAGAAGCATCAGAAAGCGGCCAAAAGTAATTATAAGCCTGAAAAAAGCTGGCATTTTACTGGCCTGCAATCGAACATTGAACATGCCCATCTATATGTGATATAAAATCAGTTGATTATCATTCAGTATCAGAAGACAATATGGATTCCACCAAAAGTTGTTTTAGGACTTTTTTGGGGGGAGGGGGAGTGTTCTTTTGGTTTTTTGTTTTGTTTTAATTGAAAGGTACCACAAGCTGAGAAAATGTGAGAACCTCTGGTTACCACCATGGCACTGGCTGGATTCTCTATGGATGTCTTCAAAATCATGTAGAGAAAAGAGTAAGAGAAAGTTAGTGAGGGGAATGGGCAGAATACGAGGTAACAGCCCAGTTCTGCCCTAAGAGCTTCTTGGTTCCCTCCAACCTTTTTTGGAACATAATAAGTTGAGGTGCAGGTCAATTTTTAAAGAATTCTCGGTGTACTGAATATGACATCTGTACTCTCAGTGCATTCAAAACAAAGGATCAAGGACTTAAGCCTGAAAGGGACCCTAAAGACCATCAATTTCTTGATTTTACAAATGAGAAAAATGAAACATAGAAAATGGCGTAGCTAGTTAGCTTAATTCAGGATTTGAACTCAGGACTTCTGACTCTACTTATAGTCACTCCTCACTGCCTCCTAAAATGTGCAATAGTAGGAACTTCTTACTGCTTATAGGGTTGAAAAGTGAGAATGGTATCTCAATACGGGTAGGAGTAGACCTATCACAGAATGATCACAGGTAGGCAGTTTGGAATCTGCATCCTGGTCATTCTGGGCTTTTCTCTGAAGGGTCACACTCAGGACTTCCTTCCTGTGGCCTTGAGGCCACAAATTTAGGAATCCTCCAACTGAATTCAGTCAAAGGGCCACACTTGAGGACCTAGAGGGCCACATGTGACCTCAAGGCCACAGCTTCCCCACCCCTGCTCTAGACATTGGCCTCATGCTCATTTCTATCCCTAGTACATCCTCTCTTACTGAACTAATCCAAGCCAGTGGCTGATAATCTGTAAATATGTTATTTATGCTGCGATGAACTCTATCACTGACAGTATCACCCCCCCAATGAAAAAAAAAACCTTCAGGGGGTAAAATATAAGGTAAACTCTGTAACCTAGAGTTAAAAGCCCTATGCTACCTGGCTCTGAATCAGTCTTTCTAGCCTTCCTTCACAGGAGAAGCCTTCTACACTCTACACTCTACATTTCAACCAAATGGGGGATACCAGTGGTTCCCTGCACTGTTCCCTGGACTTGGTTATCTCTTAACTCCAACATTCTCACCCCACCCATCACTTCTATAGCTTGCCTAGAATGTACTGCAAAATAAAATTCCTCCTTCTTTATGCCTTTCAGGAGTCTTCTCTTCCTTCAAGATCTAGGTCAGATGCCACCACTTCTATGAAGCCATCCCTAATTTTTCCAGTTAAGAAGTATTCTCTTCTTGCTCAACTTTAGAGCACTCTGCGCACTCCCACCTATGTGTTGAATCCTCACCCTCTCCTGACAGGCAAGAACTTATTTTTTTAATCTTAGAATACTCAGTTCCCAATAATGCATCACATATTAAAGCATTGATACATTTTTGTTAAAGTGACTGCATGAGGGGGTAAGGGGTCCTTCCTGGAGATAAGAAAAATAAACTGGATATGGAAAATGTGTCACTAATAATAAGAACGTCAGGCACTGTAGGGTGCCAAAGAGGAGACTTCAAATCTTCTTATCAACACTGTGCCCTCCCTTCACTTACACACACACACACACACACACACACACACACACACCAGTTCTAAGTATCAAATACACTGGAGATACAAAAAAAATGAAACAATTCCTAATGTCACATTATATTGAGAGAAGGTGGAGAAGACAGAATGCATGCAGAGAAGTACATGCAAAATATGCAAAAAAACTACATAACTAGTAATTGGGTGGGGGTTTGGCATGAACTGCTAAGGTCTCTTGAAATCTGAGCCTTGAAGGGAACTGAGGGTTCCAAGTGTCAGAGGTGAGGAGAGAAAGCATTCCAGTCATGATGGACAGTCTGAGCAAAGGGTCAGAGATGGAATGTCCTATTCGAGGTATAACAAATAGGCCAGTCTGGCTTGAACACAGAGTGCATGACAGGGAGTTATGTGTAATCATCCTGGAAAGAGAGGCTGGATAGAGATTGTGAAGGGTTCTTAATCCAAACAGCGGAGTTTGGATTTCATTAAAGGCAATAGGGAGCTACGGAAACTTCTTGAGGAGGGGAATGGCAGTCAAGCTCATGCTTAAGAAATACCAATTTTGAGATGGTAGACGAGGCTGGAAAGGGACAGAGAGAGACCAATTAGAAGACTATTGCAATAGTACAGGCCAAGGTGGTAAGGACCTGAATGAGAGTAGTTGTGATCTGACCTGAAAAATTAGAATTTTTCAGTAAAACTTGAAAAATTCTATATTTAAACTGCATGTTTATACCTTTAAAAATATGTACACCTAAAGCCTAAGCTGATAATTTCTTATATAAACTTATCTTCATTTTTTATTGACCCACATCTGACCTTGACTTCTAACACATTAACCTTCTTTGTCACAGTCAAACACTCTCAGATGAGCACTTAATGATTCAAACTGTGTTCAAATAGCTAAAGGCACTAGCAAAGTTCTCCTTTTAGAGGAACCTTCAGGGTGAATCAATTTTTAAGGCAGACTCTTCCCCTTCTAGTCTATCTGCTTTGCAAATTATTTTTCTATATATGGAGCTTGTTTGTCTAGGGGCACCCCTGTGCTTAGTATGATTCCTTAAAGACTAATCCTAATCAAGTCTGGAAAGATTTGGTTTACACAAGGGACATGTGCTGGTAAATGTTTAACAACTGGCTGGGGGAAGAAAGGAATGTATGCCCAATACATATCTAAGGATAATCTTGATTATTAACATTTTCTCCATTGCTTTCTTAAGTGCAGACATTCAACAAATCAATAAACCAAGTCCTGATTTGTAATGTTTGCTGATCTTCAAAATGTAAGTGCTCACACTGAAAATTTGTATAGCTACTAGTTCTAGGATGTAACCAAGATGGCAGGGACTCATCTAAACTCTCCCAAATTCCCCTCCAAATAACATTAAAATAATGCCTCAAAGCAAATTCTAAGGTGGCAGAACCAACAAAAGTATAGGGCAAAATAATTTTCTAGTCCAAGACAACTTAGAAGGTTAGCGAGAAAGGGTAAATTCACTGGGTAAAAGTGGAGCACAGTGGAGCACATGCTGTGCCCAGCAAGCCCACAGTAGGCCTTGGAGGAGACTGAAATGGCAGTTTCTGGAGCTCTTGGTGCATAGACAGTAAGGGGATCAGACAACTGGTCAGCAGGAGATCACAGGGAAGCTTTTACTGACACTGAGAGCAGAACTCTGTTGCATTTCTATACATGGTTCCAGGTTGCAGTCCAAAGATAAAAACGAGCACTAGCAGGAACAGAGACTCTAGGAATAGTTCCAGGATGAAAAGGAGCGATTGTGGTTGCTCATAGACTAGAGCACAGACCAGGAGATCTCCTAGATCGTACCACCTTGGAAGAACTAAAAATTAGCAGACCTCCCACAACTAACTGTGAAAGCAGCAGCACACAAAAACCTGAAGCTTGGAACAGCGCCCCCTCCACCCAAGGAGCAGAGTCCAACCTTAACATAAAGTTCAAAGTCAAGAAAACTGGAAGAATGAACCAATCAAAAAAAAACCCTGAACACAGAAATTTACTATTCTGACATGGAAGATCAAAACATAAACTCAGAAGAAGGTAATATCAAAATAGCTACAAATATACAAAAAAGCTGAAAAGCCTCCAAAAAAATGAGAATTGATCTCAGGTTCAAAAAAAATTCCTGGAAGAACTCAAAAAAGGATTTTAAAAATCAAATAAGAGAGGTAGAGGGAAAACTGGAAAAAGAAATGATAATGATACAAGAAAATCATGAAAAAAGAATTAACAGTGTGAGAAGAAAGGCAAAAAATCCACTGAAGCAAAGAGCTCCTTAAAAAGCAAAATTGATCAGGTGGGGAAAAAAATGAACAAAATTTCACTAAAGATCCCCTTAAAAATAGGATTGGCTAAGTGGAAAAGGGGGTAGAAAAAACTCACTGAAGAAAATAATTCCTTAAAAGTTAGAATTGGACAAGTGGAAGCTAATAACTATGTGAACTCAAGAAACAGTAAAACAAAATCAAAAGAATGAAAACATAGAAAAAAATGTAAAATATCTCATTGGAAAAACAACTGACCTGGAAAATAGATCCAGGATAAATAATTTAAGAATTATTGGACTACCTGAGAGCCACAATCACAGAAAAAGCCTAGACATGTTTTAAGAAATTACCAAGGAAAACTGCCCCCAATATCTTAAATCCAGAAAGTAAAATAGAAATTGAAAGAATTTACCAGTTGCTTCCTGAAAGAGATTCAAAAATGAAAACTCACAAGAATATTATAGCCAAATTCCAGAGCTCTCAGGTCCAGGAGAAAATATTGCATGCATCCACAAAAAAACAATTAACAAGATATACCAGGCTCTACATTAAAATATCAAAGGTCTGGGAATATAATAGGTTTGAAGTTAGAAGTCGAGGGAACCATAGAGGTCATCAAATCTGGTTCCCTCATTTTATAAATGGGGAAACTAAGGCCCAGAGAAGTTTAGTAATTTTCGCTGGGGTCATACAGCTTTTATCTAATGCAGCATTTGAACAAAAGTCTTCCTAACTCTTAATCTAATGCTCTATCCACTATACCATGATTCTGACCACAGTGGAAATAATATAGGTTGTGTTTACATAGCTTTGAGCCTTATTAGAACCTAAACCAAGCCCATGGCAAGTTGATAATACATTTGGAGGGAGGTAATACTTTAATTGTTCAAATGTTCTGAATCATAAGCCCATAGATTTGGAGCTGAAAGTAATATTAGAAGAAATTTAGGGCAGGAATGGTGGCACATTTCATGACTCTTCTGCTACTGTGGCTCTTGGATTGAGTGAGTTTGGAAGTTCTGAGCTCCCAGTAGAAGGACTGTGGGGGAGTGGACCAGGCTGCCTAAGGAAGGATGAACTAAAAAAAAAGTGAGAAGGAAAGGGAAGATAATAAGTATTAATTAAGCACCTATTACGTACCAGTCACTGTGCTAAATGTCTTACTAATATTATCTCATTTGATCAAGCAGAAGAAGGCCATTGGCATCAAGGGTCTCGGGATCGTGGAATATTAATGTTGAAAGGTACTTCAGCAGCCATCAAGTACCTCCCATAACCCTCCCCCCAAAATTGATATTAGCAAGCACTTCTATGGTACTTTAAGGTTTGCAAAGCCTTAGGTTTGCAAAATGCTCCTGCAGGCACTACAAGTACACTCTGCACACCTGTCCCTTCTTGAAGACCTCCAGTGAGAGGAAGCCCACCACCTCCTGAGACAGCCCATTCTACTTTGGATCACCTCTAATTAGTGCCTAGTTTTTGCTGAAATCAAGTCTAAATCTGCCTTCTTGTTCCTTTTACCAGTTGTTCCTGACTCTGTGGTTAAACAGAAGGAAGGGGTAAAATAAAAAGCATTTACTAAAAACCTACTATGTGCCAGGAAGTATGCTAAGAACTTTGCAATTATTACCAAATTTGATTCTCACGACTACTCTGAGAGGTAGGTGTTATTATGATCTGGATTTTACAATTGAAGAAACTGGGGCAGACGCAGGTTAAATGACTTGCCCAGGGTCACACTGTTAGCATGTTTGAGGCTGGATTTGAGCTCAGATCTTCCTGATTCCAGGATCCACTGTGTTATGAACACTCCCGATCCCTCTTCCATATCACTGCCCTTCTAATACTTGTACACAGCTATTATATCCTCTCTGAGTCTCCCCCAGCTTAAATATCCTCAGTTCCTTCAATGGATAGGTCATGGCATCAGGGAGGAGAACTCTCTTCTTCCTGGGAAAACCAGTCCTGGAAACCTAAACCATGTGCAGCCAATGGAAATGGAAAACAACCTTTCTCTCTAGGTCTCTTTATGTGACCCCTCTGCTCAGGGTGAAAGAGATGAGCTACTATCTAAGAAAATGCCTGTGGCATCCAACCACCTGGACATATCCCTCAATCACCACCTCCTATACACAAAGCCCCTTGTCAAAGTGACCTTTCAGATATGTCAACACCTGGCCACAGATCATTAGTAAGGCCTCCCTGGCTTCAAGGACCTCCCTGCAGACTGTGAACAAAGGTCAGGGAAAGTGACAGGGCCACAGGCAATACCAGGCAGGAGGGTCCATGTAGATCAGGGAGATTCTCAATAGGGGACACTGAGTATTAACAAAAGAGCACAGATCTTAATCTGGAAGAAACCATTGAAGCTAATTGGCTCAGGTCTCTCATTTTTCCAATCAGGAAACTGAGAAAAAAGGAAGCTGAATACTTTGTTTGAGGTCACAAAAATAATGCCAGAGTCAGAATTTGAACCCAAATCCTTTCATTCTAGAACTAGTGCTCCTTCCACTGTACTAAACAATTTTCATTTATGCTTTTTCTTCTAGGGCCCACTCATACATGAATAAAGAACTGACCCAGGTCAATGACAAGTTTCGTCCTAGCAGGCTTTAACAAAAGTCACTAAAAAGAGGAAATAGAAAAACTGAGAAACCTGGTGCCAAAATTTTTGTCCCTCATCCCTTTTTCACCTGATCTTCTGAGTGCATGGATCTGGTCATGTCAATTCTCTCTTCAGAATGTTGCAATCATTCCCTATCACGTGTTGAGTAAAGTAGTCTCAGACTCCTCCTGGCATTCAAGGTTATCTATAACCTGGCACCATACTACCTTTTCAGGTTTCACTCATAGCTCTTTGTTCTGGATAAAATGGACAATTCTTTATGTATATGCATGTGTGAAGGCTTCTTAGTGTTGGTCACACTTTTCACTAAACATGGAACACTATCACCACCACCCCAACACTCATGTGCACCAAGTGTTCATTTGGTATTAGACAATAAATCTGTAGTGGGCCTAAATGACCATTAATAAAGAGTTTAAATGCCAGAGGACTTTATATTTGATCTTGGAAGAAACAGAATCTCATTGAACAGGGGTATGATATGGTCAAATTTATACAATAAAAAAATCACCTTGGCAACTGAATATAGGATGGATTGGAATGGGGCTTGAGATTAGAGGGGGGAGCCAAGATGGTGGCATAGAAGCAGGAAAACTCTATGGCTCCCCCCATAACCACCTCAAGTACCTATAAAATATGACTCTAAACAAATTTTAGAGCTACACAACCCATAAAGTGACAGAGAGAAACAAATCTCCTGCAGAAGGCAGCCTGGCAGGTGGACAGCATGCTGAGAGCCAGTCTAGCCCCACATGAGCCAGTGGTTTTAGCCCCAGGGAGGCCCTGACCAGCAGCTGTAGGAATGGATTTCAGGAGAGTGGATTACCTGCAGCAGTGGTGGATTCCAGAATTATCAACCCATAAATGCCAAATAAAAAGTGAGAGGTCAATGTAGAACTCTGTTAGAACTGGGGGGGGGGGGGAAGGGGACAGAGGAGCAAGTCTGGACCCTGCCCCCAGAGCTAGAAGTGGCAGAGGTGCAGTGGCCCGGTAGCCACCTCCACATGGCTGCTTCAGAGTTCCTGGCCTGCAAATCATAGGGGGGGCCAAGCAAACATTCAGAGAGTAATTATTCTTGTTTTAACCTGCCTGGATCTGTATCACAGTCTTTGGTGGGGATCCTGAGGTGTGTGACCAGTGAGCCAGAGTTTATGGGGGCTGCAGGGACAGCCCTCTCCTAATAGCTCCAGGAGCTGCAAAAACCCCAGACATTTGGGATAAAGCTCTCCCCTCTGGAAGCAGAGTTCTGCTGTGGCAAAGAGCTCAAAAGTCAAGGAATCAAGTGGCAACATGAGCAAGCAAAGGAAGCAAATCAAGCACAGCAATCCAACTTTAGATTCCTTTTTTGGGGACAAAAAGGATCAAAGCATGGAATGGGAAGAAGACAATGAAGTCAGAACTCCTGCATCAAAAGCTTCTGAGAAAAATATGAACGGGTTACAGGCCATAGAGAGCTCAAGAAAGATTTTAAAAATCAAGAAAGAGAAGTGGAGGAAAATTTGGGAAGAGAAATGAAAATTATGCAAGAAAATCATGAAAAAAGAGAGTCAACAACCTGACTGAAGAAAATAACATCTTAACAATAGATTAACTCAAATGGCAAAAGAGGCCCAAAAAGCCAATGAGGAGAAGAATGCCTTAAAAAGCCAAATTTGCCAGATGGAAAAAGAATTTCAAAAGCTCACTGAAGAGAATAATTCCTTCAGAATTAGACTGGAGCAAATGGAAGCAAATGACTTTAAGAGAAATCAAGATACTAATTAATAGATGCAAACAAATGAAAAAATAGAAGGCAATGTGAAATATCTCATTGGAAAAACAACTGACCTGGAAAAAAGATCCAGCAGAGATAACTTGAAAATTATTGGAGTACCTGAAAGCCATGATCAAAAAAAGAACTTAGAAAGCATCCTTCAAGAAATTCTCAAGGAAAATTGCTTTGATATTTTAGAACCGGAGGGCAAAATAGAACTTGAAAGAATCCACTGATCACCTCTTGAAAAGGATCCCCAAAAGAAAACTCCTAGGAATATTATAGCCAGGTTCTAGAGTTCCCACCTCAAGGAGAAAATATTACAAGCAGCCAAGAAGAAACAATTTGAATATTATGGAAACACAACCAGGATAACACAGGATCTAGCAGCTTCTACATTAAGGGATCTAAGGGCTTGGAATATGATATTCCAGAGGTCAAAGAAGCTAGAATTAAAACCAAGAATCACCTACCCAGCAAAACTGAGTATAATGTTTCAGGGGGAAATATGGTCATTCAATGAAATAGAGGACTTTCGAGCATTCGTGATGAAAAAGCCAGAGTTGAATAGAAAATTTGACACTCAAGAAAAGCATGAGAAGGTAAACAGAGAAAAGAAATCATAAGGAACTTATCAAAGTTGAACTATTTACCTTCCTACATGAAAACATGATAATTGTAACTTATGAAACTTTTCTCAGCATGAGATTAGTTGAAGGGAATATAAATGTGTGTGTGTGTGTATACACACATATATACATACATATATGTCTATATAGGAGGGTATATAGGCATACAAATACATGTGTGAGTGTGTATATATGCATACAGGTATACATAGACAGAGGGCACAGGATCAATTGAATAGGAAGGAATGATATTTAAAAGGTGAAATTGAGAGGTGAGAGAGGAATATAATGAGAGGAGATAGGGAAAAACAGAATGGGGTAAATTATCTCATATAGAAGAGGCAAGGGATAACTGTGACAATGGAGGGGAAGAACAAGAAATCAAAAAGGAATAGGTCAACCTTACTTTCATTGAATTTGGCTTACAGAGGGAATGACATACACACTAAATTGGGTATCTTACAGGAAAGTAGGGGGGAAGAGGATAAGAGGGAGGATGATAGAAGTGAGGGCTGATTGGGGGGAAGGTAGTTAGAAGTACACACTTTTGAAAAGGGACAGGGTCAAAGTAGAAAATAGAACAAATGAGGGGTGGGATAGGATGGAGGGAAATATAGTCAGTCTTTCACAATATATCCACTATGGAAATGTTTTGTGTAACTACCCATGCACAACCTATATTGAATTGCTTATCTTCCCAGTAAGGGTGGGTGACGAGGGAGGAAGGGAAAGAATCTGGAATTCAAAGCTGTAAAATCAAATGTTTTTTTAAAATTATTATTATTATTATTATTTTACATGCAACTGGGAAATAAGATATACAGGAACTTGGGTATGGAGATCCATCTTGCCCTACCAGAAAATGGGAGGAGGGGTAGGGGAGGATATAGGAGAGAGTAGATTGGGGCAGGGGGTATACAGTGGGGGATCGTTGTTCTAGGGTGGAGGGTAGGGGGAAGATGGGGAGAAAATTTGTAACTCAAAATTTTGTGGAAATGAATGATGTAAACTAAAAATAAATATAAAATTTAATTTAAAAAAAGAATGGGGCTTGAGCAGGGCTATACTGGTAAATATTCAACAACCAGTTCTCCAGGGAAAAAATAATATACACAAGGTACTTTTAAGCTTAATTGGTATTATTAAAATTTTCTCCATCACTTTTTTAAGTACTGACAATTAGCAGAAAAATAAATCAAGCCATGATATGTAGTGTTTGTTGATTTCCAAGGTATAAATAAATGCTCACACTAAAAATTTAACAATCAGCTTTCAGGAGGTGGTGCAAGTTGGTGCCAGCACACCAAGACCTATTAGAAAGCTAGTGCAGTAGTCCAAGATACTAACAAAAAGCAATGTTGTGTCTTGGGAAGCATCTCAAAGCCCACTTCACAACAGGCATCCTAAATATAGAAATTCTCCCAAGTTCTTTTCTTGGTCCTTTATCATTTCCATCCTGTTCTTTGACAATCTCTTCAACTGAGACAGTTTCAAATAACACATCCATACAAACCATTCCCAAATACTCACCTCTAGTCAAAGCTGTTTTCTTGACCTATAGACTTACATACTTTAAATTCCACATGTGAAAAATTGAAAGCATCTCCTGCAGACTCAATCACACTTGTCAATGGAATCACCATTCTCCCCAAATACACAAGCATCTTCAGAATCATCTTCAATTTCACTTTTCCCTCATTCCCCATATCTAACTGACTTCAAGTCTTACCAATTCAACCTCCAAAATGTTTTTGTGAATCCATTTCCTCTTTTCCATTCCTGCTCTCCTCATCATCAGATTTTCATTATCTCCCACATGGACTATTACAATAGGTTCTTCGACTGTCTCCCTGACCCCAATCTTGCCTCAATTCTGTGTCTCCCATACATTGCTTACGTATTAATCTTCCTAAAGTATGTCACTCCCTCAGTTACAAATGCTCAATGGATGATCATTCCTACCTAACACAGCCCACACACCTTATCACACTGGTTTCTAAACCTTCTGAAGTAATGTATACCTTTTAAAAAATATCGTCTCCCTCAAACTTCTTTAAAAACCTAGACAAATAATTTTATTTATATTATATTTAAAATTTTTACAATGGAGAAATTTTAACCATGCGATAGGAACAATATATAATATATAAAATGACATGAATTGTCACTGTCTTAAATTCATTAAGATAAGTTAATACGTCTAACATTTAAAGAGACCTCAGAAGTTGTCTAGTCCAATCTCCCCCTTTTACAGATGAAAAACTTGAAAATGTGACTCTCCCAGAGCAATATCTTCTAATTCCAAATTCAGAATTCTTTCATTATGCCATCTTGCCCCTCAAAGGCCAACACAAACACATTACAGTAGCAGGTAGCACCTCTACCTGCCCGGTCTTTAAAACTCTTGTGATGAGACACATTGGATACTAGGATGGAATGGAGTAAGGGTATGAGAGGATGTTATCTCATCTGTGAACAGCAGGTTCCTGGCTATCAGGGCACCATCCAGCTTATCAATATCTTCCTAAAAAGTGGTATCAATTATTTTCTCCATTATTTCCACCCTGGCTTTTCCATTTTGGTCTCTCATTTCATTTCTTCTAGCTACTATTATAATCCTTATCACAAAGACATTTTTTTCTTCTTTTTCTTCTTTTATTTGGACTTCTTGGGAAATCCTCTGGATTTACTAGCTGGGAATTTCTCAGTTCAAAGTGTTTCTTCATAGTATTCAGCACTCTCATTGTCTAGATTGGAGGTATCTGTGGATGGGTTAAGCTTGATTGAATAGCATGGAAAGGCCCTGCCAATTCTGAGTGTGTGACCATGAGGAGGACCCTCCCTCTATTAAGGGACTCTAGGGCTGCTTCAGCTAGGGGCTCTTTCCCCAGGGCTCCAGGGTTTCCCCTTGTATTAGGCCTTTCGTCTCTATGGTGGCATCTAGGTGGCACAGTGCATAATGTGGTGGCGCCAGACTTGGAATCAGGAAGACTCATCTTCATAAGTTCAAATCCAGTCTCAGACACTTACTAGCTATATGACCATAGGCAAGTCACTTATCCCTGTTTGCCTTAGCTCCTCATCTGTAAAATGAGCTAGAAAAGAAAATGACAAACCACTCCAGTGTCTTTGCCAAAAAAACCTCAAATAGAGTCACAAAGAATTGGACAGAACTGAACAACAATGACTCTGCTGTTTGGGGGCTTCCACAGACTGGTCTTTGTCTAGGGCCCTTTTGCCACTGGGCTTGGGGATTAGAACCCCTCTCCAGTTGTCCCAGGGCTGCTTTCTACTATGATCTTCATGCACCTGGGCTATTCAGCCTCAGGTCTCACCACAAGAGTTTAGTGATCTTTCTATACATCCCTGGACCAAGTAGAAGAGTCTACAAATCTATTTCTTTTTTATACTAGTGAATTTTTAAAGCTTTACTAGTGTGTCAGTGGGGCATTTGGCACCCTCAATCTAGATCCTAAATGCCAACATTTTCCCCAAGTAATGCTTTTCTTTTTCATTCATTTCTTTTCTTTTTTTGGTTGAAACAGAAACTTTGTTGTATATATACTAAAGTTTTCAGCCAAGATCAAAGTCATAAATAGCATCTTCTCTGGGCTGGGTTGTTTATCTGCCATAGCCTAAAATCATTTTAGCTTTCTTAATGGCCTTATCAATCATCAACCAATAAACACTTTTTAAGCACCTACTGTGTGTCATGTACTGTGCCAGCTCTGAGGATATAAAAAGAGGTAAAAGATAGTCCCTTCCCTCAAAGACTCATTACTGAGCTTAAAGCCACCTAAACATTTTTGATCTATCCCAGAACTGCTAGCCAGCTCAATCTCTCCTATTTTCAACTCAAAGTGAAAAAGTGTATTAGGAGATGGATAGAGTGCTAAATCTATAGTCAAGAAAACCTGGAATCAAATCCTGCCTTAGATACTTATTAGCTATGTGACTCTGAGCGTGGCACACAAACTTTCTGTGCTTCAATTTTCTCATCTGTAATATCAAGATATTAGGAGACTAATTGGGACATGTCTGCTGCTAAAATGACAAAGACTTGGGCCATTCTCTCCAGAGCTAAGACTCAGAAAGCAAGCTGTGCCCTAAGCATGGCATAACTACAATCCTTTTCACTTCTGGATGGTCTCAGTCACAGCAAAATTCCAGAATTGTTTCATATAATTATTGCATTGCTTTGACCAACACAAGGTGTTCTTTGAGCTTGGACAAGCACCAGAGAAGTGCTCGTATTCTGGTCATGAAGCCCTGCTGTGAATCAAACTTGTCTCATGGTTGCTATTACCCCTCATTGTCAGAGCTACAACTGACTGCACAGCCATTGGTCTAAGAATTGAGATTTGGTGACATTAAGGCTGGTCTCCTCCCCGCACTAGGGGTGGGGTCCCAGCATGTGTCCTTGCTTGCAAGCCATTTCCATCACTTTGAAGTTAAACTTCTGTTTGATCCTTGACTATCCTGTGTCTAGCTGCTCTGTTCAGCTCCAGCCACCCATAGGTTAGAGGCCAGTTCTATCCCATTAACAGTACAATAAGGATGTTGAACTAGATTGACTACTTGAGTCCTTCTAGCTACAATCAAACCCACCCAAGATGGCAGACAATAACACCTGTAAAAACCACTTCACAGAGTTGTGAGGCTCAGATAAGGAAATCTTTGTCTTACAATGACTGGGGGTTGAAAAAGAGAATGACTTACTACTTTCTCTTTGTGATCATCATATGGGTAGCCACTCTTTCCCAATTCCTCCTTTCTGGTATGACTCTCCATGACCCAGTGGAGAAGTTTCCTGACATGTGTTGGAGGAAATGAGGCAAAAAGAAGGGAGATTTTCCTCAGGCCAGCAGGTTCAAAAGGCTTTTCCTCCTGTTTCTCCCCTATCTAGCTTCCTTCCTTCTAACACTATTGGCTCCTTTGTGTCGATGGGAGTCGTGAGGATCATTATTAATTTAATCTTTCCTCTGCTTTGGGAAAATTATAATTGTACTGGGGACCATCGCACTTGACTGCCATGGAACATTCTGAGTGACCATTTCTGGTTCTAATTGACCATGCGGAAATTTTGTGGGGACTGCTTCCAGCCATGCGTAGCTGGTCATTAAGGGGTTTGCACTGAGATGGCTTTGACTCTCCCATATGACAAGTAGTACTCTCTGTGCTCTTTTTTATGCGGCCACATATGGATTAAATTAAGTGAGCTTGTGCCATAAGCTCATTGCTGCTCTTTCTACCTTATTTTTCTTTTTCTGAGTAGACACACTTCTTAAGGTGGGCATGCCTAGGCTTGTAGGAATCCTTATGTGTTTGAGAGGTCCTGAGGTCCTGGACCTAACGAC
>CM053584.1:102143280-102167519 GCA_028627135.1 Pseudochirops cupreus
TGAACAGCAGCTTGATTACCACAATGGCAGGATTGGGATGGTGTTATAGGAATCTGAAGATCTTCCCTGCCCCTGGGCCCTTTGCTAAAGTGGCTATGTGACTCTGAGAACCTTCCCTGATTTGAAAATATACTCTGCCCCTAATAGGCTGAATGTGGTCACATGGAGCCTGCGGTGGGAGGCTTGTTTTTCGGGAATGCCCATGCCTTATTACTTTGTGATTGGGCAGTGGGTCAAGAGGGCTGTGACAGTCTTTGAGCCAGGGAAAGGCTATATATACGCCCTGGTGTGAAGTTTTGCTTTGGAGCTCACTTTGAGAAGAGTTGTGTGATTTGGCCAGATGAGACTCTGGGAAGCCGTTGAGCCCCCCGGCTGTGAAAAACCCAGATGTTGGTGCTTCTCTCTCTGGTAACTGACTAGGTATGGATGTAATGGTCAGACACTGGAAGCCCATCTACTGATCTGTTTCTTTGACTGCTTGTAACTTCTGTTTTTATTCTGTTTGTATTCTCTGAAGTTCAGGGTGCTGACTTTTCCCCCTGAACTAGGTAAATGATATTTGTTTGATTGATTAAAGTAAGATTGTTAACCCATTTTGAGTTGCTTTCCTTTAGAAAAGCAGATCTAAGAACCTGTGCTAGCAGCTGCCCTGGGTATGCTAAGGTGCTTGCTGATACAGATGGTAGCAGAAAGGCTCCTGAACAAGAGAGAATGGCCCAAGCCTTTGTCATTTTACCAGTAGATATATCCCATGAGTGGTTTGTACAGTGTCAGCCCAAGGTGAAATGAAAAGTGTCTAAGTATCAGTCTTGCAAATTGCTTTGTGGTCTAATAAGTTTTGAGTGTCAGGTTCCTCAAAGTCTGCAGCAATAGTTAGAAGTTATCATTTCCTGTTAATGAATGTTTATAAGTCTTTTATGTTTAGTATTTCTTGTATGTGCAGGAATAAATTATCTTTCCCTTATATATGATTCATATTATACTGTACACTGAATATCTTTTAAATTCCCCCTTTCTTTTTTGAGGAGTCCTTAAAAGTGAACCATCAGGGAAATCATCCCCAGAATACCAGGGTGGGGGATTTAACTAGTCAAGGAATATGAGTAAAGGGAGTCTAGTCTATTCATTAGAATCAGTTCCCCAGGACTGAACCCAGTCTAAACCACATGATTATGTACAAAACAAAGAATGATCTTTAATGAAGGAGAATAATGCTTATCAATAAAATCTCTTTGGTTCATCTCAAGGTTCTAGCTAGAGGTGAGAGACAAGGGGGGAAGCCAGGAGAAGGAGGAGGAACCAGCAAATTAGAAAGAGACTGTCTTCTCTCTTCCTTTGTCCCAGCTCAACAATAGACTCTTTTCCCATAGTTTCTTTTATTCCATCCCCCCCCCCAAAAAAAAACACCCACACACTAAAATATATCCTATAGAAACGGGTTTCTTTTTGAGAATGTATAGCCAATGGAGAAACTGAAGAGACTTTTTCCCCCCAAGGAAATAAGGAATAGGATATAGGCTCAATGAGAAATAAGACAAAGAGGTAACACCATTCTCTTCCCCACAACTAGGAAGTAGGTATGGTCTCTTCTTTTTGTCTTGGCATTCTCTCACCTTTGAGTTCTTGGTCACTTCTACAACAGCAATAAGTAGCAGTAGCAGTGACATTAAGAGATAAGAGGACTCACTAGTCCTATGAGCCATGGAATCATATACTGTTTCAATATATTGCTCATCTCTCACTTGTTGGGAGATTTCCCCTCACCCCCTTCTTCCTGACTAGGTGAGAAGGGAATTATCTTTTCCTGGGGTAGGCACAATCCATAAGGTCCTTGGATCAGAATACAGATGATTTATAATTCATCCTTTAGACTTCTACCCCAGCTGCATTCCAACTCCCTTGGACAAAGTGGTAGGGAGAGTTACATTCGTAGAGTCCTTTGCAAACTTTAAGATGCTGCATAAGTGTCAGTTATAGTTATTAAACTGATTTTGAACACCATTTCCAACATACATGGTTTTGCTCATATGCCTGGAATTCCTTACCTCAACCAAAACACAGACAATTTCTTTCATTGTCAACAAAGTCCATTGAGAGTAGCAGTTCTCAAACTTTTTGGTCTTATTTGGCCTCAGCCTTTTACATTCTTAAAATTATTGAGGATCCCCCAAAGAGTTTTTGTTTATGTGGGCAATATCTGTCGGCAGATTAGATATTCAAACATTTTAATGCAATTTGAGTCCCCAAACCCATTGATATGGGGCTCTCTCCTTATTGGTGGAGATCAATGCCCCATGCCTGTGTGAGGGGCAGGGTAGAGTTGTTAAGAGCAGAAGAGTGGAGAGCTTTTTAGTTTTCTTTGAATCAATGAGTCTTTTTGGACTCTGAGTGCTTCTGGCTTGCAGCTTCAAGAGAGAGAAAATGGACAATGCCAATCCCACTTCAAGTTGCTGAAAGCAATGATTCTGGGAAGAAACTGACATAAGAACAGCTGGAAGTCTTAATCAGATCCCTATCCCCAGTTTGCCACAATAGACTTTAGAGAATTTCCCCCTGGGAAACTGGGACTCTTGGCTGAGCTGAGTTATCTCACTCCCAATGGGTAAGTTTCTTTATTGTCTGGTCAATAGTCTATGTATACTGTCTCTGATTTCTGTTTTGCTATCAGCTTGGAAAAATGGACTTCTCTGATACTTGCTATGCATATTCATTGTAGAACTGGTATTTGGTGGGGAGTTAAACCTTGATATAAAGCTTGGCTCCTCCTTTCCCCATTAATGAATGAGAAGTTCTGCTTGAACCTGAAAAACCACATCCCGCTTAGACTAACAGTGATTAAGAAAGCAGGTGGATATAATTCTAGCCCGGGACACTCCACCACCTTTCTCTGAGGAGAGCAGAGTGGCCAGGCTTCTGGCCCCAAGTACCTGCTTCCCATCCTGGCAGGATTTAAAATCTTCCTTGTAGAAGAGTGGGGAAAGAAGAGGGTAAGAGAGGTCTATTCTGCCTCCCTTCAAGCCACAGGAAGACACCCTTGTGCTATGTGTAGGGGACAGCCCTCACTACACTAAAATTATTATGAAAATAATTTTAACCACACAGACTCCCTGAAAGGATTTTGGTGACTTGGGCCTAACTTTGAGAACTGCTGATCTAGAATTTTCCTAATATTTCTATCAGGATTTTGTCTATAATTCTCAAATTTTATCTATGATATAATTGGCCTGGTTCAGTGTTATTTTTTTAAGAAGTCATCCTTATCTCCCCCCCCACACCCCAACAAGAAGCAATCCCTTGCTTTCCTCTGAACCTCCATAGCATTTTTTTCATACCTCCCTTATGGCACTTATTATGTTCTTGGCTACATTTAGTTATGCAGGTATTGTTAGAGTTTATTGCCTCTTCCTATGCTGTAAATTCCTTATGGATAGAGACTAGGTCTTCTTGACAATAGGTCAACCTTTAAGATTTGCAATAGCTTTACACACTTCATTTGAACTTCACAACGACCCTGTGAAATCAGCACTACAGGTATGATTGTTCCCATTTTACAGATAAGGACTCTGAGGCTCTAAGGTGTGAAGTGGCTTCCCCAGGAGGGAGAAAAGAAGCATTTGGAATGTGTCAGGCACTGGTTGAAATGCTTTACAAATCTCATGTGAGATCATCTCGTCTCATTTGATCCTTACAATAACCCTGGGAGGTAGGTGCTATTACTAATTCCCATTTTACAAAAGCCAACAGAGATCATGTGACTTGCCCAGGATCACACAGCTAGGAAATCTCTGAAACAGGATTTGAACACAGGTCTTCTTGACAACAGTCCCAAGTGCTATATCTACTGCCACCTAGCTGCCAGATAGAATACTCAGGCAACCCTCCAGGTGAAATTCCCATTCTGGTCTCCACTAATTCCTTGTCCTTCCATTCTTTCAACTACCATACATACCATCCTTCCTTTCATTATTCACCATCATATGCCCCCCAAAGAATCTAAAAAAGCATATCTTAACCAGTAGAGGATTGATAAATACTGGCTGAATGAATGGATGATTATATTAATGAATGGAATGTTTAACCTTTAAATTTAGATTCAAGGGGAATGATTATATTTTTTGATTTCCAAGAGTGAGTCTGACTGTCTGAGAGTTCCAGATACACAGGAGGTAGCTCAAAATCCAAAGTATGAAGGAAATCTTTGATTATATAATTTTTGACTCCAGTCCCCTAATAGATTGTGCCTGAGACAGTTATCCTTCTCATCCTACTTCAAAGCAGTTCCCCAATAGTCATTTTAATTTGACTAAAGAAAACCTCACAAAAATGCCTGTTACTGATATAAGATATTTTATTTTAAAATTCACTATTATGCTTTCCAAGTGAACCATAATGCAAAGAGCTTCTCAATTATTTTGTAGCTATAATTTCAGTAAAAATATTAGGAAATACAATTAATCATTTCTGTGGAATATGGCCACCAACATTTGAGAACCAAGCCGTTGCCCTGAAGTTATTATCTTAAGGGAAACGAAAACCAAAATCCTAAAAAGTATTGATGGAGAAAAAAAATACTTTATAAAGGGATTTAATCCTAAAGTTTTCAACCTCATCTAGTCATTTAAAGATAGATTTGAAGCTAAAAGGCAACTAATGGAATGCCTTCATTTTATGGATAAGGAACCTGAGATTCCAAGAGGCTGAATTGTTTACTTGAGGTCACACAAGTAGTACAGAACAGAGCCAGGATAGAAATCCAAGTGTTCTGATAAAAAATCTGGCATCTCTTTTCATTTGACCACAAGGCTCCTGAATAGAACCTAGATATCCAGGGGATCAGGCAAGAATGCCAGTTGGTAAAGAGGCTAGAGTGCCTGATATAACATCAAGAAAATCCTGCCTCATATTCTTATTAGCTGTATGATGCTTTGTGATTTGTTCTCAGTTTCTTAATCTCTAAGATGGGTTTAATACCTATAGTGCTTACCTTATGGGGTCATTGTGAGGATGAAATGAGGTAATGTATATAAAATATTTTCTAAACCCTCTAATGCAAGGATATGTCATCTCAGTAACCAAATTGTTACGTTTTTGATGGGTGTGTTTTATACTTTGGATATTAGCTAGCTTTATATATTAAGGCTTGATTTTATTTTTTTATTATTTTTATTATTTTATTATTTTATTGAGTGTCTAGACCAGTGGTTCTCAACCTTCCTAATGCCACGACCCTTTAATACTCATATGTGGGCGTATCTGCATGTGGGCAGACCCGCCTGGAGACGGATAGAGGAGCGGTGTCTAGGTTCCTAAGACCATTGGAAATATGTGTTTTCTGACGTTCTGACGTGACCCCTGTGACCCCTGGGAAAGGATCATTCAACCCCCAAAGGGGTCGCGACCCACAGGTTGAGAACCACTGGTCTAGACTTAAGAAAGTAATGGAGAAAAATGGTAGTAACACAAATTAAACTTAAAAGTATGTGCTGGGTACCTTTTTCTTTTTTTTTTCCAGAGAGCTGATTGTTAAGCATTTACCAGCATGCCCTATACATGGTTAACTGATATTATTATTGCCCCTGACTCACAAAACACTTTTTATTGTAAAATCAACTTACTTTGTTCTATAGAAAAGACAATTGAGGCCAGGAAAGCTATGTGACTTAATTGAGTTAGTGTAAGTAGTTAATGGTAAAACTCAGATCCAAAGTTAGGTCTCCTCACTCCCCATCCAGGACTGTCTATTACTATGTACTATTGGAATCCCAAGAGAAATCAGACGAGCTTAGATCATAGATTCAGAGCTCAAAAGGATCTTAGAAGTCAGTCCAATCTCATTTTACAGACGGGGAAACTGCTCCATGCTGACTCTGCTGAGGAAATAGAAGAACTCAAAAGCCGAATATTTACACTGTACCTTTCAATCAAAATCCCTCAGTCTTCATGTAAGTATCCTGGGTTCAGCTGCTCAGGCAAGTCATCAGGAGGACTGGAAATAGGCTGTAATTCACTCATTCTCACGAGCATTTATATTAAAGTATAAATGGCTGCACGGGCTTGCATTGAAACAAACAAAAGAAATCAGCTATGTGTGCAGGTTGCTTGTCTCTACAGCACTCCATTTCAATTATCTTGATTCATATTGAATTGTTCCATCTCCCTTTAGAGAGTCTCAGCTTCTAGGAAACACTGACAAAGAAAGGAAGAAGAAAGAAGGGAAGGGAAGGGGAGGGGAGGGGAATGGAGGGGAGGGGAGAGAGGGCAGGGAAGGGGAGAGAGGGCAGGTGAGGGGAGGGGAGAGAGTGCAGGGGAGGGGAGGGGAGAAAAAGGAAGGGAAGGGACCCAAAGAATAAATCGATACAAACACATGATCCAAAATTCTTTCATTGTTTATCCTGGTCCTTATCTATACCAAATGGCATCCAACTGCCTTCTCATCTTGTGTTTGTTAAATAATTATGCATATTATCATCTTGATTGAAGCAGGAGCCAGAGCTCACTATTCACACCTACAGGCTGGGCACCTCCCCAAGGACTAGAGGGTCAAAAACAACCCTCAACACTGTCCCTATAGTGTACTGTCCACCATGCTGTGGGCCCTTTGCCATGTTCTGCCATGTTGAGTTCTGGAAATGTATCTTCTTTAAAACATCTGTGAATCACTCAAAAGGGTCCCTGGAACTGCCCTAGAAACTAAAGGGTTTGGAGTTTTAGTTTAGTTACACAGAGTCCCTGGTCACACAGGTTTCCCATGCAATAGATAGACAAGACAAATGAGCAGAGGTAAGAGGTAAATCCTTCTGTAGATAAAGTGAAGGAATAAGATCTTGCCCCCAAATTTGAATCTATTTCAGAAGGAGCAATGGATGGTGAGCTGGAATTGGAGTCAGTAAGATGTGAGTTCAGATCTGGCCTCCAACACTAGGTCAGTTGCCTTATGTGTAAAGTAAGATGGTTGTATTTGATGGCCCAAGAGATCCCTTTGAGTTCTAAATATATAACACTATGGTTTATGTTTCCAGTAAGGGATGGGTTAGATGACCTCTAAGAACTCTTCCAACACTGGGATTTTGTAATTCTATGAACAGAACCAACCATTAATACTCAATACTTGTTACAATCTAGGAAAAAAAAGCCTCTGATCATTTTTCCACAGATTATCTATTCCCCAGTCACATCCCCTCCTCTCTTGTTTCTTTTGCTCTGTCCTTTCTCTGAAACATTCTCCCAATCACAACCTCACCCCCAAATCTGGAAATCTACAGTTTCTTAGCTGATTGGTGCTTCCAAAACTAACCTATGGTCTCAGCGTGATGGAAATAAATCAGACCAGCTAGCATAGTGAACCAGACAAATTGCTCAACTTGGAGTCAGGATATTCTGAGTTCAAAATCCTGGCTCAAACACTCTATGGACTGTGTGCTAAATCATTTCACACCTTAGGCCTCCATTTCCTCTTCTGTTAAATGAGTAGGCTGTACTCACTGACTTCTGAGTATCCTTCCAACTCTTAATCAAAATCTATGATCCCATAATCTTCCTCCCCTCTTCATAAAAATACCCAAGTGGCCCAGATCTAGAATCAGCCCTGACACCCAAGTTGATAACAACAATAATAGCCAAAATTTACATGAACACTTCGAGGTTTACAAAGCACTGTACATATGTTATATCATGTGATTCTTTGAGGTATCATTAGCATCCTCATTTTAAAATTGAGGGAACTGAGGCTGGGAGAGATCACATAAATAATGAGAATCTGAAGCAGGATTTGAACCTAAGTCTTCTTGAACCAATGTGAATCACTCTATCCATTAAACCATGCTGCCTCTAAGAATTGTACTGATCCCACACTACCCAAATGGCCATGAAGTATGGCCTCAGTCATCCTAGATCCTCATAGGGACCAACTTGTAATCAGAAAGACTTGAGTCTGAATCTTGCAGTTTCATCCTGGTCTAGTCACTTGATCTCTCTTAGACTGTTTGTCCATCTGTAAAAGGGAGTGGTTGGACCGTGTAGCCTCTAAGATTCCTTTAAGCTCTAAACCCATGGTTCTATGAACCTAAGGAGCTCTTCTCTTTATGATGGTCTGAACAGCATCCTTCTCAGCCCCTGGCAACACCTCTGGTTGCATCCCCTCCCTCTTTGGAGGTGTTAGTATTAGTTGCAATAGGAATGGGAGAGTGGAGAGGGCTTGCCCCAGGTTGGAGGAGTCAAATCTATCCCTACTGTGAAGTGATGAAATAATACATGAGTTTGAAGTGTTGGTTGGTCCTGGCCTCAGAATAAAGAGAGGATCTGGTGCTATCCTAGTACCCTTCCCTTGTTGACCCTGCCTCATCCCCAAGTCCCTTGGGTGCCTTGACTTAAGCAACGTGCACTTCCCATGGGGATTTTCCCTTGAACATGGCAGATAAAGAGGCCTATTCCTCTGCTTTGAGTGACTCATCTAAATTCTTCTGCAAAATCCTTTTTATTCCCAGAAATAGATTTTGATACTGCCTCCCCTGGGACCTAGCTTGGAACAGGTCCATGCTGGTTATACTATACTTAATAATACTAGGACTGTCTTTTGTATGCATAGATAATGATCTGGACCCTACCCCCATCAGCCCAGCATGGACTTTGAGCATTTCCTCCAGTCTTGGGAAGGAATTTGCAATAAGTGACCCACATTATCTTAGAGTTCACATCTCTGGTGAATAATCCCATTTTTTAGGATGGATGGCTATGAATTCCAGGATTTAAAGCTAGAAGGGACCTTCAAGGCCATCCAGGTCAACTGGTCCAGACTGTGGCCATGGAAAAGAGCAAAGTCAACATGGAGCTAGAAATGTGGTCTCCTTAGCATTGTTCTCTATCCAAATGAGCCCACCTGAAGAAACATACAAGGAGCATAATAGGCTAAATTCCTCCGTTCTCTTCCCTTAGACAGGCCTACACTCCTGAGACTAGAGATGACTTTCCTAAAAGCAAACTCTCTCCTAAACAGGTGGACTGTTGGCCTACTCAAACCACCTCACATGGCTGTTATGGGGGAATTGGTTTGTTTTAAAGTTCTATATAAATATGGAAAGGCAGTATTGCATAGTGCCTAGATGCATGATGTCAAAGGGATGAAGGGTCAAGTTCAAGTCTTTTCTCAAATATGGTATCTATAGACCCCCAGACAATCCTCTTAAATTGTTACAGACAAGTTGCTTATCTGCATCAAAATCACCTCTGGATCAAATAAATTTACATCTATAAACATCCATGTGTTAATGCAACAACTATTCATGCTAAGTAGTATGTTCATACTAAGTCCTGCCCGCAGAAGGACCCTCTGAGATAGACAATGCAAGGACCACTACCCTCATTTTACAAATGACCAAACTGAACAGGGAGATTGAGTAACTTTCCCATGGTTACACAAGTAATGAGCATCAGAGCAGGGATTTGTACACTCATGTCCTGACTTCAAGGTTAGCATTCTGTCCTTAGCATTGACATAGGACTGTAAGGCTTGCAAAGTTCTTTACACACATTGGCTCATCTGATCATCACAGTAACCTATGAAGGTGGATGTTATCATCATCATCATTGTTACTACTCCCACTTTATGGATGAAGAAACTGAAGTTGGGAGAGGTTTAATATCTTGCCAAGTGTCACACATCTAGCATGCATCTAAGACAGGATTCAAACTCAGATCTTCCTGATTCCAAATCCAGTACACCATCCCCCTGAAGCATCTAGTTGCCTAATATCTGTTGCCCTGTTGCTGTTGCTACTGCTGCTATAAATAAGGAGGGGAGAAGGAGGAAGAGGAAGAGGAAGAGGAAGAGGAGAAGAAGGAGAAGGAGAAGAAGGAGAAGAAGAAGGAGAAGAAGGAGGAGAAGAAGAAGAAGAGGAAGAAGAAGAAGAAGAAGAAGAAGAAGAAGAAGAAGAAGAAGAAGAAGAAAGAGGAAAAGAAGAAATGAAGGAGGAAGAAGAGGAGGAAGAAGAGGAGGAGGAAGAAGAGAATAACTACAACATCAAACAACAACAGCTATTGCTCTAAATGTATTGAAATGCCTTTTTCAGTAGTAAACTGAATTTGGAGCAAGATTTCAAATCACAGGAGAAAAGTCAACCTTGTTGCTATAGAGTCATACATTGCCTTTAGACCCTAAATAGTATTACCCAGATAAGCCAATTACTTAATTTACCATGCTTGATGCCAAATGACTATGAGGGCAGTTCCAAAAGAAATGTCCCCAAAATGTTTTGAACAGTGGTGGCATGATTGCGGTGGAGATGTAGCAAACTACAGTGAATAGGATGCTGACCTAGATTCAGGAAGACCTAGGTTTGGCTCCCAATCTTTACACTAGCTGTGTGCTAGTGGGGAAGTAACTTAACCCCTCTGAGCCTCAGTTTCCTTATCTGTAAAATGGGATTGATTAACTACAGTACTTAACCCCCAGCGGTTGTGATACTCATACCAAGAATGTATGCAAAGTTCAGTATTAGTGTCAGCTAATAAAGTATGGAAGAACTCATTTGGAAGAATGACTTCAGGAATATTTTTAATGCCATTATGTTACTTTATACCTTGCATAAGGAATAGGTCAAGTAAAGTTCCAGAAGTGTTGAAACTACTGCCCCAATAGAGAATCCGTTTTAGGAGACATCTGAGGATCAAGGACCTAGGACGGTGTTGTAAATGGATTTTCCTTCCTCTACTTCTTACCAACACTTAGAATCCCTTTAAGTGCTTGGGTTTATATATAGGAATTTCAGTGCAGGTATGACCTCTCAGTACATCTGCTAGAAGGAAGATTTCTGGATTTGCATGTGTTAAGCTTTAATAAGCTATGGACTAGAGAGACCTATGTCCTAGTTTTGTTAAATGGAGTTGTGATGCTGTGGTTTGATGAGGTATGGGTGTGACCTGCTTCAAGAGTCCAGCCTCCAAGGATCTTAATGATTTTCTTTTCTCCTAATTTGCTCTGAGTATGACACTGGGGAAGAGCCAATCTACCTTCTAAAAATATATTTAAGATGTCTAGTCAAGAAGCCTAGATAGAATCCATTTCCCTCAGCTGATGTAACTAATGTCACAGCACAAATAAATAGAATTGTGACCCCACTTAATGAAAAGAGCCAAAGGAAGCTGGAGACACCACTAAGGGAAGGTGCCAATCCAGGACCACTGGGGAACACAACCAGCAGCTGCTATCTCTGTCACTGGTTTTGGTGGGGCTTTTGGGGGGAGGGGTGTCGCTGTAATGATTCCGTACTAAGTTCCAGTAATAAATAAACAACCATTTAAAAATACTAATGCAAAAGTGAAACAGTCCCTTCACACAAAGAGCTTAAATTCCAACTTGCTAAACATGCTTTAAAAGCCCAATCAATCAGTCAGTCAGTAGTAATTAAGCATCTCCTATGTGCCAGACACAGTGCTAGGTGGTGGAATTTAAAGATAAAAGTAAAACCGGCCCTGACCTCCTGGAGCTTGTATTCTAACAGGGAAGACAACATGCACCTATTCAGGTGCGTGCGTGCGTGCGTGTGTGTGTGTGTGTGTGTGTGTGTGTGTGTGTGTGTACAACTACCAACCAGTTCTGGAAACTACCCCTATAAATTTCTAAACCAAAGTCTCTCTCCTTAGCTACCACTTCCCATACATATGGGATCTCCCCCAACTAAAATGTTAGCTCCTTGAGGGGCAAGGATGATTTTCACCTATGCATTTATAGACCTCAGAGCTTAATACAATGCAGATATACACTGAGCATTTAATAAATGTTTTTTCATTCATTCATTCCTAAGGCAGCTCTTTCCACTCTGGGATCATTCGTATTGATTCATTTTTTTTTCAAGCCTAAACTTACCTCTTTGCAACTTCCAAACTTTATTAGAAATTCCTAAATTTCTTGTAGCTATACGAAGGGGGAAAAAGATGGTCAAGAGAAGTTCCATGAAGTTGGTGGCTAGTGGATAGATTTCAGTACTGCTCTTCCTCAAATCCTTAAAATTACCAATGTCTAAGGGCTAAATGTGGTAACCTTGGAGCTAACATCAAAATAAACCATTGGCTAATGATTTAGCATTAAAAATCTGAAGCTAGAAGGGACTTCAGAGGCCATACAATCCAGCCGTTCCATTTTACAGGTGAAGAAACTGAGGTCCAGGAAGAATAAATGAATTGTGCAAGGTCGTGCAGGAAACAAGCAAAAAGAAGACTTGAACACAGGATCCCTTAATTTACAGTCAGTACTCATTCCCCTGTACAGTAATGCCTTATTTTCTCTAAACCTTTATTTAGCCCCTACTTGATGTGAGATGGGCAGCTAGTTGGCATGATGGATAGAGCAAGGGCTTAGAATCAGGAAGACTCATCTTCATGAGTTCAAATCTGGCATCAGACACTTACTAGCTGTGAGACCCTGAGCAAGTCACTTAACTCTATTTGCCTCAGTTTCTCATATGCAAAATGGTCTAGAGAAGGAAATGTGGTATCTTTGCCAAGAAAACCCCACAATGGGGTCACAAAGAATCGGACATGACTGAACAAGTCAACAACAATGATAACATATCTGAGATAAGAAGTAACCCATCATACTGGTTAGAAAGCCAGCCTGGAAACCAGGGCAAAAGGGATTCAAGTCTGGCCTGTGGAACATTTTGGTTGAGTGATCCTGGGCAAATCCCTTTGTTTCTCAAAGCTTCACACACAATGTTCCAAGAATTTAAATTACAGAACAGTTGTCTACCTTCATTAAATATAAAGAGATTTTACCTCTCCTTCCCATTCCCCCACCCAGGAGTTTCCCTATACTAATGAAATCATAGATCCAGAAAAAAAAACTAAGAAATAATGTTGAACACTAGGGATGTAAGGATTAAACAAAAGAAAAAGAAACAACATAGTTCTCTGGAACCTTAAAGGCTAGTCGGAGAACATGACATGTATAAAATTAACTCTCATATGAATATGAGAAAAGTATAAAAGAGGTCAGACAGAGAGGGATGAGAAAATAGCTTCCTAGAAATGGTGGCTCTTCAATCAAACTTTAAAGGAAGAGGAATGCTTTAGCAATGAAAGATAGTTAGCTTTTCTAAGAGAAATCTATGGATTTACTCTATGCCAAGCACAGATGTAGACAAATCTTCTATTCAATATTAATCTTTAAAAAATGAAAATGGTATTTTAGATCAGTGGTTCTCAACCTTCCTAATGCTGCGACCCTTTAATACATGTATGTGGGCATATCTGCATGTGGACGGACCCACCTGGAAATGAATAGAGGAGCAGTGTCTCGGTTCCTAAGACCATCAGAAATATGTATTTTCCAATGGTCTTAGGCGACGCCTGTGACCCCTGTGAAAGGGTCATTCAACCCCCAAAGGGGTCGCAACCCACAGGTTGAGAACCGCTGTTTTAGATGGAAAGAAAAATACAATAATCATACATATGTAACTTTGGTTCATTTACTATAAATTTGGGGATGCAATTCTATAGCAAGATGGTAGGATATTTAAAATATTAAAAAAGATTTGTTTTCAAATCCCTTAAAATTATAGCTTAAACAAAAATGCCCTATGTGATAATTACCAATCATTAAAGAAAGTACATAAAAGGTTACTACTAGGCAACCTTGTTAGCCCTTTTTTAAATTATGAATGTATTAAAAATGAAATTCTTCTTTCCTATATTCCAAAATTCATACTTGTCACTAAATAGGGGAGAATCTGCCACTCCCATGGTTAAAACAGATTTTACAGGATTTTAGGTCTCGTTGCTTAGTTGCACAAGTCCTAGCATTTTTTCCTAGGATAAGGAACCTGGGATCTTATCCATCCAGATACGTTCAAAGAGTTCTTCCTCAGAAGGTCTGCAGGCTCAGTGCCAGAGCTGTGACTCAGTCAGTGTTCCATGCCCTGTTCCATCTCTGTGCCGTGGCATGACTGGATGGTATCAACATCTCAGGGCTGTGCTGTCAGGCCCCTTCTCCTCTCTGGGTATAACAGAATGGATCTCAGTGAGACTAGAGGGCAGAGCTGATTCCTGAAGCATGTTGGTGTGCTTGGAATGGTATGATGGAAGTGGTAGTGATCTCATAGAACAGTAGGGAGTATGAATAAATTGTATGAGGGACAGCATACAGATGTTACACACACATATACCTACATACATACATATACATGTATATATGTATGTATATGCAGGACTGTCCTTCCTGGTAGGCAGAATGGGTAGCTTCTTCCTGGTACAGTTTCAGAAAGCTCAGCATGGCTCTTCTGATGTTGTTGTGCCACCATCAAAATAAAATAAAAATAAAAATCCCTTCTCACAGATGCCTAAATTTCCTGAGAAAAAAGATAGAGTACCTCCCTCCCAGGGTTATTTGGAGGATCAAACATCACAATAACTCTAAAGTGCTTAGCACACGTCTGGCACATTGTAAAGTGCTATATAAATATTAACTATCATTATTATAGTATTTCTCTCTACAAGGCAGCTACAGGCACAGTAGATAGAATATGGTCTGCAGTTAAGAAGGCATGAGTTCAAATCCAGCCTTACGCACTAACCAGTTGTGTATCCCTGGAAGTCACTTAACCTCTGTTTGGTTTAGTTTCCTCAACTACAAAATGGGAATAATAATCACACCTAGCCCACAGGTCTGTTGTGGTGTTTAAATGAGATAATACTTACAATGCACTCAGCCCAGTGCTTGCCAGAGTGGATACTGTATGGATATAGATGCTTCTTGCCCTCCCCCTCTTGTCCTACAATTAGAGAACACCCCCACAAGAGTTAATACTCTAGCTTCAATGCAAAGGACTAGGACCTAGGGGACCGAAGCTGGGATCTCATGGGTGTAAACTCTTTGACATTCCCTCTACTAATACAAATAGAAACCTTCTCGGAAACATATGATGAATAATACTTTTGCTGGTGATTCTGTATCGTTTTGTAGCTTATTGTATGTGAAGATAGCACTGCTACTAGTGCCTAGGACAATGAGAGATTAAGTGAGTTGCCCACTATCACACATGGCAGACACTACAAAAATAAACACTTATTCTCCCAGGATCACATAGTCCATACACGTTTGCTTGGTTGATTGGTTGTTGTCCGTTCTCAAAGATGACCAAAAAATGACATGTTAGAGCCCAAAATGATATGTTAGAGCCCATACAGTAGGCATTATATAAATGCTTATTCTCCCAGTGTCACATAGCCTATACAGTAAGCACTATGTAAATGCTTATTCACACACACACACACACACACACACACACACATACACACACATCAAAGGCAGAACTTGAACCCAGGTCTTCCAAGTTTCAAGCTGTGATCTCTATCCACTACGATATGCAGTCACTGCAAGAAACCAATGGCAGATACTTTCCTGAGAGAAAGAAGCAGAAAGCAGGAGGGCTCTGGGTGAGGGTGCTGGAAAGAAAGAGAATCACTGAGAGGGTGTATCAGCAAGCACCCTAGCATACCCAGGGCAGCTGCTAGCACAGGTTCTTAGATCTGCTTTTCTTAAGGAAAGCAACTCAAAATGGGTTAACAATCATACTTTAATCAATCAAACATATATCATTTACCTAATACAGGGGAAAAAGTCAGCACCCTGAACTTCAGAGAATACAAACAGAAGTTACAAGTAGACAGAGAAACAGATCAGCAGATGGGCTTCCAACCGTCTGGCCATTACATCCATGCCTAGTTAGTTACCAGAGAGGGAAGCACCAACATCTAGGTTTTCAAAGCTGGGGGGCTCAACAGCTTCCCAGAGTCTCATCTGGCCAAATCACACAACTCTTTCCAAAGTGAGCCCCAAAGCAAAAACTCCCATCAGGGTGTATATAGCCTTCTCACGGATCAGAGAATGTCACAGCCCTCTTGACCCATTGCCCAATCACAAAGTAATAAGGCATGGGCATTCCTGAAGAACAAGCCTCCTGCCACAGGCTCCATGTGACCACATTCAGCCTATTAGGGGGCAGAGTATACTTTCAAATGAGGGAAGGTTCTCAGAGTCACTTAAGCCTATCAAAGGGCCTAGGGACAGGGAAGATCTTCAGATTCCCATAACAGGGGGCAAGAGCCTCAGAAGTTAGAAAGGGATAGGACTGAGGGCATGGGCAAAGAAATCAGATTTACAGAACAGAAGTGACATTTCTTCTTCTGATAGAAGGAAAATTATGAGAAAATGTATACAAGTGAAATTATACTGAGATGGGGATGGGGATAAATTTGAGAGCTTACCCCAATGGCCTCTATATTCCCATGGAAACAGGAGTCCAAATTCTTTGTTGAGAATAAATGGTGAAGCAGTGGGGTTATGGTCAGTGGAGAGAGAATGGCTGGACTAGTTGCTGTGGGAAGTTTTCATTTTAAAAAAATCAATAAGCAATTGCTGAGAAAAGACAAGGGTCTAGGTTGAGACTGGATATCATAAAATGGGCTAGTTCGACCTGCATGCTGACTTCTCTCAGCAATACTCTGTGGCCTGGAAGCAAGAACAAAACCCAAACTGTGTCAAAGGACCCCAAACTGAGGCCTGATAATGGTGGTTTAGCAGTGGATTTAGAAGTTACGGCATCCAGGACAGTGTTAGGACTGCATTAAAATGGCTAATAATGGCATCCAGGCTTGGCAGAGGGTCTGTTATAGACAGAAGGGAGCTAATGGATGAGGGAAATAGAAGCGATTGCTTCTCCTTGGTTGGAGAACTAGATGCAAACAGATTTTGTGGGAGTTACTAGAGAGTCAGAGAAAGAAAAAAAATAAAAGAGGTTGTGGTCAGATGGCAGCTATACCAAACCACAGATCTTAGAAAGGGAGGAGAGACTTAGGTCAGCAACCTATGGATGGCAACCATAATGCTATGTGACTACTATAGAATGAGAAGTCACTCAGGAAATATTTATAAAGCTTCTTTTGTGTGCCAGGCACTGTGCTGAGTGCTAGAGACACAAGGACAAAGAAAGAAATCTTCCTATTCATCTAGAGGGAGACAACCTAATGAGGGAGACAACCAACACATATGAAATACAGCATAAATATACAGGGAACAAATACAGATTCAGGGTGTCACAAAAGTCTTAGCCTAAGTTTAAACTACCAAAGCTTCAAACTTTAAAACTTTTAAAGCCTAACACTACACTAAGACGTTTAGGATGCCTTGTATATCCAAAACAATTAAATATGAGGTCGTTTAGGAGGAAGAACATTAGGAATCAGGAAGGGATTAGAGAAGGTTTCATTAGATAATGGTGTTTGAGCTTTAATTTAAAGAAGGGAGAGAATCTATGAGGTAGAGATAAGGTGGAAGTCCATTCTAGCCACGTGGGAATTGACCAGCACAAAGGAACAGAGATGGGAGATGGTGCATCATGTGTGAGAGAAGAAGACCAATTTGACTGACTTTTAGAGTGGAGGAAGGGTAGTCATGTCCAACAAGTTTGGAAAAATAGGTTGGAATAAGACGGGTCAAGCAGTCTGATAGGTTGCTATCATGAAAGTTGATATAACTGATAAGATATGAATGACACGTATATGAGATTCCCCTGGTTGCTAGTTCACTAGGCTGGTTCCAGGTATGACAAGCCATTGCTGTGTTTCTCTTGCCCTGGAAAAATATCAAGAGTGCAAGGTCTTGCACGAGACTCCAAGCAGAAGCCTCATTGCTCCCTGAGCTAGTCTGAGCCAGCTCAGGGTGACCAATACCTCTGCTGATGATTTTGCATAATTTCACATGAAGGTACCTCTGCTGCCTTTCAGGCTGGGGGCTTCATAGGAAACTTGCAATAATCTGTCAATCAAATTGATTCACCCATATTCCTCCATTATACTCAGTCCTACTCCAGACTTTGCCTGTATACAGGTATCCTCAGGCATCTCAAAGGCTACATTCAGGCTCGCCAGACCCTATCAAACCAGAAAGCTTTTGAGCAAGGACATATGGCAGCTCCCTAAGAATCAGGCTAACTAAGTTTAGACCGGCTCCTCACCAAAGGAGTGGCCACCAGGTAATGAGATATCCTTAATCTTCTCCTCAGTTTGTCAATGAGCATGTCTGTAATCTTTATGGCAGATTGTTGGGCAGCACAGTGGATAGATAGAGTGCCAGATCAGGAGTCCAGAAGACCTAACCTCAAATCCTGCTTTGGACATTTTCTAGCCATGACCCTGGGCAAGTTACTCAGTCTCTGTCTGCCTCTGTAAAATGGGGATGATATTAATAATGTCTACCTCCCAGGATTATTGTGAAGATAAAATGAAATAATAATACTTCTGCTTATATTCATAAAGCACTTTGCAAACCTTAGCAACATAAATGCTACCAAGCTACTCATAGAGAGGTAATATCAAAGTTGCAAACAAAATTTCAATTTCCTGTAATCTAAGCAAATTGATCAAGGAACTGCATGAATCAACAGTTTATATTTACATATAAATTTAAGGGACCAGCCAGCTGAGAGAGACAGATACAAGCAACATAGTTTTGCAGAGATGTACACTCAAGTTAGAAGATGAATTGTTGGAGCAAATAGAGAGTGGTTCTGCTAAAGAAGTCCTATTTATGGGTAGAGTGAAAAGATTATTCAACTCCTAATCAGCAATCCTGGGTTCAAGTCCCAACACTTAACATGACCCTAGGAAAATCACCCCAGAGTTGTCTTCTATGAAAGGGAGATAATAAAATCATAGAATCTCAGAGCTGGAAGGAACCTCATCTATTCCAACTTATAAGCATACTCTCTATAAGATCCTCATCTGTGATATCATGACATCACCTCCCTGCTGCCATGCTTCTCTTTGAGAACAAAGGACAGACAAAAAGCCACCTTCTCTCCTCGCACATGATAGATGTTCAATAGATGTGCATTGATTGATTGCTTTAGCAGGGATAGGGAGAGTACTAAAATCCTTACGCTACCTGAAGAAGTGTGTGGAAAAAAAGCCCTTTTGTAACCCTTATAGAGCTACAGAAATATATGCGTGAATCTCTTTTAGTTATAAAAGTGCAACATTCATTTCCTTTTAACTGTCCACTTGTAGTCTGGGAACAGAAATGATTCTCACTCAAAGCTGATTACTGGGATACCAAACACCATGATGTGCCTGTTATATCAAATCACCCCAGACCCTTGCTTGGGCTCTAAACTGTGTGTGGTCAATTTTTTTTCTTTCTTTCTTTTTAAAATTCCCTTCTCTGAGAACAAAAAACCACAAATAGATAAACTAAGAATAGGTCCTGGCCAAAAAGTGAACAAGTAAAATAACATAAAATACAAGCTTATATCCTCAGTGGATTTAGTTACAGCCAAAGGCAACAGAACAAAATTGTTGCTAAGACTATCACATATGCACCCCCATGAGGTCCTCATACAGGAATTTTGTACTAATGAGACCCCAAAAATAGTTATACAGTTTCACCAAAAATGTAGGAGGAGAGTGCTCCCTTTCTTTCCATGAAATGGTGCTAGCTGGCTGACCTCTCAGGTCAAATAATCAGGTCAAATATCAAGGATTTAATTGGCAGTTCTACTTTGCTGACTAGTCTGACGCTGATTGACAACTCAGAGTCACTGAAAGAGGACAAAAGAACGCTGAAGGACCCTGGATATATCCTTACTCTCCCTCCTTCTCTCCCCTAATTGATTCAGTGGGGGGGGAGGGGGAGAATCCCTGGAAATATTATGGTGGTACAAAAAGTATACATCTGGTACTAAGGAAACACCAGAATAATAACAATCACTATAGAGTCCTAAAACAGTAACTTAGCATCATCCTTTTTCATTTAATAAGCTCTCTTATCTATTTATCAGCTACGTGCCAAGTGCTGGGAATACAAAATAAAAACAAAAAACAATCATGAAACTGTTCCTGTCCTCAGGATCTTATCGCCTCAACGCAGGCATCCTTAGCTCTAACAGGTCCAGTTTGGTCTTATCTTGCCAAGGTCTAGACCTCAAGAACAGGGGTTGTCTTGCTTATATTTATGTCTCCAACACTTAGCACAGGGCCAGACACAGAGTAAGTACTTAATGAATGTTCTATCTATCTAGTGTTTATTGAAAAGGAAGGGGGGAGGAGGACAGCCTCCAATCATGTCCCATGTTACCAAATGGGACACAGCTTCCAAATGTCCATCCGATGTGACAACTTCCATATATAGTGGCTTTTGAGACAAGAAGGGTCTCAATGACTGAGCACAGGGAGCTGAGCTTCCTGAGAAGGGCCAGTAAATTATAGAACCATAGAATGTTAGAGCTGGAAGAGACCCTGGAGATTATTTGCCCAGCCTCCTCATTTCACCAATGAAGAAATTGATGCATGGAGCTTTTAAGTAATTTGTCTAATTCAATTAATACAAGTAGTACAAGCTATCAAGCTGGCAGAGCCAAGACCAAAACCCAGATCTCCTGACTCCCCAGCTAGCAATTTTTCCATTACACCTACTTGTCTTACCTCTGACTAATATAACCACAGAATCTCAGAGTTGAAAGAGAGTTCAAAGGCCATCACTTAATAGGAATCTTCTCTATATGCTCTACTTGAAGACTTCCAGTGATGGAACCCATTGCCTCCTAAGGCAGCCTGTTCCACTTTTTAATAGTACTAATTGTTAGGAAATTTTAGTTAGATCATGTCTAAATTCCCCTCTGATTTCTACCTGTTGTTCCCGGTTCTGACCTCTGAATCAAGTAAAACAAGTCTAATACCTTTTCCACAAGACAGTCTTTCAAATTCTTTTTTTTCCCTTTTTTTTTCTTTTTTGGAGGGGGGAAGGCAGGGCAATTGAGGTTAAGTGACTTGCCTGAGGTCACACAGCTAGTAAGTGTTAAGTGTCCAAGGCCGAATTTGAAGTCAGGTCCTCCTGACTCCAGGGCCAGTGCTCTACTCACTTCGCTACCTAGCCACCCCAGTCTTTCAAATTCTTAAAGAAAGCTATCATGCCCTCCCTTAGCTTTCTGTCCTTAGGCTGAACACCCTTTCCTTCAAATGATTAACATAAGTTGTCATAGATCTTCTCCTTTCACTACTCTGGTTGACTTCTGGGTATACACCAGCCCGTCAATGCTCACAAAAAATGTGGTATTCAAAATTGAGCATCTTGCACCAGATGAAATCTAACCATGAGTATTGAGACTTGCTCTCTCGTTCTTAACTTTTTGGCCATATCATACCATTGACTCATATGGAACTTGCAGACCAAAAAAGACCCCAGATATTTGTCTGTAGTCTAGACCAGGGTTGGGGAATCTGTGGACTCGAGGTCACATGTGACCCTCTAGGTCCTCAAGTGTGGCCTTTTGACTGAGTCCAAGTTTCACAGAACAAATCCTTTTATTAAAGGAATTTGTTCTGCGAAGTTTGAATTCAGTCACCTCGAGACCACAAGACCACCCTTGAAACCAGGTTCCCCATCCCTGGTCTAGATATTCCTTCTTCATCTTATACTGAAAAGGCTTATTTTCTTTTAACACAAGTGTAGGAATTTATATTTGTCTCTATAACATTTTAACTGCTTGAATTCGGTCCATTGCTCTGACTTATTGTCATTCAATGTGTAATAATGTGTAAGTTATATTGTCCAACTTCAAGTTACCTACAGATTTGGTTAGCATGCCATCTATGCCTCCATCCATGTCACTGATAAAAGATAGTGAACAGCACACATCCCTCGAGCTCCCTTCCAAGGTGACACCAATCCATTAATCATGACTCTATGAGTATAGTCATTTAGCTGGATCTGAATCTACCTATGGATTATCATTTGGCGCACATCTCTTCATCTTGTCCACAAAGATAACTTGATTTTTAAAAATATTTTGCCAAAATCCAGGTATGCTATATTTATAACCTTCCCCTGATCTACCAAAAGCCTAATAAAGAGAGAAGAGGTTAATCTGGTATGACCTACCCTTGATAAAGTTAAGCTGATTTATAGGGATCACAACTTCCTTTTCTAAATGCTTGCAAGCCATCCCTTCCATGCTATATTATAGGATTTTTGTCAGAAATGGAGATCAAGCTCACTGGCCTATAGTTGGAAGACTTTACCCACTTTTTAATTTAAAAAAATATTTAAGTCAGGGTACTTTCATAGACAAAATTTTTATACACACACACAAACACCAAGATAATACATAAAGGCAAATAATATTCATATCTCCAGAACTTAGTATAGTACCTGGAACATTGTAGGCTTATTGAACGATTTCCCATTAGTTGTTTTTTTTCCCCTGGGGTAAGGTTGGGTTTTTATTAAAACCTTTCTCATCCAGTTTGCTCTGTAATCTGTATTTGTACAAACACAAGGTATAGATGGAGAGATTCAATTAAACATAGCAAAGCAAACTGAATCACATTGGGAAAGGACCCATGAACTTAGTTCCATGGGAAGACTTAAGATAAATTTTGCACCTGAAAGGGAACAAGGAGGTGAGAGGGAAAGTAAGGGAAGAGACTGTCACCTGGGAAGTGTAGAGACTAGGGGAGAAGTAAAGCACATGTCAATGTTTCTTCACAGTTAAAGGATTGGCTAATTCCAAGAAGAGTGAGGCAGAGGAATTTGAAAGGCTGACATTCAGCCACTAAGTATAGGAAGCATGCCCTGGGATGAGACCAAGCCATTGCCAAGGATGAAGAGAAATCCATCTAGGATGAATCTACTAGGTAGGATAAAGTATGTCAGAGGTACTCTGCTAGTATCCTCTAATCTTCAGTACCCTAGGAAAAATCCATGGTCATTTGACCTTGGTTATAGCTCTGTTCATGAAGATGAAAATGTAACCAAATGAATTAACTACTATAGACATAACAGAAATGATAGTAACCTAAAGATCCCCTTTTGAGGAATAAAATATTATTTTCAACTTTTAAAAATATTTTGTTGTTATTTAGTAATTTTTCAGTCATGTCTGACCCTTCGTGATCCCATTTTGGGTTTTCTTGGCAAAGATACTGGAGAGGTTTGCCATTTCTGTCTCCAGCTCATTTTGGAGATGAGGAATTTAGACAAAGAGAGTTAAGTGGCTTGCCCAGGGTCACACAGCAATCATTGTCTGAGGCTGGATTTGAACTCGGGAAGATGAGTCTTCCTGATAGATGTTCTATCTACTGCACAACCTAGCTGCCCTAAAAATATTTAAGTAATGATAATAATGAAAGAGTTTAGTGAATTGATCAAGTCTTGTGATCAGCCATCACAGATAGCATCTATTCATATTCACGTCTTTATAAAATTCAGGTTGTTCTTTTATGACTTCTGTCCCAGAACTGAAACTCTGTCTTTACAGAAACTGAGTTGAATCTCAGGAGCTTCTCCTCATAAACTGTTCCTCTTGTCTTATGCTCTGTAGTGAGTGTGTTCTGACTCATTCTTCTAGAACTAGACAGGCTACATCTGTCCCTTGGGGCTCTAGAGCATCCTTCGAGACTGAAACTGGAAGGTCTGTCTTTCTCCATGGCTATCAGCTTGTACTGTTAGGTGCCAGTGATCAGCAATCCACTTCCATTTAACATCAATTATGAAAGTGATATTTACTTCACAGATAAAGCAAAGACTAAAGTATAAATATTTCTCAAGGACACACTCTCCTCTATATCACCTCAGTGTCTAGGGAGTCTGGGGCTTACTCTTAGAACAGTTTTTACCTAACGCTGGTTCCACCAAAAACAACATACAGGATACATCCTCATCTGAGTTACTGCTTGGCTGGGATCCATAAATCATGTACAAAGGTCATTCCTTGATCCTCTGAAAAGCTCAATGCACTCAAGATCAGAGGCTCCAATCTCTTCCCTAGAACAAATGTGCAGGCCAAGGACAAGTCTTTGTTCTCAGGACCACATGTTCTAAGAAGTCAAACTACCACAGAAGAGTCAAGGGAATGAGGCCCAGAGACTTGGCTGAGGCTAACTCCTGCCTTTTTGAGGACATTTCCAGTTCCAACTATGTAGCCAATTAAAAAAGGAATTTCCTAACCATGTGGTTAGCAGACTAGAACCATTTACAAATGCTCACACCCTTTCTCTCCAGGCACTTCCATTCCACATCCTCACCACTCTCCTGCAAGGAGGCTTCTCAGCCTATCCACATAGGAAGCACCATCACAGACACTTAGTGAATGTGCCAGACCTCTATTATATGCCATCAAGGATTTCTCCTGAGAATACTAGAATTTGGCTAGTTTTTACCCACTCAAGACTTACTCTTAAAATATTAGCTTATA
>CM053584.1:102168019-102186788 GCA_028627135.1 Pseudochirops cupreus
CCTTCCTTCTTTCCTTCCTTCTTTTCTTCCTTCCTTCCTTCTTTCCTTCCTTCCCTCCTTCCTTCCTTCCTCCATTCCTCTCTTCCTTCCTCCCTTCCTTCCTCCCTCCTTCCTTCCCTCCCTTCCCCCCTTCCTTTCCACAAACATTTACTGCATGTGTACTATGTGCAAGGCCCCATGCTAAGTTCTGTGTGGTATACAAAAAGAAAAATAGAAACAAGGCAATCCCTGTCCTCAGTGGGTTTATATTCTAAGAAGGAAATTTCAGTTTGTTTTTTTCAATCTCTCTGCTATATATAGTTCTTCAATTTAGCTATTTAATCAACAACTTTAGTTATCCATTAGTTTTAGAATTAGGTCTAAGCTGTTAGCATTTCTATAAATTGCCCCGTTAAAACAAACTAGCTGAATCTGTGCCTAGGCTCTTGGCTGGGAATAATGATTTAAATATAACTATATCCCTGGCTTGCCTTGGGTTTCAGGGACTCAATTTAGGTTCTCCTAGGCTGGTGAAACATGCAACAGTCCCAGGGTAACAGGTAAGCTACTGAACAAAGTTCAAATGAGGCTGAAAATGTTTTTCCATCTGCTCTTCCCTTTGTCAGCACTGAATGGTTGTGTTGGGGTCCCAAGTAACAGAACGATCTTAATGTAAAGGGTTTGTGAAGCTGGGGTCCAAGTCCACTTGCTTTCTCTGGAAGCCTTTGGGTAAATCATGACTTCTCTGTTCTACCTATAAAATAATAATAATAATAACAACCACTAAAATATAAGAAGTGTTTGGGGTTACAAAGTAGAAATGTTACTGCTACTACTATTATTTTCTTTTTTTGACGGATGAGGAAATGGGCTCAGAGGTTAAATGATTTACTCAAGGTTACTCAGCAACTAAGTGAGCAAACAGCACCTCAAGTCCAGATGTTATAGATAGAGGCACTGATTCCTGAGTTGGGTCTTAAGGATTTTAACAAATGAAAATTTCAGAGTTTGCAGGTTTGTAGCCAGCACAGCATTAATGAACCGAGAAGCAAGGAGTGACCTTCAGAGGCAGCATTTGCGACCCAGGCCAGCAGTAGCTTAGATGCAGACTTGTCTGACAGTCATGATGAATCTGGATATGAACTTGGTGGGACCAAGGTTATGTAGGAACTGAACTAAGTTGAGCTTACTCTGTATGAGCCTCCCCTTTCCCCGACCCCATGGAGGTTATATACCAAGGTATAAGAGGAGAAATGACTGTAGTCTCTTGTTGCTTTACTTAAAAATAAATATCCCTTTGTAAAAAAAAAAGAACAGGGAAAAAAGAAAACAAAGAAATAAAGATCGGTCTAAACCAGAGGTGCTGAAATCTTGAACTAAGATAATGGAAGTGTGAATGGAAAGAAGGGAGCAGATGTGAGAGAAATGGAGCACCTAGAGTCCATTCATAGGCTTTGGCAATGATTGGATATAGGCACGAGGGAGAAGAGAAGAATCAAAGATGATAACAAGTTTTTAAACTTGGGTGACAGTAAGCTGCTGGTGTCTTTGACAGCTGTAGGGAAATTGTGGCAGAAGCAGTTGGGGGAAGGTGGTAAATTCAGTTTTGGAGGTGCTGATGGGACATCCAGATACAAACAGGTATTTGGAGACATAAATCTAGAGCATGGGAGAGAAATAGGAATTGGAGAAATAGAACAGCAGTTCATTTGTGTAACAAAAACATGAAGGTGAGGCTCAAGTCCCAAGCCTGAATTTTACAAGAATGCTGTGGACAAATCCTATCACATGGCTTCAGCATCCTTGAATTCCCCTGAAAAAGTCGGTCTGACACCCATTTTTTCATAATTGCCATATGTGTTTCCCCAAGGGAGAAAGTATAGAGAAAGAAGGTCTGAGGACATTCACATTTAGAGGGATCATAGATTTATGGCTAGAGTAGCCCTTAGAAACTATCAGATCCAACTCCCTCATTTTACAGATGAGGAAACTGAGGCCAGAGAAGTTAAGTGACTTGCCCAGGGTAATAAAACTGAGAAGTTCCTGAGACAGAAATTTGACTCAAGTTCTTCTGTGCCCTGTCTATTATGATGTACTGCCTCTCAAGTTAGAATTAGATGAAGAAGCCAAAAAAGGAGACCAAGAAGGCTCAATTATCAATCCAGGTAAGTGGAGAGTAGAAGAGAAGAGCTATAGAAGCCAAAGAAAGACTAAGTATCCAAAAAGAGTGGATGATTGCTTCGTGACCCCTTTTAGATTTTTTGTGGCAGAGATATTGGAGTGCTTTACCATTTCCTTCTCCAGCTCATTATACTAATGAGGAAACTGAGGCAAAGAGGGTAAAGTGACTTGTCCAGGGTCACATTGCTAGTAAGTGTCTGAAGCTGATTAATAGTTTAAATGCTGCAGGGGGTCAATGTCTGATGCAAAACTATCTACTTAGTTTCTTTCATATGCGCCCCCCACAGTGCATGACCAAATCTTTGCCATAATTTAAATAGACTTCCTGTTGGAATGAATGTCTAATGAACCCCAGGGCTTTCAATTTGACCAAGTACTTGACTCATTTAGTGTAAAGCCTATTTGTAATTGGTTGATTAAGTCATTGGAAGTGTTTAGGCCTTGTTCAAACCTACCAAAAAGATCAAACTATGTTCCCACCTGGTTGAGGTATCAGAGAGCAGTATCTTGTCACTTTAAGTGGAATGGAAGAATTGTCTGGGTTTATTTCTGCCCTTATATATTTATGTTATTTTGTCCACATTCTAAATGTTGTTTAGTGGTTGTTCTCATGTAAACTATTTAGCTTTCTCTTCCTAACTAATGTGCAGCTATTTCGAAGCAGGGATTATTTCTTCTCATTATTTTCGCACGTCTTACACCACATAAATATGGTACACCATTGCTGCTTTGTAGCTATCATTCCATACCATCAGTAGGGTGCATTTTGAAGTGAAGCCAAACATGATGACAAATGCTGGTCCTTGGCAATATTTTAGGGAGACACCTGAAGAAAGAATGGCACTGTATTTTATGAGGTTATTTTCATATGAAGATCCATTCTACATGTTAACTGGCTCATTTAGAATGTGACCTGTGAAAAAATGGGTGTCAGACTGACTTTTTCAGAGGAATTCAAGGATGCTCAAGCCATGTGATAGGATTTGTCCACAGCCTTCTTGTAAAATTCAGGCTTCACCTTCATGTTTTTGCTTAGTGCACATTCTTCTCTTTCTACAAAAATGAAGCATTCAAAATACAATTTACTCTTGATTATTTGCACAAAGAAAGAGACTGTTGGGCTAGTTTAGAATAGTGGCATAGTCAAACATGGTTTGTATTTTATATTGCAAAGTATTTTATGATTGTCTTTCTAGTGATTTTTCTCCCTATTTAGAGGTTTGCATGAGATTATACTGACTGACTCAGCAGTATAAGAAGACATGCAAAATTATTATCATATCTTAACTTTGAAAGTGCTTTATCCATTACAAAGTGCTTCCTCATACACTATCTCATTAGTTCAATTGTATTCAACAAATATCTATTAAGTATGTATTATAGGGTAAGGTGCTGCACTAGGAAATGGGTCTATGAAGACAAAATAAAATCATTATTGCCCTCAAGGAACTTACATGATACTAGGCAGGTGGTAGCATGTGCACAAGTAAGTAAAGAGAATATTTTAAAAAACAATACAAAGTAATTCCAGGAGTAAGTGAGCCCTACTAATTAAATGGATCACCTAGGAATTGGGACCCAAATTGTGCTTTGAATGAAGTAAAGGATTCTGGGTGGAAGTGAATATGTTCCCAAAGTAGAGAAACATTGATTCAAAGGTATAGAGATGAGAGGAACAGTTAGCAATTGAGTTTGGGTAGAACTCTGTTTGTGTGTGTGTGTGTGTGTGTGTGTGTGTGTGTGTGTGTGTGTGTGTGTGTGTGTCTGTGTGTGTAAGTAATATGAAATAAAGTTAGAAATGTGGGTCAGAGCAGGATACCAGAAGCGCACGCCAGGCCTAGGGGAAGTTGAGTTTCATAGCTATTTTTCAAGAGGCAGGGCAAGATTGTAAGTATCATTTTACTGATGAGGCTCAGAGAGCTTATATGGCCAAGTCATATAGCTAGTAAGGTACAGAGTTGAGACTAGAATCCAGATTAGGAGTAGAGGAGGAGTGGATAGTTTGAAGATTTTACTATCTCTTGGATAACTATACAATGGGTGATCAAAAGCCAACCACATCATTACATTCCACCAGGCTTTGGAAAGTGTTATTCCTAAGTGTAAACAGTTTGATAAAATTTCAATTAATAATATTTTCCAGCTATAGGGGGAAAAAGTGTGATCCTGTTAAAATCAGAGTCTTTTATTTTTCCTGCAGAAAGCATAGCATTAATTTATTTTGATATAAGCTTCCAGACACACTAGGATAGCTCGTGTTTGTGTGCTAGCTACTGCTGACTACAGAAGAAATCAATTTCTGGTTGCTAGAGGTTGTAAGCTGTTATCACTTGGTGACAGTTGATATATTAGTGGCCAGCAATGAGGAGAATGGGGGTGTGTGCGTGCTCTATCAACTTTTAAGGCATATTTTATTTGTAACAGTAACGGTGATTCGGCCTTCCATTTGTCATCTGTGCCCTTGAAAGTGAGTTGATAAATGAAAACTTCTAGCTCACCAAACCCCGTGCTTTTCCATGTCCCACAATTCAGTTCCCTACCAAAAAGATGCTGATGAGTAGTAGTAATGGTGGTAAAGAGTTGTGGGGCATGGAGATTGGAGAGAGGTAGTAAATATTGGGAAAGTTTTTAACTTCATTGAACAATGTCATACATCCAATCTAGGAATCATGCTTAGGTCTAGTAAAACATAGTAACAAAGTCACTTCTATTAGGATTGCTGTTATCTGGGTACATAATAATCTTTCAATAAAAATCGTTATGCCTAACGAATTATTTTTGATAAGGGGTTAGTCAAATCTTGATGGGAGGATCTGTTAGTCTGTTGGTAGCATATGTCATGCAACTATGATTTCACTGGTGGTCACCACTGCAGATTGTGTTGTTGTTGTTGAGTCATTGTGACTCTTTGTGACCCCATTTAGGGTTTTCTATGCAAAGATACTGGAGAGGTTTGCCATTTCCTTCTCCACATCATTTTATAGATGAAGAAACAAAGGCACACAGGGTTAAGTGACTTGCCCAGGGCTGGTTGGTTGGTTTTTGTCACTTGTTCTCGAAGAGGACCAAAATGACATCACCATGCTAAAGTCAAGTTTCAATGTATCTGAGCAGAGAAATAAAAACTCGGAATGCTCTACCATGGGTCAGGCATGAATAGTCCATGTGAACATTTAGGGTTGATACCCTAAATTTGCACATCCTGCGTTTCCTTTGAGCTGTTTCAATTCTGCTTTGCTCATAGAGCGCAGCACCTTCTCTGATGTGGTCACACCATGCTGAGTGGTCCTGTGCCACTGACTCCCATGTCACACAATCAGTTCCAAAGTTCTTGAGAGAGACCTCGAGAGTGTCCTTGTATCCCTTCTTCTAACCACCATGTGAATGCTTGCCCTGTGTTAGTTCTCTGTAAAAGTCTTTTTGACAAGTGTATGTTTTGTGTTCAAATAACGTGGGCAGCCCATTGGAGTTGAGCTCTCTGAAGCGGAGTTGAATGCTTGGCAGGTTAGTTCAAGTAAGGACCTCAGTGCCTGGTACCTTATCCTGCCGGGTGATCTTCTGAATCTTCCTGAGACAATTCAAATGAAAGTGATTCTGTTTCCTGGCATGGTGCTGGTACACTGTCCAGGTTTCACAGGCATACAACAATGAGGTCAGGACAACAGCTCTGTAGACCTCTGGTTTCTCATTCATCAAAAGTGCCCAGAGTCACACATGTTTAAGGCCAGATCTGAACTCAGAAAGATGAGTCTTCCTGCCCAGTACTCTATCCACTGTGCCACTTAGCTGCCCTTGTAGATTGTAACTCACCTATCATTATGTTCTAGGAAGTAGGAAGCATAAAATCAAGGAGGTTAGGAGATAAGGCTTCAAGAATTGCTTAAAACCTATGAGTTAAACAAGTAACCCATGGGAATATGGCTGATAATTGAGGAAGGCAGGGTTTGAACCCAGATTCAAATCTACCATGCTATCCATTAAACCAAACTATCTTTTTAGGAAATAATCATCCACACATAGAATTTCGAGAGTTGGAGGGCCTTCTGGAGGTCATCAAATATTGGAGTCACAAGACTAGGTGAATGTCCCAGCTCTGCCACTTCCTACCTGCTGTGAGTTACTTAGCCTTAGGTAGCTGGACTTTGCTCTATGATTAGAAGCTATACTTCCTTGGTACAACCTGCCATCCCACAAATGGAGATTCTGACATCAGTGAGAGTGGGAAACATGGATTAGTGTAAACCTAAGGCTGCTCTGAGGTTGGGGCAAGGGGAAATCACAATCCAGATTGTTTATACATTACTAAGGGTAGGTCAGAAGGGCCAGCTTTGTTCATGTAAAGCAACATCTTATTGTTAATTGAACAAATCCATGACTAATAGATGAGGCTTAATTATTTGTTCACATTTACCTCTTATAAAGTGCTTGGCAAACATTATCTCATTTGATTCTTAGAACAATCTTATGAGACAGGTTTTATAAACATAATTCTTATATCCTTAGCAGAGTCAAATGAGGCACAGAGGGGGCAAGTGACTTTCTTAAGCGACCCAAAAGCTAGTAAGTGGCAAATCTGGGACTAAAACCCAGGTCTTTTGGCCCTAAATCCAGAGTTCTTTCTTTCCAATATGCGATATTGATTCTCACAGGCCAATTCCTACCCTGGGAAACTAGATCAAGGCTCACTGCTAGGGTTGGTAAGCTGGCAAGGTGCTTCACTTTTCTAAAACTCAATTGTAGAAAGAGAGGAAGTTCAGGCAACACACATTTCTTGAGCATTCAAGTCACTGAGGGAGATGCTGGAGGGGAAACCAACAGGTGGTAAAAATGATTGGCATTTATACAGAAGCATAAAATTTACAGAATAATCTTAATATACATCATTTCATTTCACCTCTACTAAAGATCTGCGAGGTTAAGGACTTCAGGTATCTTTTTAATCCTCATTTTACTGATGAGGAAACCAAAGCTCACAGAAATAAGGTGACTTCCCCATATCTAGGAAGCATCTAAGACAGGATTTGAACTAAGGTGGGCCTGATTCTGAGTCCTGTGCTCCATCCACTAGCCCTTGATGTCTCCCTGGTTGATGTTGTATGGCAGCACTGTGGTCTCAGTAGCATAACGGGCCAATTAGTTGCAGTAAAAGAGACAAGGCCATTGTTGTCACCACAATAATACTTCTTCCATAATGCCTGTCTCTTGCTTGATCACCCAGGTATCCTGATGACAGGTGACTAAAAAGGAGATGGCACATGGTGACTTTTTGACTCAAAATTAGAAGTCTTGGGAGAGAGAAAGCATCATGTCTGAAGGACTGATTCCAGATTTTTTTTGCAATCATATGAACATGAACTTTGAGCTCTTTAGGAAGGAAGCCCACTAGTAAGATATGACTCTTTGGATAATGAATCATGGCACTGTTTGCTAATGCCTGTGAGGGGAAAATGGTCAAAATAAGACAGCAATTTAGTTTTCTTCTCTCTACCTTGTCCTGGACTGTATTTCCTTGCCTTGATTTGTTCTATAGAATGACAGTGACATTGTGTATGTGTATGGCACTGTCCATCTTATTTACTATCCCTGTTTGTGAACCGTAGAGAACCTTCTAGAATCTAGAGTCATAATTTCCATCCTTCTCCAGGCTGTGTTCCTAAGTCTCCCACCTCTACTATGCCTCAGAAACCTTTTCACCTTCGTAGCTCACTCTATCCCAGGACTTCTCACACTGGAAGTACTCTCTGCCCCAGGACTTCCACTTTGAGGACACCCAGGCTGGCCATGTCTTCATTTCTCTCCAGGATGCACACTCAGATCTCCAGACTTTTCTACCATGTATCTGAGTATGCAGCCTTCCCTTTTCCTTGATGGCAGCTTTCTTTTATGTGTTATCTTCCCCCGTTAAAATATAACTTCTTTGAGGGAAAGTACTTTCTTCCTGTGTGTATTTATATTCCCAGCCCTTAGCACAGTGCTTGGCCCATTGCAAACACTTAGTAGATGCTTATTAACTTGACATGTTCCAAGGGACAGACTCTAGCTAGCTTACACAGCATACCATTGGTATGAAGACAACCAGGGTCAAGAATGATAACGATGCTGCAAAGTGCTTTCAGAGAGCCCTGATGTTCTTTGAAATGAAATAAATCACTAGCCTCTGGCACTTTCTATCTAAAGAAACCCTAGTCTTTCCTATTCATACTACTGCCTAAGCTCTCTGGCCCTATGATCATCCAGTCAAGTTAATCATTGATGGTTGGTTTTTAAGGTGTCACTTGAAAGGAAATACACATTTCTCCATGAATGGCAGGTGAGAAGTAGACTTAATTGCTGATGTCATTATAATCTCCGCCCTGTAGACCACACACTTCTCCTCTTTTCCAGCTTCTATCCCTTATTCTGAGAATTGTAATCATATCAAGAATACTATGGCCTCTTGAAAGGGAATGTCAGTAGACTGCCCTATGGTTCCTCTTGCCGTCTTCATGCCTTTCCAAAACATAACTTCCTCCACTGTCTACCAGTTTCCTATTTGTGTTATTTCCCCCTATTAGACTGTAAGTTTCTTGAGGTCAGTGACTATCTTGACTTTGAATGTGTATTCCCAGGCTTAGTACAGTGCCTGGTACATAGTATGTCCTAATAATCGCTTTGCATTCATTCATTCATTTATTCATCCATCTATTTTTGCTATGGAGAAGCACCCTGCCTGCTTGTCTTGGTAAGAGAATGAATTGCAGAGAAAGGGTAGGAACAGAACAGGAAGAAAACTAATAAAACCAAAGAGAAGAAGATGATATTTGGTCTCCAAAGCAAGTGGTTCCCCTCCTCCTGCCTCTTGCTATTATTGCAAAGGGGCCTAAATAGTTTGCCAATTATGTTATGTCTGTTAGTGTGTGAGAAAGAATTGTGGAATTTGCTTCCCCTTTCCAACCCTGAGAAGCAAATACCAGATATCAATAAAATTTATCTATACATGGCTCCTTATCTTAACTATGCAGAACTCAAAATAAATAATCCCTTTTATTTCTCAAACCATTTGAGGAGGAACATGAACGCAGGACTAGAATATCCAGACTAAGGTGGGAGAAGCCATATATCAGCAACTATTTTTCAATAGACATAGAATTTGGGTCAAGGATTTTAGTGCCCTTTCCATCCTGTAAGGTGATCGTGGATAGGACTTCAGGGAGTTTGTTTTTTACTTGCATCAAAAATAGAAGTGAAGGGGCAAGAATTACTGATGTCATGAAGAGGTGAGATGGTGGTTCAGTCGTACAAGATGGGGAGAGAAGGTGGAGTCAGGATATTGGACTGGGGTGTGGTGGTATTCTAGAGGCTGTGTGGCAGCATGGGCCAATGATGGACTATGTGGTATGGTATAGGAATAGCAACGACCTGGGAAGGGAACATCCCATGTCCACCTCCTCTGACCCCACCCCACCCCCACTCCCCACTTCACACACCTAGAAAGAAGTACCTCTTCCTTGACCCTACAAGGAAGTACTTCTCTCTCCCCTGCCCCATATCTACACCCCAGGACAAAGTTCCTCTTATCCCATACTAGCTAAGGCTCTGACCCCAGAAGAGGGGGAGGAGGTAGCCTGGTACCATGGAAGTAGTATCGACTTTGGAATCAGAGGATATGAGTTCAAATCCTGCCTCTGACATTTACTACTTATGTGACTTTGGGCAAGTCACTGCATCTTTTTGACTCTGTTTCCTCATGTATAAAATGAAGGATTGAATTAAATGACTTCGGGGGTTCTTCTCAGGTCAAAATCTACAATCTTATGTTATACAGGGATAATGGGTCCTGAAAGATACCCAAGAGTCCTTCCTTCCTTGTTTAGATAGCTCATGTTCTATATTCTGTAACCCCATTCTCAATAGTACCTTGGAGCTGCCCATCACAGTTGGGTAGCTTTCTCATTCTGTCACTGTAAAGCATTCTTTCTCTAGCCAGAATTTAGAACAAGAACCAAAACGCAAACAAAATACAGCCCAGAGGTTAATTTATAGCTTGATTTCTTTCTTTGGCCTTGTAGGCTCCTGAGTGAAAAACGCTGAGCTATTTGTTTGAAGGGAGCTTTTGAAGTACAATACAAGAGAAAACCTTGGTGCTTGGAGTTATTTGAGATTTACACTCAACCTGTAATAGCTGAGAGCTTCCAGAGATGATCCTGCTTACTACGCAGAAATAGCTGGGAGAGCAGAAAGAAGAGTGAATCTATAGTGTGGAGACTTGGGTTATAGAATCATAGATCTTTGGGCCATAGGATCAGAGATTTAGAGGTCAAAGGGATATTCAGAGACATCTAATTCAGCCCCTTCATTTTATAAACTATAAAATAAAGAAATTGGAGCTCGGAGAGTTTAAATAGTTAACTTGCCCAAAGTCACTCATCTAGTAAGTAGCAAAGCCAAGATTTAAATCCAGGCCCTCTGACTCCAAGACTAAAGCTCCTTTTTAACACCAGTACTTCTCTCAGCCTCAGTTTCCTAATTTGTAAAGTTGGAATGAGAGGTAGTATGGATAGTGGACCCAGTGCCAGCCGTAGGTTCAGGAAGATTTAGGTCTAAATCTTTCCTCTGGCACACAGTGACTGTGGGGCTAGAGTGAAGTCCCAACCTCTTAGTTCCCCTGGCATCTCTCAAAGCCCAAGTTATAGATGTTACCAAACTCAAACGAATTAATATATCTGGAAATATTCTGTAACTCAAATATAACAGCAGTGTGTTACTTTTTATTAGACACTGATATATAATTCTAGGCTCTAGGAAGAATATATACATGGCTAGCATTTTTCCCCCTCCATTCTCCTAACTATTCTCCCTTCCCATTACTTTATGGCAATTCCATCCATCTATTCAGCAAATATTTATTATGTGGTTAGTATGTATCAGGTAAGAAGTAGCATGGTCTGGTGGATAAAGCCTGGCCTTGGGGTAAGCAGACCTGGGTTCAAGTCCCATCTCTGATATATACTAGCAATGTGACCCTGGGAAAGTCAATGAATCTCTCAATCCCAAGGTAACTCTCTAAGACTTTGTTTTGTAGATATGTTGGAAGGACTGGCCAATGAGGGCTCAGTCCTTAGAGCATGCATGATAATCATTTGGAGGCTGGAAATGTATAATGGAAGGGACTTTTCCTTCTCTGATTCAGAGCATAGATACCCACTATCTTTGTGTATAGATATTCTTTGACTCTTGCCTTCTTGCATGGTGGCAGAAAATGTCTTAATTGGCTACTGAGCTGAAACTGGGTGTATATACAACAGGCTCAGACATATACGATCTCTCTGTCTCTGTCTCTGTCTCCATCTGTCTCTCTGTCTCTGTCTCTGTCTCTCTTCCTGGGTGGCAACAGAGGCAAGAGCTGGTATAAGCCTCCAGGTAGGGAGAGAGTTGATGGTAGTGGCAGTAGTAGCTTGATCCCTGCTTCTGGCTGCCTTATCTCCTCACCTGGCCACTATGTGGCTATGAACACATGACACTGATGTTTCTTCCATCTCTGTTGTGTTAAATTTTTTCCTGATCTTAGGTGAATAAGTATTAGAGACCGAATGGATCTGCTTGACGCAGTCTCAATGTTCTGGGAACCTGACCTACTAGTTCAAGTGTGAGCTGAGATAGTATCCCCAAAGTATAGCTGGCTGCCCCTCTCAGGGTTCTAGGGTTAACCATGAAAGGAAGAGGTTCCAAACATTCTTTGGGAGAGATCATGTCCTGTGTGTTTCTCAGAATAACAATTGACTGGTTAATATATCCTCAAACAACATATCTAACCAATTAATATATTTACAGCTGGGTCCCAATTAGTACCAGCAATTATTTCCCTGAAGTGGTCATATATGTTCAAATTTATAGTATTTGAAGTTTTAAGTATGTAAAATATGATATTTTGTTCTAGCTCAGTGGAGATACCCAGTGTGAATTAAAATAATGCTATCAATTCAGGGGACTCGTTATTTGCACTAACCAAGACCTAGCTGTAACTAAGCAATATTTTTACTTAGTAATATTTTACAAAGTGATTTTTACAGAATGAATATGGCAGGGACTAACCTTTATTAGTCCACACTTTCCTCTTGTAGTTGCTATGTGGTACAGTAGATAGAGGCCTGGTTCTGGAGTCAGGAAGACCTGAAACCCTGAAATCTGACCTCAGATACTTAATAGTTATGTGACCCAGGCAAATCACTTAACCTCTGTTTGTCTCAGTTTCCTCATCTGTAAAATGGGGACAATGATAGCACCCACCTCCCAGGATTGTTGTGAGGATTAAATAGAATAATCAGAAAGCACTTAGAACGGTGCCTGGCGGGTGGTAAGTAATATATAAAGCTATTTTTATTAGCACTCATACAGGAGAGTGGCTCATATTTAAAATGGTGATACTAAACACTTGCCCTTCAAGTTTCACTTCTGAGTATGGCATAGCCAATGGACAAGTTGCTCCCTTGCTTATAGGATATGGTCTGCAGCCAGGTTGAGTCACTGCTGGGCTGGGTCAGCTAAGTCATTTGGCTGCTTACTGGACTCTTTACTGCTGAGGCCTCCAGCAGACTGTTACTGACTCTAGTTGCTGGTTCTTCTGACCTTTGGAAGTTCACAAGGTCTTAACTTGGTTCATTAATCTCTGATACTCATTCGTATAAGATCAGAAAAAGACTAACCAATAACAGAAAAGAGTAACAGTAGAGATAGAAGAAATAGCAACATCATGTGTTCATGGCCACAAGGTGACCAGGTGGGAGAGTGATGTTGCTGACAGCAGCCAGTATCCCACTGCCATTGGTGCTTCCACTACCGTGACCTCTTCTCCCACCCGGAAGCTTACAGTAGTTCTTGCTTAGCTCTCTACCAAGGAATACAGGGAGGTTTTTTTTTTATCTTATTGAGACTTTTGAATGCAGACTCAATTTCCAGCTCAACAGCCAATTAAAAGGCTTTTGGTCACCATGTAGCAAGCTGACAGTGAATAGTCAAAGAATAACTGTATATGGGCTAAAGCAGAGAGAGAAAGGGGTCTTCTATTTATGCATTTTGGAAAACAGGCTTGCAAAGTCTCCACATGGATCCTGTGCATATGCTTTATGGATTGGGCTCTCTGATCAATTTCCTCATTATACAGATAGGACGCGGGTCTATATTAGTAGTGGGAGTTTCCTCATGAGAACTTCCATATACCTAGTAGCAGCCAGTCTGCCTTCTCATCTTACCAGTGGGGAATCTAAGACCCTAAAGGTTTAGTGATCTGGCCAAAGTCATTTGAATGGTAAGCGGTTGAACTTTCTTAGAGTTTAACACAATGCCTGCCATATAGTAAGTGCTTAATAAATGTTATTGACTAACTAATAAATGTGATTGACTAACCCTAATTAATATATTAATTACATTATAAGGGTTTTACAGACTAGGTTTAGATTCAGTTCAGGGAAAATATAAGAACTCAATCTTCCCAACGTCCTTCTAACCTGAAGTGTCTTATAATACTTTTAACATTGGCTTTAAAGTCAGAGGAATTGGATTCAATCTGCAGTTCTGATGCTTACCACCAGTTTGACCTAGGGTAAGTCACTTAATCTCCATGGGCTTCAGTTTCCCTCATCTGTTAAATGAGGAGGTTAAACTAAATGGTCACCCTTTTAGTGTGGACTATCATAACAAACTTTTCCTTCTCTCTTTTTTCATACTTGCCATGTAACATAAAAATTAAAATGCCTATTGAATTGGGTTGTCTTAATGAATAAACTATAATGGAATTTCTTTGGAGAAGAGTGATTTTTTTTGGAGGGTGAAGGTGGTGGGGTGAAGGTTCATTTGTACCATTTGAAAGTAACCTGCTAAGATTCTGAAATTAGTCTTTCATTTTTGTTCTCACCCCTGCTCTCTTTGTTGTTTCCTGATTGGTTGAGCTTGAATTTATAGTCCTTAGTTTTTCCCATCATAATTTTGCGTGTGTGTGTGTGTGTGTGTGTGTGTGTGTGTGTGTGTGTGTGTGTGATACACCATAGGCTACTGTAGTCCTGTGACCCTTTCAATTCCATAGAATCCTCAGGGAATGCTTTCCGGCACTCACTATTAGTTTCTCACTGCCAAAGTTTTTGCTCATGTATTTGGACTAATCTCCTCCCTGGGACATGGAAAAAGTCTGAAAATAATTTGAATTCTGGGAATTGTAGTCTTAGACTGACCCTGGGAAGGAATGGAACTATCTTGAGTTTTGAACAGGAGGACATATGATCACCAAGTGTTCTCTCCTTCTTTTGCTGTTCTCTCCTTTAAAATTCCTGATGAGCACACAGGAGAGCTGCACCTTCTGGCTGAAGATACCCTTCCTGAATGGGAAGAGAATGCTGTCTTTCTAGGATTGCAATTCCCAGCATTCAGTTTGGTTTAGAACTTTTACCCTGGCACACAGGAGAAATCAGTCAGAACCCTTGGTTACACTTAGAACAAGGTTTTTGTGCATTGTCTCATTTGGTTCTACAAAGTCAATGTGGCAAATCTTCTCTTTTTTTTTTTGCAGCTTAGGATCTTCAGCTTCCCCATGGTCATATAGTTAGGGATTTGTAGAGCTAGTTCTCAAACCCAGGTTTTCTGATTATGAACTTGCTATTTTTTGTTTTCATTGGGAGCTGTAGTTTCTGCACATGCTAAACTCCATTCCTGGAGTTCTGGATTATTTCAGATTGAATGTAAAATTAAACATCCCAAAACATTAAGATTTTCTTTTGCATTATTCTTCCAAGGTTCCCTCCAAATCTATGACTTTCTCTTTGGCTTGGGTTCTTTGCTAACCAGTTTTGCTTACTTTAAGGCCCTGCATGAGGCATGTCTAGAACCATCAATTAGGGACTCAAGCCAAGTTGGATCCATTACTAGAGTAACTGTGGGGTATAATATCGAAAAGCAGCAACCAGTAGGAAAACTGGTATCAGATATTCCAAAGCCAAAGTATTCTACCAAAGTTTATAGTAAATATGTAGAATGCCACTGAATTGATGCTTTTTTCTAATTAAACTGCTTCCAGCAAATTCTTTTTTATTCTAGAAGCTTCTGTGATTCATACCTGGCTGGCACTCATGCCCAATATGGTCTCAAGTGATTCTTACCACCTCTTTCTCATCTTTACTAATTATAGGCTCATACACCTCTGTTTGAAGGCAGAGGTGTTTCCTTTTAATTATTCTTTATTCTTTAAGTAGCAAGCAATCCTTCAGGATTTGACTTTGATTCTTTTTAAAATTAGGGTTTAACTACTAAAACATTTATTAAGTGCTTACTACATGCCAGGCATTATGCTAAGTGCAGATAGAAAGAAAAAGCTAAAACAGTCCCTGCCCTTGAGGAGCTTGCATTCTAATGGCTTGTAGGGGATGGTAATAGCAAGTAGCTGGGGGAGCCAAGAAATGATTTTGTAGCACTTGAGCTGAGTTTTAAAGGAAGCAAGGGATTCTGAAGAATCAGGCATTGGAAGAAAGAACACTCCAGGGTTGTGGATTATTCAACATAAAGGTACAGAGACAGGAAAAAGAATATTGTATTCAAGGAACTACAAGTGGGTCATTATAGCTGGATTACAGTGTATGCAAGGAGAGTAGAAAATATGAAAATTGGAAAGATAGGATGAGGCCATGTTGTGAAGAAGCTTAGATGATAAAGGACTTTATATATGATCTTGGAGAGAATAGGAAACCACTGGAGTTTTTGGATTAGGTAAAAATGCCTGTAGTTAAAATAATAAAGGTAAAATTTACAGAGGTCTTAATAGTTCTTGTCCTACACACAGACATTCAGGGAATTGGACTTTAATCTCTCTTAGGTTCTTTTCTGTTGCCCTGTCAAACCTTTTTCTTACTCTGATATTCAGAATCAGTTACCCTATTCCCACTAAGGCTGAATGCTCTAAGTTTCTAGATGAAGTAGTTGCGTTTGGTATTCTTGGATCAGAAACTGAAAACCTTATGGACATAGGTGGTATTTTTAAATCATGCTTACTAGACAAAGGCAAGGATTACAGAACAGAAAGGCAGATTTGGGAGGTGGCAGCTTGATTAGGTTTGAAAACATGATTTGATTTTATGGGCTACAGCTTAAGCTATAGGAATGATGATGGGTTCTAGCCAAGAATGGAACGTCTCTATCAAAGGTGGGGAAAAGTTATTTGCCTTCAGTCTTGCAAAGCTGAACAAAAAAGGGCTTTAAACTGAAAAGATGGGAGGAAAGCAAAAACTTTCTACATACAGCTACCACTGATACTGTAAGGAGTAGCTACAATGTAGAAAGAATTACTGTTGGGATGCCCAGAAATTCAGAGATGACAAAATACAAGGAAGGAGTCATCAATAAAGCGCTTGGCCTTATCTATAAACAAATAACCAAAGTATGACTAAAAAGGAAGGCAAACTCAAGATCTTAATGAAAAGAAGAAAATTTTCTTTACTAGGCATTATCATTGAGACTTGGTAGTACAGGACCTATGGCTCTGGAAGGGTGTGATGATGATAATAATGAAAAATGACTTTATATGATACTTTAAAGGCTGCAAAGGGCTGTTCAAGTGTCATCTCTTTTAATCTTCACAACTTCATGTGGTAGATATATGATTATGCCCATTTTACAGATGAGAAAATTAAAGTTCAGAAAAGTTAAGTGACTTTCCCGGGGCTGCATAGTTTAATAAGCATGAAAACTGGGATTGGAACCCAGTCTTCTCAACACCATCACTTAGCCTCTATCTACTACACCATGCCTACTTGTTTTGTTTTCTATTGCTTTGCTTTTAGGTACAAGACAAATTTTATTCTATTCCACAGAAAATGCAGAAAACTATAATAAACAAGTTACAGTAACTAATAGTAACTCAATATAATTCTCTATCCTCTCCTTCTGTGATTTCTACATTTCCCCCAAGGTTTAAACAGCCCTATAGACTCATAACACTATCCAGTGGTTTGAACTTCCCTCAAAAAGCAAACAAACCATTGGGTTACCAGGGAGGCAACTGTCTTCCATTCTTGATAGTTCCTCTTTGCCTCAAGGACTTTGATAAGTATCCAGCATCTTGGGACTAAAGGGTAGAAGGTAAATAAGCTTTTGTTTGCTAGAAAGGCAATGTCTTTCTCTTTAGACTTATACTGCCTAAGTAACTTATGGAAATAATGGAAGGCAAGCTCTACTAAAAAAAATTTTTTTTTGCTTCCCTTTCTCATGGCTACAGTCCCTTGCTCCTCTTCCCACTTTAGGAATCAAGTGCATGATTCGTTCTCTCATAGACTTACATTGCCTGGAAATTACTTCCTCGCCTGGAAATTACTTCCTCTCCTTAGAAGACTAGATCCTTGAACGCTTGGACTTAGGGATGCTAGGGAGGCAAACTCAAAACTGATTACTTAGGAATTCTTTTTCTTTCCTGGTTAACCCTGGATGGGGTTAAGAAACTCCCACTCCTTGGCTCCATGGTTCTCCTCTCCTGGACCCTGTGGTTGAGCATATGTATATGCTTGTCATCTGGCTCAGGAAAGAATGGGTCTGGACACTCAGAGTTCAGTACCTTAGGGTCCAGGAAATCTCCTTTCAAACTGAATGGATAAGAGCACATCTAAATCTGATGTGCCTCTGCCAAAAGACAACCATTAATGTCTCTTGGGGGTAAAGCTCCTGGCACCAAATCAGCAAGTGTGGGTAAGCATGGTGGAGAATGTTTGGGTATACGTCAATAAAGACAGAAATAGAAACTATATTCTTCCTGAAAAATCAGACACTGAAGCGTATGGCAGAGCCACTAGTACAGGAAGAGAAAATAGGTGAGAGAGAATGTGCCCTCTGTAAAGAGGCATGAAATAGTAGATGCAGGTAGTTAGAGATACAGTGGATAATGAGTTGAGCATGGAGTGAGGAAGATCAAGATTCAAATCCTGCCTGCTACATAAAGGGTCTGTGTGACCCCAGGTCAGTTATTTAACATTTCACCCTCAGTGTCCTCATCTGTAAAATAAAGCCAGTAATAGGATCTACCTCATAGGGTTGTTGTGAGGATCAAATGAGACAGTTTATGAAAAGGCCTTAGCAAAACTTAAAGCACTACATAAATTCTAGCTGTGATTAGTAGCAACAGTAATGGAGGACCACACTTATCTGCCTGTCTGCTGGAGTTCTTTTTCTGTCAAAAGCAGAGTAGCTAATACTCTTTTGACTTGCATTTTTGATAATTTCTGCTTTTAAAAGATCCAGGAAGCCTCAGTGGAGACTTCTGGACTGGTATCTCATTAGAAAAAAGAGGAAATGTTACTGGTGTAGAAACAGTGAAATCTTGGGGAATGAAAAGGGAGGAAAGTGATAGGAGAGGTAAATTTAGGTATAGTCTAACATTTATCCTAAATCTAGAGAGAGGAGATTTCAAAGAGTCATTACAGAGTGGGAAGGAAGGGGAGTTGGATCAGGGAAGACTTCCTGGAAGAGAAGGCATTTTGAATTGGAGTTTAAAGGATGCTTAGGATTTTAACAAGAAAAATGTTTTTTTTATTTTTTTTTTATTTTTTATTTTTTTTATATGAGATTCTTTATTAAATTTTTTTGAGTTACATCTTTTCTCCCC
>CM053584.1:102187288-102222512 GCA_028627135.1 Pseudochirops cupreus
ATACTTGATTGCAAGTCACCATGGGGGGAGGAGGGGAGAAAATTTGAAACTCAAGAGATCATGGAACTGAATCTTGTAAACTAAAAGTAAATAAACAAATCAAATAAAAAAATAAAAAATAAATAAATAAAATAAAATGGCACCTTCGTTAAGCAGCCTTTCCTACTGTTAGTACCTTCCTTCAAAGATTATCTCCAGTTTATCCTCTCTATATCTTGTTTGAACATAGTTGTTTGCATTTCCTCTCAAAAGATTGTAAACTCCTTGAGGGCAGGTACTGTTTTTGTCTTTTTTTTTTTTTTGCATTCTCAGTATTTAGCACAGTACCTTCAACATAGTAGGCACTTAATAATTCTTGTTGTCTTTGACTTGATCCATGTAGAATTGCAACAGAAAAATTTATAAGCAACTTTGATCCTCTCTTGGGAAAATTAACTCAAAGTCAGCTTCTTGGCAGTTGCCAGGCAATTTAGAATTGGCTGTTGTCCTCTATACAAAGCATTCTTAATCTGGGATCCATGTACCCCAAAGTAGTTTGTGAGTAGATTTCGGGGGATCTGTGAATTTTTGGGGAGAAGAAATCGTATCTTTACTTTCACCAATCTTTTATTTAAAAAAAATTTTTTCTAGTTACATGTAAAATTTTTTGACATTAATTTAAAAATCTTTTAGTTCCAAATTCTCTCCCTCCCTCCTCTCTTCCATCATTTAGAAGGCAAGCCATTTGATATAGGTTATACATTTATTTTCACCAATCTTTAATTACAATTTAGCGTTTTCTTTAATTATGAAGGTAGATAACAAACCACAGTAATAATGGGTTTCACCAAACTGGCAAAGGACTCCATGACTAGAGAAGCTAAGAGCCTATGCCAATGTAATTATTTTTTTCTTTCTTTTACTTTCACTCCTGAAACCAACCAAACTGGTCTTCCCTTATTTCTCTGTTATAGCTTTATAGTTAAGTGACTATCTGTATCCAAACAGCCCAGCCAAACTGAGATAATAGATCAGACCCTTTTTATCTTCCTTCTTATCCAATCTCAGGGATGTGAAGAACCATTCCAATCCCATATTTTCATTCCACTCAGAGATTCCAAATGGTTCATCTGGAAGCAGAGTTAATGGATAACCCCTATCTCTTCACCAGTCAGCATCCCAGAACTCCTGAAGAGGAGAGGGCATCATTAATTCATTTTAGATATGGGACTTTTCTTATACAAAAGAGAAAGGTGAGAAATCATATTTGATGCAGCTGTCACATAACCAACTCCAATATGGATCCAGATTTGTACACAAAGTGGCAAGTAATGTATATTTCTTTCCTTCCTATCTCCAGGCTGCTATTAAAAAAAAATCTTCTAAATCTTTTTTTGATATCTTTGCACATATAAAAAGCACAAATCTTTTATGCCTTGGCTTTCTCTTTTTCTCCTTTCTAGTGTGAATGCTGGACCACCATATAATCATTCATTAGGATAGGTATTTGCCACCAAATGTAGAATTAAAAGGAGACAGCATAAACTGATCATGTCTCCTCATTTTAAAATCCCTTGAACTCACACAGAGAGTTCTCATTCTGACTTTTGTAGTGAGTTTCTCTAATTTAATGTGCCACTTACAAACTGTATGATTGGGGATATTCCACCTAGCTTTTCAGTTAGCCTAGACAACTTCCCCACATATAAAGCAATGGGTTGAGACTAGATATGCTCTTTTATGACCAGATTTTGTATGATCCTATTATGATCATACAGAGACAGATAAACTGTTATTTTTCTCTCTTAGTAGACTGAGCAACACCTAGGGTAGGGCAAGTGGTGCTTTGCTCCAGAGTACCACCCTTATACTCCTTCTGCAGCATAGAAACAATTGAACTTAGTTCTATTTTTTTTTTTGGAGGAGGGAAGGCAGGGCAATTGGGGTTAAGTGACTTGCCCAAGGTCTCACAGCTATTAAGTGTTAAGTATCTGAGGCTAGATTTGAACTCAAGTCCTCCTGACTCCCGGGCCAGTGGTCTATTCACCGTGTCACCTAGCTGCCCCAAACTTAGTTCTTTGTTAGGAAAAAAATATTGTTAAAATAAAAGTTTAGCAGTTAGCAAGCTTATTGCTATATACCAATTGAGCTTTTCCTTCGACCTCTCTCCCAGCCAGGTTTATTGGCCTTCATAGGAGAAGTATTGAAAGGTTCCAGGGTCTCTGTCTCCTTCTTCCCCTCCCACTTTAGCATGGTAACCCAAGGACTTAAACCAAATTTCCCTAGTTACAAAAATGTCTAGTTATAGTTATTTACAGAGCAGAGGGCAAGAGAAATTAAAGACTTACTAGTTTCAGAGAGGTTTGTCTTAGACATAAAGCAGAACTTCCTAACAGTGAAAGACCCTTACACATCAGGATGCTGACCATGGCAGTTTGGGAAATATCCTTTAAGGGTGGGGAGAGGATCTTTAAAGATGGGACTGGTTCTCAGTGAGGTCCACTTTGGAAGAGTGAAGAAAGATTAGTCATTTTCTTGGGTTACCTTTCAATCAAGTGATCCTCTGCCAGTCACTAAAACCCTGCAAAGGTATCTTTGAGGAAGATGAATGGGCTATGTTCCAATGAGAGCCATTGGTTCTTGTGCCATCAGCTGGGCAGTTCTGCCAGACTGCCAATGTGCAAATAGCAAGATGGAAGAGCCCTGTTTTCTATAGCTTCCCCCACTCAGCAGGGCCACTCATTCCAGCCTCTTTCAAAACCTAACTCTTGACCATCTCCCTGGGTCCTGCTATTTCTATATCTTTATTATTGGCTTTATGATGGAATAGTTTAATTTAGTCTTCACGAAATGCCTTTACCTTATACTACTGTTTTGGATAATTTGTACTATGTGCTGTCATCTGTGTTGGAAATTTTAATTTGGTAAGGCCCTTTGAAATGCTGTTTGCATGAAAGATGCAATACAGAAGAAAATTGTACTGTATTGATTTCTCTGGGTCTAATTGGTCTCTTGGGTTCTGTTGAATTTGATCCTATCTGTTTTTCTAATATTGCTTCCAAAAATCCATGGAATTTTAAATAATGTTTTATGTCCATATAATGCTTTTTTTGGCCAGACTGTCAACATGACATTCTCATTCTATAGAATCATTGTCATGGCAACAATCACTTGGGACAGGGGAAATATTTTTGTCCAGGAAGCAGAGTGTAGTTTCTAGAATCTAGAAGACAATAGAGGAAAAATGAGTTAAAATTATCTTCAATAATACAAACTCTCTGGGACCATGTAGATATGCTATAGAAATAGTGAGTCTGTTGAGACTGTATCGCCACAGTGCCCAAACAACAGGTTTATTCGGTCAATTCAGAGGAAAATTCAATTAGATTCCTGCCCTGTAGATTAAACAACTAGTCAATTGAATTTTTCAGGTTCCTAGCAGCTTAGATAAAGGTTAGAGGGATGTTCTAATTGAGGGCTAAAGGGGTTGAAAGAGGAAAAAGAAGATATGATAGTGTTTCTATCTACCTCCTTCTAAATCTCAAATATAATATTAATGAGAACATAGAAATTTAGACTTGTAGGGATGTTTAGATATCATCTAGTTAAATCTTCTCATTTTATAGTTGAGGAAACGAACCAAAGAATAGAAGTCATTTATTTTAAAAATTGTTTTATTTTTGTTTTCTCAATTTCTGCAGGTGGCTTACCGTCTTTGAAGTTTATTACTTTATTCTTGTATTTTTAATTAATTTCTTTGTATCTACTATCTTGTTGAACTTCATAGCAACCTTAGGAGGCAAATGTTTACCACATGATTATTTCCATTTTCCGATTTATAGGTGAGGATTCTAAGGGCAAGGTAGGTCATGTGATTTGCCCCAGGTCACACGCCTGGCAAGTATCAGAGATGAAATTTGAACATAGACCTCTATGTCTTGCTTGTTTTATAGATGAGAAAACTGGGTATCATTGGGGTTAAATGCTCTTGTCATGGTTACAAAGCAGTAAAGATTAAATCCAGAGTTTAAACTCAGCTCTCCTAATTCTAAATCCAATGCTTTTTCTATGTCATTTCATTTGACATTCATTCATGTCAATACCTGCCCCTAAAATGTCATTTCAAATGTCATCTACCAGTCCGTGAACGCAGATAATGGCAATGGAGTCAAAATCTTGTGGAGACTTGGCATCCAATTCGCTCTTTTTGTGGGACTCAGCTCCTTTTCCCCCAGCATGCAGCCTTGTACAAGGATGAGTCTATGGAAGTACAGATGGCAAGAGTTATTTGGGACTGCTTGACTGTAGGTTATTAGCCAGCATGCTCCCCCATCCAAACGCTGTAGACTGGTCTTCAAGGTTCTTTGAAATCTGACCCAAATTGATTTGCTCAAGTTTCTAATCTTTCATTACCCCATTTCCTTGCATGAATCCTCTTTTACTTTCAGGTTGGTCTACTCACTGTTCCCTTGTCCTTTTTACATCCCATAACTCAATTCCATTTTCACCTTCTTCTACTTTTGCTCTAATTGTTAGCAAAGACTCCCTCATTTATCTCAATAATACCTACCCCTAAAAGCAGAGGTTGAATTTTGCCCATTCTGGGAAACTGTCCTGGCTACATATTATTTCTCCTTATGAATTTATTATCTATACTTAGAAATCATGGCATATGAAGATGAGTTCAAATCATTCAAATTTGAACTCTATTATCTACCTATTCTGAAGATAGTTCCTTCCTTTCTCAAAGATTTTGGCAGCAGGTTTACTGTCTTCCTCTTCTCCCTAACTTCTGATCTTAGAGCAGTAGACTTTAAAATCTATGTTGATGCTTCCTCAAACTCCTTATCTTTCCCATTCTTCAGTCTCCTTAAATCCCACCACTTACTCCTTTATACAACATCAGCCACTTAGAGGGATGGTAATATACCCATGTACGCATGAGTATTCTACTTCCTTGGTCTAAAGCACTGGCATTTTTCTACTTAACTATAACTATTATTCTATTTTTTCCTGTATGGGGTATTCAGAGAAGACAAGTGTGACTCTGGTGTGAGGGTTTGCTGAGCTTTTTTTAGGGCTGCCCATCCACCTTTGGTGTCCACGTAGTACCTAATTCTTGCCTGTGGCTCCAAGGAGCTGTAGCATGTTAAATTCAACAGATGGGCCAAGCCAGATTGAGGGTAACCAAACAGGCCTCAGTCCCATCAATGAGTTAGGGGAATGTGTACTCCAAGCAAGTGAAGACTTCCCCTGGCAGAATGCTTGGATGAGAACAATTTGTTCCTATGACTATGAAGGTGGCTGAAGCAGGTGCAGTGGAGTGCTTAGAGGTTGGTCAAACATCAAAGATGCTAAGGTCATCCACTTCATCCTGGACCATCACCAGTCATCCTGGCTTTTGTCCTGCCAGTGGACTTTGATGATTCTGAAAGAGAGAGTGAGGTTGGCGACTTTGTGCAACCTTGCCTCATTTAAATCCAATTCTTGAGCAAGTCAAGACATCACCCCTTGATGTCATTAGTCCTCTTTGAAGGATGAACAACAGCAACAATGCCCTATTTATTCTCAGTCTATTCTTTGTTCTTACTGTGATATTTATTCCCTCTATGCCTCATACTACTATCTCTGACTCTTGTCCTTGTGCTATGACCTTTTCTTTTCTCCCTTCTCATTTCAGCCTTATTGTTATTCCAATTCTACAGTGCCATCAACTTCCATATCCTTTGATCCTCTCTCCTAGTTCCAATCAGATCATCCTTTGTCAAATCCCAACCTTTGATTACTTCAGCCATCTGTCTCCTATGCATGTGGTGCTGAACAGACTTAGAGAAAGCCACTCAACAATGCTGTCTGTGAACTCTTATCATTTCATATTATTCGAGTTCCATTGGGCCCTTATTACATCAAGGTAATATTTCTATTATTCCCTAATTTGCTCCCTGTCTCACTCTCCATGAAAAGTATTCTGAACTGTGTCTTCTGTCTTCAAGTCTCCCATACTTCTACTCCAACTGTTCTCTAGGCTGAATACTTCACCAGTTACTTTACTGAGGAAACTGAAGCCATTAATTGTGGACTTTTCCCGCTCTTTTTCCCCTCCCTTATCTCAAAACTCCCTGACTCCTCTTGCCCATTCACTGATCATGCAATGTCCCATGCTAAGGCATTCCACATGTGCCTTGATCTCATCTCCTCCTGTCTTCACCAGCAGATTGCCCACTCAATAATTTCCTCCCTTTAATTTTCAATCTCTATTTATCTATTGGTTCCATTCCTATTGCCTTCAAATATACTTATCTCCCCCATCATTACAAAACATTCATCAGATACTACCATTGCCTCAAGCTATCCCATCACTGTCTTTCTTCTCTCAGCCAAGTTCCTAGAAAAAGCCATGATAATCACTGGGCACTTTGTCTTCCTTCACTCACTCATTCTTCAACCCTTTGTAATCTGGCTTTTGACCTTATTGTTCAAATGAATGTACTCTCTTCAAAGATACCAATGCTCTCTTAATTGCATAAGATTTTCCTCATCTTATGTGACTTCTCTGCCATATTTGGCGCTCTTGGGAGAGATGAAGAGAGAAGAAGGGGTGGGGGGAAAGAGAGAAAGAGAGAAAGAGAGAGACAGACAGACAGAGAGAGAGAGACAGAGAGACAGAGAGACAGAGACAGAGAGAGAGAGACAGAGAGAGACAGAGAGAGACAGAGAGAGAGAAAGAGAGAGACAGAGAGACAGAGAGAATGAGAGAGACAGAGAGTGAGAGAGAGAGAGAGATTCCCTAAGATGATTCCTTTTCAGGGACCTGGCTCCGTCTCTTGGAAGAGACCAACAACACCAGGTGGCTTCACTGTTGAACTGACTTCTGTTGAAGTTCTTCTATTATTCAAAGCCTTCAGAAGTGTGACCACGCCATTGGTCAGCAAATCAGCTATTCCTTTATTGACCTAGTCTGAGAGGTTCACACTCCATAAAGAAATCATATTTTGTGAAATATCGTATTTATACATTAAATACTTCATTAAATCTTTACATTGATAATATTGCATCAAATATAGACATTAGTTGAGATAATATTAGTTGAGGAACTACTTCCTTATACATAAATTGTCTCATTTAATCACATCTGAACATAAAGAAAAACTTATACTTCTTAGCAATTAGAGACTTCCCATTCTGGAATCTGAAACACTGGAGGGAAGGGTGGTAAGGGTAGTACTGGTTACTTCCTCGTCACTGGAGATCTTCAGGCCAGCTTGGAGGACCACTTGCTAGGGATATTGTAGAGGTGATTCCTGCTCTGGGGGTAGTTGGATTCACTGACATATGGGGCACCTTCTAACTTTGAGATTCTGATCCAGTTCTTTGACACTTGTATCTTGCCTTGTATTATTATTCTTACTTTATTTTTACATCTTGATTGCAAACTCATTCAAAACAAGGATCTTATACTTCTTTGTATCTGCCATGGTACATCTTTCTTTGCAGATCAATTGAGTCAATGCAGGCAGTAACTTAAACTCTTTTGGTGACCTCTGGTGACACTGCTAATCATGGAAGTATTCTTTCTAGCAGATCTCAATATCTTGATGTCTTTTGGGCTACCTAACTGTTCTTTATGGACTGTTAACATCTGTTTAATTTGTTTTAGCATAAAACTGTAGCTCTGACTTATGCAACTTCAATTTCACAGCCATATTAATTTTATTTTGCTTCTGATCAATAAAACTCTCTATCACAAATGGATGTTAGCCCTCCTAGTTTGGGGCTTTCCTGTCATTGCTTCCTCAAGTCTGGAAAAGCTCATTGACATTGCTAGTAGAGTCATTACTTCAGTTTTACTCTTGTCCAGTTTCAATCAATTCTGTAAGACTTTTAGTGCTTTGCTTTGGGGTCTGAAAATCAAATATGATCATTTACCTATCTACATCTATAGGTTCAGATTCATATGTGCCCTAGTATCTATTTTTGCTAATCATATTTGTATGCATATATGAGTAGCTATGTGTATATGGATAAATGTTTGATAGATAAATCTATATATTTATAATTAATAGTTTTATATATACACATGTATATATAGCTATCAATATTTATCGGTTTATGAATTTATTGACTTAGATCAATAGACCTATCTTTTATTCACCAATTTATCAGGATCTTTCTGTCTCTGTCTATTTATGTTACCTTGGCCTTAACTTTACTTGTGTCCTCATTTTTTCTTCCTTTGACCTTATGTCATTGCTGATTGGTTTAATAAGCTCCTATCTGACATTAAACTCTGATAACAGTGTGTTCCTTAAGCCTTGCCTTAACTACTTAGATTTCTAATAATCTACTTCTGACCTCAGATGATACATGAGTATTCTTGCAATGTTTCCTGGCTCTCCCTATCATGGCCTGGTGCCTGACTTCCATTCCTCAATGATAATAATAACTGACATTATGATTCTTCCATCACCCACAGACCTTGTAGGTCAGCAGGAAAAAGCTAACCCCTTCACCTTTAATTTGGGCATTTCCAGTAATCTAATCAGGTAAGGAAGTCCTTCTTCCCCCAAGAAGGGATGTATCTGTTCTAAGTGGAGCGTCTTTGGGCAAACAAAGTGTGGAACTCCTTCTCAGGCTTGTCCATGACTCATGTCACACCAAATTTATCCTATTTTCCCCTGAAAAAAAATTATAGCCTAATACAACTTTTTATGCATGTGAGCCTGTGATAAAAGTTCTAATCTTTGCAAAGCATGAGAAATTTTAATGCAGCTTGGGAAAATACCCTAATATCCTTGATTTTCCTGGTGTTCTTCCTGTCTCTTGCCAATGCTGAGCTTATCTTGTAAAGGCAGCGGATGCCAGAGTGATGCTTTTCAGACCAATAAATGGAAAAGGTTCCCTCCCCAGCCCCTGCGGCTTCTTTGCAGTATTTCAGAGCAGCAGCCACGTGTTGAGAGGAGGACTTTATTGATTTGGATGGTTGTTCCTCTACTGTCCTTAGCCAGTTCGTATTTTATGCAATTTGTCAAGAGATGTTTGGTTTTCCAAGGACAGCAAGAGGTGGGAAAATAATACATTTGTAAAGATCCTACTAGGAGGGAACTATATTTCATGGTAGGTGACATCAAAGCTATAAGTAAGAATTTTTGTACCTGGGCCAAGAAGCACAAAATACTCCTGAGCTTAGTGATATAAAGGATACCTTCATTGGAATGGCAGTAACAGACAGAGAATATGGTACAACAACATAAGTCTACTACTGTGGGGCTAGTATGGAAAAAAATAGGATGGGTCAGAGGAAGAGCTGATTTTACTGTTGTTCCATGGGTTAAAACCCCAGTCATTCATCCTAGTTGTAGGTCTGGGTGGAATCTACTCCCCACTTTAATCACTAAATTCAAAGGGAGATATGTTTAAGAATACCATTTTATTAGTGCTTTCAAGTTGGGTTATATATTGGGTGGTTATAAAGGTAGGGCCAGAAGGAAAGTCATTTAAGCATTTTCCCCCTTTCCCCTTCCCCCACCACTTATTGGCAAGATGGTCTTATGTTCCTGATCCTCCAGAATCTGAGATTTCTGACTGATTTATGATGGTATAAAATCAAATGTGGGAGATAGTCTCCATTTTGCCTTTATAGTGGAAGAAACAGAAGCAAAGTTTATTTTCTCTTGTATGTATCATGCCTACTGTTCTTTAGGAACATTAGATCTTTCTGTAGCCTTTGGCCTATGGCTTGGGGCAGAGGTGATAGAGATCCTAAAAAATTAGGAAGAAAAGGAAATATCCAATAATTAGTCAAAAATTAAACAGAAAAGAGCAATAGGAAGTATAGAAGAGAAGAGAGACCAGCAGGGCAGTTTTGGAACCACCATGCTAAATTAGAGTTTTTATACATATATACATATATGTATATATATATATGTATATATACATATATGTATATATAAAAAGGTGTAAAGACAGTGTAACCTATATGGTATTGCTTGCCTTCTCAATGGGGGAGAGCAGGGAAGGAGGAAGGGAGAGAATTTGGAAATCAAAGTTCTAAAAATGAATGTTAAAAATTGTTTTTACATATGACTTGGGAAAAATAAAATACTAAATAATTATTTACTAGCAATGATTAATATAAATTGATTATCGGTTACCCAGAAAAATAAAGAAATGACTTGCTCAGAAAAAAATAAAAAAGGCATAAGGAGTAGGAAAAAAACAATGCATAAGAGGTTTACAATTTCCTGTAAAGTCCCTTTTTTATTTTTGTTTTTCTTTGTATATTAAGATGTACATGTTTTTGATGTTAAGTTCACAAGAAAAAAGAAATTTGAAAAATACAAGAACATAAAAACAGTGGGCCTGATCTGAGAATTTCTAGTGCTTCCAATTTAGTAACTAAGCTATACAATGAAGACTTTACTAGAAAAGAGCTGGAAAATTGCTCGGAAGTCTTCTGCATTTCTTATTTGTGGTGGAGGTGTAATATTTATAATAATAACTATCATGTAATAGATATTAATAATTAGTAATAATATCTATTATATAATCACATCCACCATTTAAAGTTTGCAAAGCACTGTCTCACTTTATCCTTACCACAACCCTGGAAGGTAGGGTTGTTATCATCATCCCCATTTTACAAAGGAGGAAAGTGAAAATAAGAGGTTAAGTGACTTACCCAAGATCATACAACTTAGGTGTCTAAGGCAGGATTTGAATCTAGGTCTTCCTCATTTCTCGTCCAATATTATAGCCACTGTGCCAGGTAGGCACTCCAACTATATGGCACCACCTCTTAGATTGATGCAAAGCTCTACCCTAAACTGGGATTGAGCCATAAGGGGTCAGCAGTCAGGATTTGGAGGAGGGACAGTTCCATTCAGATTTGTATCAAGTACTGATTTTTCCATGTACCCATCCTCATCTGCATGGGGGAGGAGGGAGTGTCATATAGTTTATACAACCTGTTGATTTTTAGTTTTAGTTTTTGAATTGCTCTGATGGAGCTTGTCCATTCATCCATCCATCCATCTATCTATCTATCTATCTATCTATCTATCTATCTATCTATCTTTCTGTCTATATAACACAGATAGTAGAGATGAATTAGGTTCAGAGTAGAACAGTAGAAGAGTAAGCTGGATGGCTTGTGGGAAATCAAGGTTCTTTTACTGACATCAAGTTTTCCATAAAACTAAAAGCCTATCTTTGGAATACTAATATTTTATTGGTGTTGCTATATGGTAATGAGACATGAAATACAGTTACCTCCAAAGAACTAAAGATGCCCATCACAGAGAGAGAAATGGAGAGTCACATGATAAGGGAGAGCAAGCCATAACATATACCCAAAGGGTAGTGGAAAAATAGCATGTAATTATGTAATTAGGGTACAATTTAATCTTAATTACTTGCATCAATGGAGGTAAAAATAGCAAGAAAAATAAAAAATATCAGGTGGGCAAAAAAGTTTTTATAATTTAGAAATACAACTTGTATTAATTATTTTGTGACAAAAAGGAATGATATATGATGTCAAGGAATTGCATAAGAAGAAAGAATGGGTTGGCCAGATGGCAGGAATGAGGAAAAATGGGTAGACTACCAGAAGAAGCTGTAGTCTTTTTCTTAAATGTTCATTTTAATTCCTCAGCCATGAAATGTGGTAGCACTGTTGACTAACAACAAAATACTGTTGTATTTTATTTAATGCTCAGTTTGATAGATGAAGTAAGAGAGAAAAGGGTAGTTTTACTTTCTAAGACAAGTCATTTGGTTTAGCCAAGCTGGATCTCAGGGTGGAGTTGAGAAGGAAAGCAAAGTAAAGAAATGAGAGTCAGGCTTTCACAAGACTGGCAAAAAGCATACAAAAATATCTGAGCCTACAATATGCCTAGATGCCATCTCTTCGAAGGGCTACAAGAGGCAGTAAATTAAAAGCAGAATGTTGTAGGTAATAAAATTCACTATTTCAGGTAGAGATTCAGGACTTTCTCACTACACTTCAAAAACTAACCCTCTAAGGGGAAGAGTACAGCTGAGCCAGACAGCTAAGTTCTCCAATTACATATACACAAGTGGCCTAGACATGTTACCATAGCAACCTATTGACGCTTGCTTGTGCGATCTCCTACTGTGCCATAGCTAGGCAATACTACCGTCATAATCCTTGTCACTGTTAATATTATCATAATTACAACAATCAACACTACCACCATCATCATCTTAGTCAGTTATCATCATCATCTTCATCATCACTATCATCATCGTCACTTATTACAAATGAGAAAATTGAGAGTTTAAGGGATTTTTCCCAGGCTACAAAGTAATTCTTGGTAATGCTGAGACTAGAATCCAGGTCTTTTAATTGTCAATCTTCTGAACCTCTGGAGAGGTCTTTTTTGTTACTGTATCTAGGGATGTTGCTCCAGTAACAACTCTATCATTTTAGCATTTTTTAAAAAGCATTTTTGAATCCTGAGGACAGTGGGAGAACATCACAGTTCCTGAATTGGGGCCAGCCCTCATTTTGGAACTGTAATTAAGATCTTTCAGAAAGGAACTGTAGCCAGTGGAGTTTAAAGCAGGCTACAGACTGCGAGGTTTTCTGTTTGAAGATCCAAAGGGTAAAATATTTTTCAAGAAATGAACAAAGCAGCTGCCACCCTTGACCAGATTTCAAAAGATTCCTCATATTGTCAGCATTTACAATTTCCTTTATTTGTGTTCAAATTAATTTCCTTCACTTTCTCTTCAGCCTTTCTAGTTTGAAATACTGCCAGGCAAAGGAGATAATACTATCTTTCCTCACTTTGCCTTCTTTGGGTACTAAATATCAAGTCTGGTCTATTATGGAGTAAAGGCATGCTAGGGACTCTCCAAAGACAGTTTATTGGTAATAGCACATGCTGTATCCCTTCCTCATCACTGGTAACTGAGTGACCAGTGATCTTAGGCTATTTCTATGACCCTGGAGGGATTTTCTGCTCATTGGAATAGGGGACAGGGGTGTGAAAGAAGGGTCTAATTTTGACTTTATCCCCTAGAGTTCAACTCCAAGATAGTTGGATGACCTCAGAGCAGAGAGAGGTAGGAATTACCTGAATTCACCATATAGATTGATTCATTTTTTTATATTCAACATTTTTTCAGCTTCCTTAGTTTTGTCTCCCCTGCGATTCAAGACCTGGAGGGTGGAACAGTAAATTCCTCCCAAAGCCTTCCTTAATAGGGGCTCTGAATTTTTTGAACTTTCCAAGTAAATTTCCATCACTCATCAACAGCTCTACTTGATTTTAACTTCACAGATTTTCAAGTCCCTTAGTGAATAATCCATGTAGCCTCTGCCATCTCCCTGCTCTTTCCCTTCTCCCTGCTTTTCAGCCTCCTTTTGTGTCTTTCCCCATTAGATTGTAAGCTCCTTGTGGGCAGAGATTATATCTATTTTTCTCATGTTTATCCTCAGCACTTATCATGTCCGGCACATAGTAGGCATTTAATAAATGTTGATTGAACTGAATTGAATTCTTGCTTATTCATGGATCTTCTAATTAACTGCAACTAGTGAAGTGCATTATTTGCATCCGATTAATTACACTTTTAACTATCGTTTTGAATAATACAGCGTCTTCTTGATTTTTATGCTAATATAATCACTACCTAGGCATGCAGGCAAATACTAGTCAGTATTGCTGGTGTTCTCTTCTTTGAAGCATAACAGGTTGAAATCAAAGTTACAAGTTTCTCCTTCACCTAAACAAAGGGAAAGGAAGAAAGAAGGAAAGAAAAAGAAAGAAAGAGAGAAGGAAAGAAAGAGGAAGACAGAAAGAAAGACAGAAGAAAGAAAGAAGAAAGACAGACAGAAAGAAAGTCTGGAAAAAAGTACTATACTAGACTGTAAATTAGTTCTAAGAGTCAGGTAGATTCTTTGCTTGGCAACATGGGAGATTAGGAAAGGAAATGATTGGGTCTGTAGACCTTCACTTTTTGGCACCTTTGCAATGGAAAAGCAGCAGAGGTGGCCTACCATCAGAGAGTCTGTCTAGGTGCTTGGCCACTAGGAAACTTAAAGGTCATTTAGTCTGACCCTCTCATTTTACAAATCAAGGAACTAAGGTTCTGGATTAAGTTGAATAACTTGCCCAAGGTCACACAGATAGCAAGCAGCAGAGCCGGGGGGAGGTGGCAGGCCACTGTTTTCATTTTCCCAGAAATGACAGCAATATAAAGGAAAAAATAATCAATGAAGTGTACTTTTGAAAAAAGAAAAATAAATTGTCCATACCTTTCCTCCTGGCCTCCCTATGAACTTGAGTACCTCACCTCTCTCATTAAGCTCCCTTGACACCTTCCTCTAGCACACCTCTCTTGCTTCCAAGTCACAGTCCTGCTGTCACCCAGCAGGGGAACAGGCAGAGAAGTGACTCACTTTTCTTATGGGATCATAGGATTTTAGAGTTGGAAGATACCTTTGAGATTCTTTAATACAACATCTTTCATTTTATGTTAACTAAATTCAATCCAAAAAAGTGAAATGACTTCACCAAGGTCACATAGGTAGTAAGTAACAGGGATTAGATTTGATCTCTTACATTAATTTCAATCACTCTTGCTTTTTTTTTTTCTTTTTGGTGGAGAGGTGGGGTCGGGCAACAAACTAAGTGTCTACATACCCTTGTAAACTAATTTTTTAGAGCACTGGCATTCTAGGACTGTTTTTTGAGTTTTTGTCATGTAATTATGTCTCTGTTAGAAATGTCAGTAGATGTTTTCACTAGGAAAGAACCTTCCCTACCACATATCCCTCTCCTGATGCTCAGACAGTGAGCTAAAGGATCATGGGATCTTACAGTTGGAAGGGACTTCATGGAATATCCAGGACTAACTTCTATATCATTTTTGACAGATCAAACAACCAATTAATAAAGTACTCTATTAAATGCCTCATATGTTTCAGGTCCGATTTGTAGAGGATGGGGAGCAGACAGAAATGAATCAGTCTCTGATGTCGAGAAGTTTATGTTTCACTAGGGGAGATAACACATATCGATGGAAACAAAAAATAGATTACAGGATATTTAAGATGGTCAATTCCAACGGGCATTCAGCTTTTGTTTGAATACTACAGCTCTCAATACCTCAGGGAAGCCTGTTCCATTGTTGGACACCTCTCATCGTTAGTGAATTATTTTTTATGAGCCCAAATCTGCCTCCCTCTAACTTCTAACCAGCGGTCCTTGTTCTGTGACCTGAGACAAAATATTGTAGGAGAAGAAATATTGACTCCAGAGTAAGGAGATCTGACTTTGGATCCTAGCTCTGATACTTACTCTGTGACCTTGAACAAATTTCTTGACTTTTATGAACCTTCATTTTTTCTTCTGTGAAACAGGAGTGAGGAAAATATGTTACATACAATAATGTACTACCAAAATTCAATTACCACTTACTATCTGAAACCCTGAAAAATAAATTCACTCCTTCCATATCTACTTCCATATGACATCTCTACAAATATTTGAAAGCAGTTTTCATATCTCCTAAAAGTTCTCTCTTTTTGAAGTGAAACATCCCCATTTCCTTCACCCATTCCTTATATTCAGGATGAAGGGGGTAAGTGGAGTAGGCAGCTGTCCATGACAAGAGACACTTTTTTAATGCTACCTTTTACAAATGCATCATTTTTCACTGGCAGAAAATTCTACTCTTCACAATATGTAGGCATTTATTTTGTGATGAGTTCAAACCCTGTAGGTCTCTGAAAGCCACCTTCAGCAGAGTCTTGGGCAGTGGAGAGTGATATAATAAGGCACAGTTTTCAAATGCAAGACAGCTCAATTTTCAAACCTTTCCTAAGGCCCCCACATGTCTGGTCCTAACTGCTGGTATGACATAGTTTTGCGACCTCTTGTCATTGTAGTCACCCTCCTCTGGGAATTCTTCAGTCTGTCAAATTGTCCAGCTTAACATGTAAACGTGATTATCTATCACTCCAAATGTTCTCTGCTTGGTAGAAATAACAGGGAGATCATACCCATTCTCCCTCCTCCCATCCCCATGATGTTCTGTAGTCCTTGTTTCCTTTGATGCAGGAAAAACTGTATTTTAAAATCTATCTTGAAAATTTTTCTAAGTCAGGTCAAAAGGATCTGGAAAGACCTTGAGAATAAGACAGCATACGTCAAGTTGCTTGGAGAAAGGAAGCTTGGATTTCTGGAAAGAGTGTTGGATCTAGATTAAAATCCCAGATCTATTACTTCTTAGTGGTAATATTGACTATCAAATGAGTCACTTAACCTCTGTGCTCCTCATTTTATTTATCTGTAAAATTAGAGTGTTGGAACAGAGGACACATCTGATACCATTATTGCATGAACCTATGATGCTGACAAGTGCAAAACCAACTTCCTAGTAGGTTTATTTGTTTCTATGGGAAGTTGACTCTATTATGTTGTCAACTGAAATTGCCAGGCTTTACTCTCCAATTCATTATAGGTAGTGCAATGGAAAGCATGCTGCTCCTGGAGTCAGGAAGACCTGAGTTCATATAGTGCTTCAAATATATACTAGTTCTAAAAGCCTAGGCAAGTAACTTAACCTCTGTCTGCCTAAGTTAATTCATCTGTAAAATAGGGTTTTTATGAAGATAAAATGAGATATTTGGAATGTGCTTTGCAAACTTTAAAGAACTATATAAATGCTAGTTACTATTAATTTATTCTTTTTTTTTTTTTTTTTTTTGCTTTTTGGAAAGGGGAGGGCAGGGCAGTTGGGGTTAAATGACTTGCCCAAGGTCACATAGCTAGTTAGTGTTACATGTCTGAGGCCGGATTTGAACTCAGGTTCTCCTGACTCCAGGGCTGGTCCTCTGCTCACTGCACCACCTACCTGCCCCCTATTAATTTATTCTTAAATTATCCTACCACCTTCTTAATTTCATGGGCAAACTCATTCTATTCATATTCATGCTTACAATTCTTATGCTTGTTTTCTTCTCCATCAAATTCTATTCTAATATTTCTTCTCTTTTTCTTCACTTCTCCTTTAGAAGAAAAATTTTAAAAAAAGAGAATGGAATTAGCAGTATGTATCTGTAGTTGAATGCTTAGAATAATTTGATCCCTGTCTTCTCAGCTTTCTCCTAGCCCTATTGCAAATCACCTTTTTCTTTCTGTAGCTATAGCATGTTTTGATTATGGCTATCTTTGTTTCAGTTATACTGTTCTTGTCCAATTTTGCTCATCATCCTTCATCTCTTACCTACTCTTCCACTTAATTTATTGTATTTTTACCATCCAAGGGTTATATAGGTACACATGTATCATATCTCTCTCTGTCTCTGTCTCTCTTTCTCTCTAACTGTTGCTTGGCTTCTATAAGAGTGAGTGCTCCTCAGTTCCCCAGTATTTGAATAATCTTCTGTGATACTCACTTCTAGGAAATGGTAAATTCTTCCTTCCTCTTCCCTTAGGGTCTTCTTCTTCTTCTTTTTAAAATACTCGATCATATCCCACACTTGGTTCGCCCACTGACTCTTGGAGATGGTGGAATTCTGAAAGGACAATCATTTCTTCTCTTTTTATGATGTAAAATATTTGATTATAATCTAGCTCTTTCAAGTTATTCAAACTTGTTAACTATCCTTAAGTTTCTCCTGGTTTTCAAAGATACTTCTCAACTCTGGTTTTCTCAGTAGAACTATTTGGAAGTAATTAATTTTGTCAAAATCCATTTTCCCTTTTGTAGAATTATACTTAATTTGCTCTTGGGTATAAGTAATTTCCCTTTGCCTTTTGAGATAATTTATTCCAATTTTTTTTTCTTTCTCATAGTCTTGTGAAATTAGGATCAGGTTCCTTAGTGTATGATCTTTCTCTTTATAATTACTTACAATATTATCTTTAACCAAAGAATTCTTAAGCTTGATAATCATGTTTGTGGGTGTGTTTTGTATAAAGTTTATTTCAGGTGGTGATCTTTGCATTCTGTCAATCTATACTTTGCCTTTAGATTTAATTTTTCTGTGTAATCTTATTTTGTCATTTCCTAAGCTATAGTAGTAAGTTTTTTTTGTTTATTTTATCATGATCTTCTGGCAATTCTTAGATTATCTCTCTTGCCTTGTTTTCCAGACCAGTTGTTTCTGATAGCAGAAATATCACACTTTGTTTAGTTTTGCTCTAATGCAAGGGTTCTTAACCTGGGGTTCTTGGAAAGATTTCAAGGGATATATGAACTTGGATCGGAAAAAATGAAATCTTTATTTTCATTAGCTTCTGCCTGAGATTTAGGATTTTCTTCAATGTTGAATTTACAGCAAATAAACAGACAAGACAAAACCCAAAGCAATATTCTGAGGTGTCCATTAGGCTTCATTAGACTGCCAAAGGGGCCTAAGACACACAAAAAAGTTAAGCCCCCGCTCTGATAAAATCTTTGTTATTTCAGTCATTCCTTGAGTTTTAGGGTTCCATTTCTTCCATTCTGTTTTTCCACATTGTCTATGGCTTTGCTAAAGTTCCTTAGTTTCTATTCTAATTTATCTGGTCCACTCATTATTTTCTTCAGTTCCCTTAGGTCTTTAACCAGTGTTAAATTCCTTGTAGCCAATTCATTCTCCTTTCTGGCGGTTTAGTTGTAGTTATTCTAGAGTTAATTTTATCCTGGAATTTCTTTTCCCATGAAATTTCTTCAATGTAGCACACATTTTTCATTGCTTAATCATTTCCTCAGTTACTGTTCATTTTCCCCTATTCTCCAAGGGCTTAACTCCTGAAATTCTTCCTATTTGGAGGGTGAATCACTGTTGGTTGTTGTTAAGGGGAGAACATGCTAAGGTGACTGATGCCCTTGGCAGTTGTCTGCCCCATCTGCAGTTATTTCTAAACTTGCTTTGATTCAGTAGTTGGTGGGGTAATGCCAAGCTAAGCCATTAGTCTGGAACCTAGGGAGGAGACACTGGGAGAGGAGGGATGGAGTAGAAAGTAGATAGTACCATGCTTTGCTGCTTTAAAAAAAATGTGGATTTTACCTTGAGAGAATTTCTTTTTCTTCATTTTATCTTTCTTTGACTTTGTGGGGCGTGTTTTCTTGATTTGGGGTTAATGGTGGAGTTTGGTCAACACTGTTTAGTCTTCAATATTGACATAAGTTCTGGGGTATGGATTCTCTGCAGGCATAGTGAATGCATAGTATCTTCATATCTGCGGTTATTAGTACTGTCCACTGGGTCCAGGAAGAACAAATTTAATCCCTCCTTGTGATAATCCTTCAAAATTTCTTTCCTTGTGGTTCCCATGTTGCAGTAGTGCCACACAGTCTCTGAAAGTACTTGATTTATTAGGAAGGAAGGAAAGAAATAAACATTTATTAAGTCCCTACTATGTGTTAAGTACTGTCCTAAATGCTTTACAAATACCATCTCATTTGATTCTCACTTATAATAACCTGGGGAGATAAGTGTTATTATTACCCCCATTTTACAGTTTAGAAAACTGAGGCAGACAGAGATCAAATGATTTGCTCAGGGTCACATAGCCGGTAAGTGTCTGAGGCCAGTTTGCATTCAGGTCTTTCTGACTCAAGTCGAGGGCTTTATCCAATGTGATAACTAGCTCCTTTAGGAACAGAAGCTGTTAAAAAAAGATGAATATATTTCTCCTTTATTCATTCCTATGCTCCTTTCTCCATCCCTACCTTTTAATTATGAAACTTTGAAAAGGTTTGTATTTGGGGTTTTTAACCTAATTTATGTCACAGACATCTAATGCAGTCTGGCAAAGCCTGTGAAACTTCTCAGAATTGTACTCTTAAATATACAAAGTATGTAGGATTATAAAGGAGACCAATTATTTAGAAATAAAAATGAATTTTTCCCATTCAAGTTTACAGACCCTCTGGAATCTATTAAAAGACTGGGATCCCCAGATTTAGAATTAAATTTAGAATTTATTTTTTTATTTTATTTATTATATATATACTATATATATATATATATATAAATATAAAAAATAAAAAATATATATATACAAATTATATTAATTTAGAATTAAATAAGAAATTTAAATTCTCTAGAAGGGTTTGACAGTCTTTCATCGCTAGTATGCTAGTCCTTATGGGAGAATTCCTGTGACTCAGTGTTGCTGTTTATGCTTTCTTTCTGTTAGTTTCCCTAGGGGCAGGCTAGACAAGTTCATTAAATAGGGAGTTCCAGAAAAAGAAAAAAAGGAAAAAACCCAACAAAAAGCAAGGCTCCAAATTCCTTCCCCTCCTCATCCTGCTCTCCCAGATTCCATTTTCTTCCAGAATACATCTGGCAGGGGAAGAACTGATGAGTTTACTTCTCTCCTTTCCATCCCCTCCTCCCTCTCTCATTCTTTGCCTCTCCTCACAATTTAGATTTCCACCTAGAGGGTGTGGGAAGGCAAGAGTGAATGAGTTCTACAGAGAGGGCTCTGTAAATTCCTAGGATGCCAGGCCACAAGACTAACAAACCTAGGTGCAGCAAATTGGCACTTCTTCCCAATCCTACTACAGAAGGAGTCCTTAATGTGGGGCGTCTGACCTTAAAAATATTTTTGATAACTTAAATTCAATATAATTGCTTTCCTTTGTAGTTCTGCATCCTTTCAGGCATTGAAAAACATTATTGTGAGGAGAGGTCCGTAGGTTTCATCAGCTGGCCATAGAAGTCTAGTCACAAAAAGAGAGGAGAGAACCCTCCCTTAGAATTAAAAAATTCCAAGTTAGTCAGTGTCTATCAGAGATAGGACCTGTTTTGGAATTTCTAAGGGGGAGGGAAAATACTTATTACCTTCCAGGGTTGATGCTTATACTCGTAGTAAGACAGAAGAAACTTTTGAGACTGAAACGCTTCTATTTCTCCCAAGGAAGATGGTTATTAATAGCATTGATTTGGTTCTATAGAGGATAAACCCAAAGAACAAGAATAAGAAAGCAACTTGTCCAAGACCATCCCAGGAAATTTGTGACAATGGGCCTGGAGCACTTAACTCTAGATTCCCCATCTGTGTTTCTGTCAGTTTCAGGTAGATGGATATGTCCCAATTCAGAGACAAACTGAGAGGCTGGTGAACCCTAAGGCAGATAAGCTTATTTTCTTCCCAGGGCTATGCTAGCTCACTTGGGGAATTAATATGCTCAGATGAAAAAATGAGTCCATTTTTGCATGAAATGAAATAATGGAGAGGCTATGTAGTGTGGTAGAAAGGATGCTAGATTCAGAGTCAGAGTACCTGAATTCAGGGGGCAGCTAGGTGGTACACTAGCTAGAGTGCCAGGCCTAGAGTCAGGCAAACTCATCTTTCTGAGTTCAAACCTTGCCTCAGACACTTACTAGCTGTGTGACCCTGGGCAAGTCACTTAATCTTGTTTTTCCTCAGTTTCCTCATTTGTAAAATGAGCTAATAAAGGTAATGGTAAACCATCCTGGTATTTTTGCCAAGAAAACCTCAAGTAGGGCCATGAAGGGTCTGACATGACTGAAACAAGTGAACAACTACCACCTGAATTCAAATGGTAGCTTTGACACAGTTTCTGTGTAATCTTGGACAAACAACCTTTTTGGGCTCCAGTTTCCTTATCTATAAAATGGAAAGATTAGACAATCAACGATGTCCCTCATAACTTGAGATCCTATGAATGTTTAATGGTAAGTCAGATAGGGCAAACCATGAGGAATCATAGAAGTTTGGTTGGACAATCACTTATTAAATGCCTGTTATATGCCAGATGCTGTGCAAAGTGCCGGCAATACAAAGACAAAAATGAACATAGGACATACCTTTGAGAATCCAATATTGCTTGGCCATCTAGTCCAGTCCATGTCTGAACAAGAATCCCCCCATGACATAAATGAGAAGTGGTCATCCAGTCATAGAATGCAAAGACTTTCAATGAGGGGTAATCCATGACTTCCCAAGGCATGTCTTTGACTTTCGAATAACTCTAGTTATTCAGAATTTTTTTCTTAAATTATTTCTAAATTGGCCTCTCCACAACTTCCTTCTGTAACACTTGGGGAGCCCTCTTCACATATAGGCCCTGCTGAAGGGCTGCCCTGGGCTTGAGGTTGGGCATGGGTCATCATCCACTCCAAATTGCTGCTCAAGATTCCTCCCTGTTCTCATTAGCAAAATAAGTTATGTCATGAATGAAAAACCTTTAGAGACAGAGTTTCTGTGTAATTAACAATCAATTTATTAATTTGGCTAGTTAATAATTAACAAATTGATGGTCGGTGGTTTCTCTTGGCAGCCAAATTCAAAAGATATGGAAAGACTGAAAGCTTTAAATAATCCTTGAAAGGGAATTTCATTGACACCTGAAAATCAACCCTGATTGGTGGACATTTAATGAGAAAGTGAGCTAGAAGCCTTCAGCTCCTCCTGATGAGAATGTGGTTTGATTATGAGACTCAGGAGCCTCTGGCAATCTGGACAGGGGAATCCATCTCCATCCATACCACTCTGGTTGATTTTCTCCTTCATGAACTGGGTTACCCTAAACTCTAATGGAGGGGTCCAAGGGCTGGGGTTCATTTCCTTGGGGCAAGAACTAGTTTAGACTGGATTCTGTTTATGCTCTAAACAGAAGTAAGGTTTCCTAGTTGGGTGAGGCCCCTGAGGATTAAATTTAATCTCAGTTAGCCTAGTCCTTCAAAAACTGATCTTCCACAGGAGCTGAGCCTCAGTTAAACAGATGAGAAAAAGCCTGGATCCTGACTTAATAGTTGGTTATTGATATAGTGTATAATAACATAATAGAAAAATAATTTCTCTCAGTTAAAAGATCTACCTGCTTCCCTCCTGCCATAAACATAGGGTTTTACTCTTCCATAAATTACTACACTACCTGTGGAGACAGAGATACTCAGGTGATCCAGGAACATGTACAATGAGTCACATGCATAGTGACCTTCATGGAGTCAGTTCACACACTTGAATGACTGCATCACGTGTGGCCAGGGAACATCCCTCTTTTTATGCTCGAGAGTTGGTGATGTCATTGAGCAAACTGCTTTCTCCATTGAGCTGGGAGTCTTCTGCTCTTCCTAGTGTATCACTTTCTGATGTGTGTCTGTTATATTTCTCTTTCATTTGCTAGGCAAATTCATAATTGCTACTATTTTGTGCTAACATATGTTGGTCTTAGGCTAGTGTGATAGATTTAGTATGATTGCCTCAGGGGATCACATTTACCTTTTTTGTGATTCTTCCTCCTTGTCAAATGCTTTACCAAAATCTGGGCAAACTGCTTATAAAGTATCCCCTGATTTACTAGTTTAATAAATCTATAGGGCTTGGTGACTTGAATTCAGCCAAGGTCAGCTAGGTTGTCCTGTTATAATCTCCAAATTTATCATATGAGCTATTTTCCTTTGGTCTATTCTAATCCAAAGATCATTGCCAGTGAAAACAGGTGGAAAATCAGAACTGAGAAGTTCTGTGTTCTTGGAATCGTTTATTATCATCATCACTCCCCTTACTCCCCAAATTTCACAACAGTGTTAACCAGTCTTCATACCTTCTTTCTTCTCCAATAGGGCTACAGTACTATTCTATATTTGAGCTTCTGTTATTCCCTAGAATACCTACCTCGTGTCCCTACTGCCTTTTCTTCTCCTTACCTTTCCTCTTCACTATCTATCCTCCTAAACTTTACAGCCTCTGATGTTCTTGAGGCTATGCCATGATTTTGTATGATTTTATTTTCATCCGCCAACACCTAGTTTTATTTCCATGGGATCAAAGATTTAGAGCTAGATGGGTCCTAGAGGTCACTGAATACAACCACCTCATTTTATAGAAGGTACAGTGACGGTAAGGGGCTTGCTCAGGGTCACATAGCCAGGCAAGTCACTTAACCTTAAAAAAAATCTAAGTGGCTTGGTGAGTTTCCTGTGTATCCATTTTGGTTTCTTTAGACAATCCCCTGTTTTCTTCCTCATCAGGACTGTCTCTCTTTCTGCCTGAAAATTTAGGCTTGAGAATTCTCCTTCTCACTTGGGCTAACTACTCTGTAAAATGTTGGTCCATGATAACTTTATTATATATTTAAAAGAAATAGCAAGTTATACATATATAGATTTGCAGTTTCATGTGCAATCATCTTTCTTAAACTTATACTATGTTATAGAAATGTTTGCTTTACTACATAAATTAAAAAAAAACTTGGTCCATGGTCCCTTGCCTCTCTCCTTCTGAATGCTCTGAAAGTCACTTAGTTGGTGCATTCCACTTTATTTTTCTATCTATGATATTTTGAGGAATGTTTTAATTTTATGGTACAGAGATGGGTAATATATGGAGTCCAGGTAGACTTTAGTATGCCCCAATACAGAAAAGATCTCTCTCCAAAACAACACATGAATTTTGTAGTCAAGGAGCCCTATCAGGAATTTTGTTTTGGGCACATGAGATTCATATTTAGGTGGCAAATTATTTGGGTTTTTTCCCATTATTAAAATTCTAACCTTGACAGATACTAGCTAAAATGAGCTCTTTCATATACACAGTAACATAGAAAGGAGGACCATTCATGAAAATGAACTTATATAATGAATTCAATGTATAAGTTTCTTTTTTTTTGTTTTGTTTTGTTTTTTTTCTGAAGGGGGGAAGGCAAGGCAAGTCACACAGCTAGTAAGTGTGTCAGGTGTCTGAGGCCAGATTGAACTCAGGTCCTCTTGACTCTAGGGCCAGTGCTCTATTCACTGAGCCACCTAGCTGCTCCCAATGTGTAACCTTCAAAGGGTGACAGCTTATTTGTACCAATGAAACATGATTGTTGTAAGGGTGGAGCTGAGTGAAGGGGTTGGTCAATTATAGAAAATCTGCCCAGTGGTGTGATGTTAAATGTTTAACAACTAACTCTCTAAAAAAAAGAAACGAACACAGGAAGTACTTTTAAGTTTACATTGTCTTATTATTAACATTTTCTTCATCTCTTTCTTGAGTCTAGACCAGAGATTGGAAAACAATGGCCAGATGGCCAAATTTGGCTGCCACTTTTTTTTTGTGAGTTTAGAATTTTATATTTTAAAATTGTATTTTGTATTTGCAATTTATTAGATATGATTGTAAGTAAAATTTATTTTAAAATGTAAAAACCATTCTTAGCTCACACTCTTACAAAAGTCAGGGATACTAGGATGGATTTGGCCCTAAAGCCTGATCACACTGACTCCAGCATAACCCTGGATCACCCCTGCAAGGGAGGAGGCAAGGAAGTTTGTCTAAGGGAGCTGGGTCATGGCTCCAGCTAGGTTTGTTAAAGGTGAGGCTTATTTCAGGGAACTCTACAGGTCACATTCTTGGGCTGTTGATACCAGTAGCTAAATATAATCCCCATTTCCCTCAGTCTCAATTATCATTTTACTAGTTCCCTAAGTAGTAAGGCTGAATCTCTGTCTTCCCTGTGGTTTCTGTAGAACTATGACTTCCATTAGCTGAGTAGGGATGGAGTATGGCTATAAGATGGTGTTCCCAGAATCTCCCAGCATGCTATGCATGGAACTCTATCCATCTTTGGTAAACTGGGCAAAAGCCGCTTTTAAAGAAGCCATTTATTATCAATGTTTCATATCTCTGTCCAAGTGGACAACCTTATGTTATAAAATTTTGACCTTTATGTTGACTATGATCAAGTTGGCTAATACTTGCCAGAGATGGATAGGAAATATTATGACCAATTATGGTTTTGATATACACTACAAGCCTGATAAGAATCATGTGACTATAGATGTCTAGAATGCTGTGAGACGGTGAACTTGTAATGATACCAGAAGAAGGTATGATGGCCATCTGTGACACTTGAGGAACTGGACAAAAATTAGATGGATGTATAGCTGAGAGCTTGGGACTTTTGCCAGAGGGCATCCCAAATGAATGAGTGAACCTTCTTTCATTGAACCAATCTTACTTGCCACTGTTGTCTGCAGGTGACTGGCAGCCAAATCACATAGCTAATGAAGGACTATGAAAAAATGATACAAGCCTCAAGGAAGTGATCCTAAAAACCTTAAATTCTAATAAACAGAAGGCACACTAATACAGAGACAATAGCAAAACTAGAACTATTCAATGGAGTATTGTATTGGACTCTGACTTACCTCATTCATGGAACCAAGAAGCAACAGATGTTACCCAGAGCATACCAGTTAATCACTGTGAATGCCTTGCATGATGACATTGGGCATATGGGTCAAGAAAGCAGTACAGAATTGGTAAGAAGCAGATTTTACTTGCCTAAGATGGCTATAGTCATCATCAAGAAGTGTGAAATATGATAGATATGTACAAAGAAAAGCGTTACCAACTCTTGCCATATATTTGGAAAATATAAGTACCAGAAAGTGTTTGGAACTTGTCTGTATTGACTTTATGTCTTTGGAAGAAGACAGTGAAAAACATGTCTTCTCTTAGTGGTGTCTGACCATTTCACCAGGTCTATACAAGCATATGAAACCAGAAAACATTTAGTGTTGCCAAGGTATTCTGGAAAAAATACTTTTCATCCTATGTGTTCCCTGCCAGAATCTACTCTGACCAAGGCAGAGAATTTGAGAACAAACTTTTCAAGGAAGTGTCGGATTTGGCAAGTATCAAAAAGTCTAGAATTACTTATTCCTATCCACAGAGACCCATAGCTTGAATGTTTCCACTACATCTTATTGAATATGTGGGGAGCTCTGAGAGCTCAACAAAAAGCTCAGTGGAGTCAATATGTCTCATTTATGGTATAGAGATGTGGCAGAAGCAAAATATGATCTATGTGGCTAGAGCATATTGTTAAAACCAACAACAGAAAGAGTATGGCAGAGAAACACTGACATTCATGAGACTTCCAAGTTGGCTTGACTGATGAAAAGTTAACCTAAACAAAGTTGTCGAGAGACTAGGAAATCTGCTCGTTTACAAAATAGCCCAAGAAAATGAAAGAAGCCTTATCCAGACTATTCACAGCCAAAACCTCTTGCTCAAAGAAGAATTAGACTTTTCAATGACAGAGAAGAAGTATGAACACTCACTCACCTTGGAGAATATTGAGCAAAAGAGACCATCTGCCAGCTGTACCAATATTGTCTGGAAAAGATGGAGCACTGAAAATAACATCTCCAGGAAAGGAGACTATAGCATAGAAGAACTAAACCCAGAGGCAACTCCTTTCTTGCCCAGAACTGCTGTTGCAGGGACTCCCAGGAGACATTTATAATTCATGGAGACCAAACATACCGAAAGCCAACTTACCCCTTATGCCAGCATCAGGAAATAGAGATATGAGATATAGATAAAACAGTCTCTGATCATCCTGATGTTCACTTCATACAATCCATTAGTTCAACTATATAGGAACAGAGACATCAGCCAGTGACAAGGGAACTCAACCCAACAGACCAGACACTACTAACCTAGGGTATTGTAGGTGAACCTCAAGAAGTAGTTACATGTGTATCTAGGTGACATTGCTAGAGATTAGCCATATGAAATTTGCCTTTCATCTAATTACACATATTTATTAATGCATTTGTTAACTGCTTAATCTTTGAGCATGCTTGATTATAATTTTGCTGCTGTTTGTTATAGCAATGCCTATAAATGGTTTCCACTCCATTTTTTTTCTTTTTGGTGTGCACTTATAGTTGTCTTTCTTATATAGGCCTCTTGAGAGTATTATCATTATAGTTTGCACCTTTTGCTTTGCTAGTTAGCCATGCTTTGATTTGTTGTTTGTGATTAATGGCTATGAACTGGATGAATTCACACTGAAATGAATATTTATGTTTGTTGTTATTCTGTTGTTTTAGTCACGTCCCACTCTTTGTGAATCCATTTGGGGTTGACAGAGATACTGCAGTGCTTTACCAATCCCTTCTCCAGCTCATTTTATAAATGAGGAAACTGAGGCAAACGGGGTTAAGTGACTTGCCCAGGGTCACATAGCTAGTAAGTGTTAGACTGGATTTGAACTCATGTGCCACTTTGACGCATAAAACCTTCAAGAGAAATAGCTTCTGGGTAATCATTGTATTAATCATGCTAGTAAATAGCCAATAAAAGGATCAGGGGCACTCTTGAATGCCCAAGACCCATTATGGGACCCATTCAACACTTACATGTTCTTAGAAGAGTGGCTGGTCTTGGGAGTGGTAATCAGCTTTGGTTAACAATTAATTGAGAAAATGAATATTATAATGAGAGATGGGCTTCTTCTAAAGAGGGCCTGGGGAATGTGACTCTAATCATCGTCTTGGTCAAAGAGACTTATCTATACCCATATTACCCCATCTAGGGTATTCATTCTAGACAAAAGGGAGAATCCATTTTTTTCTTAGATCTGTCTTAGCAAAACATAATAGGCTAGAACCTATTGAGTCACCTAAATTAAAATTTCTTTACCTTTTGAACAGATTTGAGTTTTCCCTCTCTTTATCAGCCTTGCACTTCAAAGGCTACCTGTATAACCTACATGGATTGATTTCTGAATGAGGAAGTAGAAAAACCTTAGTACTAATTCAATAATTGGTTATTAATATGAGAGAAATAATCCTTTTTCTCAGCACCTAGCATGCCAGATATAACATTATATACTATGGCTATGCATGTGCTCAAGCTGTGCACATTTTATGTCCTGCATATAACCCTTAGGTATGTTATCACTGAAGTAATTGATAGGGTGATGATCTATTTAGTGCATCTACTATAACTGTACACTTGTTTTTATTTTCAAGGGTACCATAAATTAATTACTTTAAGCACCTTGTTATTTTAAAGCACTGATGTTTGAGTTTATATGATATAGTAATAGGTTTTCAAGTTTACTTCAGATATTTTTTACAAAAAATTACAGAATATCAGCCCAGAGAAGGAATGCAACATCTCTGCCAATAAGGATTAGACAGTTTTCGTAAGGGATATCTGTGTGATGCTGTATGCTTGGAGGAATGAATGACTCTTGATTGGCTGAGGGAACAGTGAGCCAAGACATGTGAATGAAGAGAGAATTTCTTCAGATGACTGAAAGACTTCAATAGAGTTAGTTGGGAGACATAAATGTGGACTTTTGGAAAGCAAATCACTTTCCAAAAATTCACATTTATCTCTCCCAACTAACTCTATTGAAGTCCTCCAGTCGTTCAAAGAAATCCTTCCCCAGATATATGGTGAAGGTTGACCCCTACCATTGTTCCCAACTTCCAGTCTTTGCTACCATAGAGAGTACTGTGAGCAGACTCTCCCTTCCTGAGCCAGGGATGTTCTTCTCTATTTGTTTGAGCTTACGAATTTTTTATCCCATTCCAATGCTGAAGAGCTCATTTACTCTAGGGCATGCTATTGTCTACCATAATCTGTGCAACTTTTCCTATTTCCTATTCACTTTGATAAAGCTCTTTGTGATGGTCTTTTGTGTAATCTGCAATTGGTTTGGAAAGATCTGAAATGGTAATTTTAAGTGAGGAATTTTTGATTTCTTAGAGTAATGAGGGAAAGTGACTTTTATCCTGAGCCTCAAAGTATTATAGCTAGACAATCAACATCTGACTTGTGATAGACACAATTCTAATCCAATATCCTTCTTGGAGGCAGGTAAGGGAAGGAACAATTGCCCAGCCAGGTGGTCCCGGATCCTACTTGCTTTTCTCAGCAGGCTGCTAGCACTGCCTGTTTGATCCTCTTCTTATTCTCCACAAAAGTAGAAATCACAGTCTCCCCTGGAGATGGGATAAACCAGATCAGAGATCAGATATTTTTACATGCCACACAAGCCAGCCACATCTTTGTATTATGTAGCCCAACCACATATATTTTATTATGCATTAAATTATCAACAAACATTTATTTAACATCTGCTCTGTGTTAGGCGCTAATTTTTTTTTTTTGGCTCTCCTTGCCGGTTTTTAATCTCCTGTGATCCCAATTCTAGCTAGCCTTAATCCCTAATCTATTGTGGCTCGTGAGTTTCTGAGGCACATAAGGACCTCTCTCTTTCTGGGATTTTTACCAGTCCTGCTGTCTATAAATGATCTCAGCTGTCACTAGGACTCTCGGTACATCTTAAGACCCTGAAGGCATCAATCTCCTTAGTCCTAAAGTCAGTAATGGGGACTAAGCTTTGCTTGTGGGAAGCCAAGGGCAAAAACAATCAGAACAGAGGAGAGCAGAGAAGAAAGTAGAGAGGAAATAATAATAATGATGCTGATGTTCATAACAGAAGCAATAATTATATCTGACATCTGTATAGTGCATTAAAATATGCAAAGCACTTTACAGTATATAATTGATAGATTGCTCAACTTGGCAGGGAGACCTGGGTTCAAATTCCACCTCAGGCACTTGTTAACTCTGTGTGACCCTGGACATGTCATTTAACCCCCTCTGTTTTTTTTTCTCACCTATAAAATGGTCATAATAACACCTTTAGCACTTAAGTAGTTGGGTGGATCAAATGAAATCATGTATATTAAGTACTTGTCAAACCAGAAAGTGCTGTTATTGATGTCAATTACATTGCTTGAGCCTCATAATAATCCTTTTAGATGGACTGCAGGCATTATTACCCTTATTTTATAAATAAAGCTTGTGAGAGACCTTGGGAAAATGATTTAAACTTCTTTCATCTCTGTTATCTCAGCTATAAAATGAAAGGTTTGGATTGGATGGACACTTGGTTTCCTTCCATCTCTGGATTCTATAATTCTATGATTCTGTGAATTTTGATAACAGACTCAGAGATGTTTGGTGACTCACTAATTGTCACACAGCTAGTGAGTGAGAAGGCATGACCTGAGTGCAGGTTCTTTTGACTCAATGTTCCAGGTTCTGGTCACTCTGCCAAAAGGGAGAATAGGCGGGATATCGGGTAAAAGGACAAAAGAAAGAGATTCCTCCTTCATCCTGATAGAGGACTCATCCGTCCTTAAAACAATAACTTGTCCACCTCTTCTACTCTGTTCACGTAGGAGTTGCCTTCATGGAGGTGAGGAAGCATGCCAAATGTCAGAAGCAGGCAAAATAAATAGGAGCTCTACTTTCCTGTAAACCCTGGCTATTACCTCATGCCCTCCATCACGGGTTCTAGCTCTCCTGCCATTCCTGCTCAGAATCCTAACATTGGGAAGGTCATTCGGATCAAAAAGCAATGAGAATGCCCAAGGAGCCAGCATATTGTTTACTTGAAACTCAAGGCAGCAGCTGAGTTGCCAGCATAGGAAAACAAGCCAAATTAATCAGCTGCCGAAAGGGGAGAGATGTCCTGGAGGGTGGAAGCTGTTGGAGCCATGTTTTAGATCAGGAGCCGGAGGCTACTGAATTCATGCCAGGAGGAAGGTCTGAGGAGACTGTAGATCAGCCCAACAGTACTTTCTCGGAATGCTCTCCATTCAAGCTGTCCAGGAGGCAGATGGCAAAGAGTGGCAAGAACAGAGATGGGTTTAAAGATGCTTTCCACTTACCCACAGATTGGGGGAAGATAACTGTTGGGACTGTGCTGTTGTTGGTTCAGTTCCCTTATCATAGCGGAACCACTGTTTGGCATGAAAATTTTCCTTATTGGTCCTTAACTATCCTTGCAACTCCTCCATCTAATTAGTGACCAAGTCCTGCTGATTATGTCCTTGTAGTAATAAACTCCCCCTCCCTCAATTCCTCCTTAGGATTTCCACGGTCATCGCCCCAATGCAGCCCCTCTTTCCTATTTTCTGGACTATTGCTAGAGCCCCCTGCTTGGTCTTCTATCTTTAGCCTCTGCCTGATACATTCCAGCCTTAAAACTGTCACTAGAGAAATTTGCACAGCTCTAATTCACTCCTCTGCTCAAGATACCCTATTGGCTACCAAATAAAGCCCAAACTCCTTAGCCTGGTGTTCAGTCTTCTTTTTACCAGGTTGCTTTGTATTCCATTTTGCTCCATTGCTTCCCCAAATGAACCATCACTTAACAGCACAATACCTAGTAACATCTAACCCCTTGAGGAATATTCCCTTGATGAAGGAAGGCCACACTTGCTGCAAATGCCCACTATCTGACCTCAAAGTCTCTTGCTTAGGGTGTTGAAGGTGATCTGGGTGAAATAGAAGGCCTTTGCCCATAGTAGGTCATGGGGAGAGATTGTTCTGCCTCTAATTCTGCACTATCATTTGACAATTCATAAGCTCATTATCCATTGAATTAACTAACTTTTCATCAGATTTGCCCATAAATCACCACCATTTTGCTATGACAGCATGCATGAACAGCAGAACAATGAGACCAGAGATATGTGTGTGTGTGTGTGTGTGTGTGTGTGTGTGTGTGTGTGTGTGTATGAATTGGTTCATGTGGGTTGGGTTTTCCTTTGCTTACAGAAGGTGCTGACATCATCCCCTGGACTCAGAACCAGTGCCTGTCACAGTCATCCACAGTCCCATATTCAACAGCAAATCTTCCCCAAATCTTTGATGGAGAGGACTTTCCTCTAGCAATCAATCAATTAACAAGCATTTATTAAACACTCCCCATGTGCCAGGCCATGCTGTCAGCGCTAGGAAAAAAACAGTCGCTGCCTGCAAATTCTCTGTCATAACCAGAGGCATTGGGGTGGGGGGCGGAGAAGCAAGGGGATAAAGTAGTTTGATACCACATGCCATTCATCTCAAAGATGAAAAGAGATGCCCGTATTTATGGGAGCTTACTTCCACGAATGGTATTTATTCATTTACTAATGAGTAATCAAGATATAGGAAAGCAAAACACAGTCCAGCCCTGTGAACTCCCTCGGTGGAAAGGTTCTAATTTAATTGAATCCAAACATCTGCTTCTCTCAATCACAGGTACATAACTGCCTCCTGAGGCCAGGGCAGGAGAAAGCTACAGCTGATGCTTATCTGACACCTGAGGGTGTGTGTGGGGGTGGGGGAGGGGTGGTGGCATGGGGGTATGGGGGGTGGGGGGGTGTGTGGGAGGTATGGGGGGCAGGGGTGGTGTTTGCTAAGCAGGTACTTGACTGAACTGCCTGCTTGTTTTTTTTATTTAGTTGACTGATCAACTCAGTCACAGAATAGTAGAGCTGGAAGTAATAGTATAAATATTATTATATAAATATTAAATATAAATATGTTATAAATATTATAAATTGAACACAATTCACTCTAATTTTATGGAGGAAGCAACAGAGGCTAAAAAAGGTAAAATAATTTGCCTAAAGTTGTAGAACTACTAAGTGGTCAGGCTTCTAACATGGCTCATTCCATTACATCGGTGCCTCTCAAACTTTTTGACCCATTTATACTCTTAAAAATTATTGAGAACTCCCAAAGAGCTTTTGTTTATGTGGATTATAGTTGTTAATATTTACTGTATTAGAAATTAAAGCATATTGTTATTGTTATGAGGCTAGTTTTGACCTCATGCTCCCCATGAAAGCATCTTTAGGACCCCCAGGAATCCTCAGACCACACTTTGAGAGCCAAACTGGCTCTGCTGGTACATCCAAACTCACTGTGTGTAGACACAGACTATCATGGCAAACATCAGAAACCACCCCCCCCCCCCCAACATTTCACAGTTTGGGTTAAAAATAGGTAGTCTAATTGTGGTTGTCTTAACAACCACTTTGGGTCATTAAGGTAACTGAGTTGGATTGACTGTTCTGCAACCTGATCAATTACTCTGCTCCACCTGCAATCTTTCAAGCCAATGGATTTTACAAACTCAGCCTCTATGTCTTTGTACCTCCATTTCCTGTAATGAGAAATAGTGACACCCCTCAGTTATTTTCATTAAGATGGATGGGTTGGTGATTCCAAAGGCCTTGGGGAACTTAGTCTAGAAATTCTGACTGACTAGAGTCTTGTGGATATAGATAAATAGGATATTCTACAGGGGCACAGATCCAGAAATAAAGCAAAATAATAGAATTCTCTTTCCTGGCTCTGGGTCCCAATGCAAGACATTTAACCTGACAAGAGATATAGTGGAAGATCATGCGGACTGACTTTACAGTTTGTGTGTAACTAAGTGTTACATGGAATGTCCTAGGAGTAGACAAATCTTTTAAGCATGAACATTAGTTCATTTGGCACAGTACCCATCTTCAGAGATATTCCTTTCCTAGCCCCAGCTTCCCCATTTTATAGAAAATATATTCTCATTGCAAGCTGGCTATGAAGTTATCCTAGTGCCTCTGAATTTACTTTTGTCATGGCAGAGTATACCAACAGGCCTTAGACTTTCTTTGGTTCTGTTTAATACCTATGAGTCCAGGGCTGCCCATATCTAGCAATAGACAAAATGTCATCAACAAGCATTGATAAAATGCATACTATGTGACAGAGGTAGCTAGGTGACTCAGTGGAAAGGGGACTGGCCTCAGACACTGTAAAGCCAAGCACTAGCAGCTTTTTAGAAGAATGCTACTGTGAATAGCTTTTAGAGTTCTGATTACACAGTATAATAAACACTCTATTCCATAACAAATCAAAGCAAAACATTCACAGTAACTCAAAGTACAGCATTCACAATATTACAACTTATCACAGAAAATCAAAATATAGCATTCACAACAAGTTATCACAGAAAATGGCCACATAATTTCCACTACAGTGGTCACAAAGTTTTGAACAAAGAACAATCATTTAGTAACTCAAGCATTCACAAAATCCTTAATTCAATCAAAGTACAATAGTCAAAGTTTTCCACTCATGGGGCATACTAGGTTACAAATCAATTACTTATTCAGTCATCAATCACTAAGTACAATCATTTAGTCAATCAATCATCCTTCATTATTCACTATTCAATCATCAGAAAATACACAGACCCTCCACCCCTAGGTCACTAGTAAATTTACAATTTTTCAGTCAGCACACAGTATCCAAGCAAAGTCTTCTTTCAGCTTGACTTGGGGTGGTTTCTCAAATTCCCTGGATCCCCTTCCATGGTCCCAGATCCTACCTGGATTCATCAAACTGTCACCTGGGTTCAAAGGCAGACAGCTCCCAGGTCCTTGTCCAGCTGTCTGTGCAGTTCCTGCTCCACATTGGAGCTCACTGTGTCAAGTCCATCTCGAATCCTTCATAGTCTCTGTTCCTGGGAAGGCAAGGCTTAACAAAGGCACAAATATTATAAAATATTTGGGAATCTACCTGCCAAAACAAACCTAGTATCTTTATGAACACAACTACAAAACACTTTTCACACAAATAAAATCAGATCTAATTAAATGGAAAAACATCAATTGCTCGTGGCT